>CM048755.1:622746300-623171300 GCA_026315105.1 Locusta migratoria
GAGGACGTGAACATTCTCTTCATTCTTGTCATTTCGACGCCGGCTCATAATTGTAAACTTCGTATGTGACATCTGACTGGCGGCGTATGACATGATACGGACCAAAGTATTGCTTCAATAACTTTTCTGACAGTCCAGGAGTAAAAATCCACACCAGATCTCCTGGGCTGTACACAACAGGTCAGAGCTTGTCGTGGGCTTCTCCTGGATGTCAAGTACCCGTATGCGAACCAGCTTTCTTGCTTGTTTGATCCTGGTGATGAGCTGTTTCACATAGTCATCCTGAGTGTCATCCGGCTGAAACGGGAAGTGTATTCACTGTCGTCTCGGCTTCATGGCCATGGAGTAGGAGAAACAATGTGAGACCTGTGGTATCTTGTCTTGCAGTATTATAAGCAAACATGACTGGCAGTATTGTATCCCAATCCTTCTGCTCACCATCGTAGTACATAGACAGCATATCTGCTAGTCTTGTTAAAACATTCTGTAAGACCATTTGTCTGAGGATGGTATACAGTTGTCATTCTGTGAACAATGTTGCACTGTGACCTTACCTCTGATATTAGTTTTGACTGGAATACTTTTCCATGATCAGATATCATAACAAGTGGTGCCCCATGCTCCAAAATGTCTTCTACGAGGAATTTTGTGATCTCTGGAGCTTCTGCAGTCGGCACAGGTTTGGTGATATTGTAGCATGTGAGGTAGTCGGTGCAGACTATTATCCATCGGTTGCCAATTGTCGACTTTGGGAACCTCTCTAAAAGATTGATTCCAACTCGGTGGAATGGAGCTGCTGCAGGTGGAATTGGTAGCAGATGACCTGGAGGTATTTGTGGCATATGCTTCTGTCGCTGGCACTCCTTACAGTGACCCACATAGTGCTTGACAGACCGGTAGAGACCTTTCCAGTATACCTGTGACTGATTCTGTCTATGGTCTTAATAAATCCCAAATCTCGCGCCCCCCCCCCCCCCCCCCCCCGGGGGCCCACAGTTCTTTTGTGGGTACGTGTGGCGCGCACGGGGCCCCAAGCCGGAGCAGCCTTTCTTCTGCCCCAGGCTGCTTCACTTTCCCCTCCCGGTTTATGCGTATTTCGTGAGTTACGGTGGTTCTTGTTGTCGTTTCTCTTATTCCTTAGTTCCTTCCTTTCTTACCCTTTTTCTTTCTCTCCTTGTACTCTCCTAGCCATCTCATTAGTCTCTGCCTTGGCGTTTGAGACACTTCTTTCCTTCCTCTTCCCTTTCTCTATTCTTCTTTTCCTCCCTGTGCGTGTCTGAAGGCCGACCCACGCATTATCGTGCGTAGCAGGTGACGGGGTAACGCGTAATTCCCCGCCCCTGGTAGACAAGTAGGGCACGTACGTACCCCCTGGTAAAGGCCAGGCCCAGGGAGGGGTGATTACCCGAGCTGGTACCTTCCGAATGTGCCGATTGGTCCCTCCGTCAGTTCTCGGGAGGTGTGACCTGAGGTGTGAACAATCACCTAAGGCGGGTAAGCCCTCGGAGAGGGCCCCCACTAGGAAGGAGCGCGCCATCGGAGACGCCGGTAATCACGGGGGACACTTCCGCGATGACTTCCTTATCTTCTTTCGTGACGTTGACCCACAAACGTAAGTTAGACGCGCCTCAGCCTAAAAAGACTCTGCCTAATGTACCTAAATTTCTGGTTGTCTCTCGCACCGACGGAAAGGATTTCAATTCTGTCAATCCTGTCGTTATACAGAAAGGTGTAGATGCAATTGCTGGCCCTGTTAAAACCTGTTCACGTCAGCGCAATGGCACATTGTTGCTGGAAGTGGAAAGTGCCTTCCAAGCCCAAAAACTGATACGTACTACGTTGTTGCACACGTTTCCAGTTAAGGTAGAAGCGCACCGCACACTCCCCTCGTCACGGGGGGGGGTAGTTTTTACGAGATCCCTTGACGGGTTGTCTGATGAAGACATCCAATCGTATATGTCCGATCAGGGTGTGACAGCCGTCCACAGGGTCATGAAAAAGGTCAATAACCAATTGACACCGACTCGTACTGTGTTTTTGACGTTCGACAGAGTTGACCTCCCGTCGAAGGTCAAAGCAGGGTATGAAGTCATCTCCGTCCGACCTTATGTACCTAACCCAACGCGCTGTTTTCAGTGCCATAGGTACAACCATACCCGTGAACATTGCCCAAATGCAGCAAAGTGTGTCACTTGTGGTAGGGACGCCCATGAGGGGGATTGCCCACCTCCGTCCCCTCACTGCCTAAACTGCAACGGTGACCATGCGGCTTCCTCTCGCGACTGCCCTGTATACAAGGATGAGAAGGTAATCCAGCAAATTCGGGTTACGGAGAAGGTATCAACATCTGCCGCTCGAAAGTTGTTAGCGAGTCGAAAGCCCACTGTCCTCCCAGCGGGTACATACAGTAAGGTCCTCACCTCAACTCGACCTACTAAGGACTCCAGTACCCAGACTTGTGATTTCACTTTCGCTGACACAGTTGTGCGATCCGCCAGCCCGAAGATTGCCCGTTCCACGTCCCCGCTTCCTCCTGCTGCTTCTAAGGTACAGTCTTCGTCAACATCTAGTAAACCGCAGGCACCTAAACAAGATGCCCGGACCTTGAAAAAGGAACCCGTCCGTGAGGATTTTCTGCGTTCTCAGGGTTCCCAACCGTTAACTGCCTCTTCCCGCCGTCACTCTTCCAGAAGAGCTGACAAGAAAAAGAGTTCCTCTCCTTCCCCGCCGAGGCGTGACCCATCTGTCGCGCCGTCCAACAGTTGCCGGCCTCGGCCGTCTTCTGTTTCACCGGGACGCTCCGTTTGCCGGGCGCCCGGCCCTTTACCGGCGGTGGAAACTGCCCCTCCTGATCAACTCAGGGAGGTGGCAGGCGCGTCGGTCGAACCAATGGAACATGACCCTTTGCCCCCAGACAGCGATAGCAGTGCTCCCTCGAAATCCGGTCCTCAGCGGCCGTCGAGGTGACCCCCGTGCAGACTTTCCTCCACTACACCTATGTGGGCTTAGACCTGCCACCTGTGGAAGGTACCCCAGCCCATGGAGGGGTTCTGATGCTTATTCGAGAAGACGTCTATTAGCATTCCATTTCATTGCATACTCGCCTACAGGCAGCTGCTGTCCACATCATTCTATCCACATTTACCTTTCCCTCTGTAATATCTATTCGCCATTGTCATCTGCCCTTACTAGGGCAGATGTGCTACACCTTGTTGACCAGCTCCCTTCACCTTTCGTGTTGGTAGGCGACTTCAATGCCCACCACCCCCTATGAGGCTCTCTGGCGCCTTGTCCGAGAGGCTCCCTTTTGGTGGACCTTCTCCAACACTTCAATCTTGCTTGCCTCAACACAGGTGTGCCGACTTTCCTTTCTGACAACTCATACTTACTCCCACGTAGACCTTGCGATATGCACTCCTCAGCTTGCCGGTCGGTTTGAGTGGTATGCACTTGCTGACACGTACTCGAGTGACCATTTCCCTTGTCATCCACTTCCTGCATCTTTCCCCATCTCCTTGTCCCACCAGTTGGAATATTTCTAAAGACGACTGGGGGCTTTATGCTTCCATGGCTGTTTTTCACGATGAGAATGTTCCCTGCTGTGACAGTCAGGTAGAATACCTCACAGAGGTTATTCTCACTGCTGCCGAACATTACATACCTCATACATCGTCTTCTCCACATCGTGTGCCGGCCCCTTGGTGGACTGCAGCCTGCCGCGACGCACTTAGAGCCCGGCGCCGTGCTTTACACACCTTCCGCCGCCACCCAACTTTGGAGAATTGCATAATTTATAAACGACTGAGTGCAATGTCGTCGTATCATAAACGACAGCAAAAAAGCTTGCTGGACTGCTTTTACTAGTTCTTTTAACTGTTTTACTCCCTCCACAGTTGTTTGGGGTGGCCTACGCCGTTTATCCGGCATCAAGGTCCACTCCCCGATTCCTGGCCTGACCGTGGAGAACACAGTCCTCGTGGACCCCGCTGCTGTTTCCAACGCATTGGGCCGTTTCTTTGTGGAGGTTTCGAGCTCTGCCCATTACCACCCTGCCTTTCTCCCTCTCAAACAGGTAGAGGAGGCACGGCTGCCTTCTTTCCACTCTTTTAATCATCAAAATTATGTCTCCTTCACCATGCAGGAGCTAGACCGTGCTCTCGGCCTGACCCGATCTTCTGCTCCCGGGCCCGATTCCATTCATATTGAGATGCTGAAGAACCTCTCTCCTGCGGGCAAGTGTTTCCTTCTTAGTACCTACAATCGCATATGGGCTGAAGGTCATGTTCCCACAAGTTGGTGTGAAGCCATTGTTGTCCCCATCCCCAAACCAGGGAAGGACAAACATCTTCCTTCCAGTTATCGCCCCATTTCTCTGACGAGCTGCCTCTAAGGTGATGGAACGCATTGTTAATGCTCGGTTGGTCTGACTCCTCAAATCTTGCCGCCTCCTGACTGATATCCAATGCAGTTTTCGTCGACACCGTTCTGCTGCTGATCACCTCGTTACGTTGTCGACCTTCATTATGAATAACTTTCTAAAGAAGCGTCAAACAGTAGCAGTGTTCTTCGACTTGGAACACCTGTTGGAGAGCGGGCATTCTCCGCACATTGCACACATGGGGCCTTCGGGGCCACCTCCCTCATTGTATTCAAGCGTTTTTGGTGGATCGCAAGTTCCAGCTACGGGTCGGCTCTGTTTTGTCAGATACCTTTCGCGAGGAGAATGGGGTACTGCAGGGCTCAGTCTTGAGTGCGGCTCTTTACCATCGCAATCAATCCGATCGTAGATTGCCTTTCTGCCGACCTCTCCGGATCCCTTTTTGGAGACGATTTTGCAATTTATTGCAGCGCCCAGCGGACGTCTCTTGGAGCGCTCTTTTCAACGTTGTCTTGACCGTCTATATTCCTGGAGCATCGCAAACAGCTTCAGATTCTCTACTGAGAAAACAGTGTGTATAAACTTCTGGAGATACAAGGAATTTCTTCCACCTTCTCTACATCTCGGCCCTGTTGCTCTCCCTTTTCTGGAGACTAAGAAATTCTTGGGACTTACGTTGGATCATAAACTTTGCTGGTCCACACATGTGTCCTACCTGGCTGCCCGTTGTGCCCGATCCCTAAATGTTATTCGTGTTCTCAGTGGCACGTCATGGGGAGCGGATCGTACCGTCCTGCTTCACCTTTACCTGGCCATTGTTCAGTCGAAACTCGACTACGGAAGCCTTGTATACTCTTCTGCACGGCTGTCGATTCTCTGCCGTCTCAACTTTATCCACCATCGGGGATTACGTCTGGCGACCGGTGCATTTTATACCAGCCCTGTTGAAAGTCTGTATGCCGAGGCTGCTGTATTACCCTTGACCACTCGACGTGACATACTCTTGTCGGTACGCATGCCGCTTGCAGTCGATGCCCAACCATCCATCTTACCGATTATTTTTTGACGACTCACTCGATCGCCAATATCAGTTGTCTGCGATTGCCTTGTTTCCACCTGGAGTTCTGTTTTGCCGCCTGCTTCAGCAACTCGCTTTTACCTTTCCTTCCACCTTTCGGTTGAGCGAAAGCCCATTGCCACCGTGGCATCAGGCCCAGGTTCACACTCACCTTGAATTTAGTTCGCTCCCAAAGAGAGCACTCTGGATTTGGTATATGACTTGAGGCTTGTCGAACTCGGTTCGTGGTTTGATAATGCCATATTTATTTAGACTGATGGTTCAAAGAGCACTGCCGGTGTCGGATCTGCCTTCGTCGGGGACAACCGTTTCCAATACAAGGTCCCTGACCCGTGCTCGAATTTCATGGTTGAGCTTTTTGCCCTCCACCAGGCCGTTTTGTACACCTGCCGCCACCGCCAACCTTTCTATGCCATATGTTCGGACTCCCTTAGTGCCCTGCAGAGTCTTAAGGACCCTTTGTCGAACCATCCTCTCGTGTATCGGATCCAACGCTCCCTCCAGTTGCTAGCAGATGACAGCTCTCGTCACGTTTCTTTCCTGTGGGTCCCTGGCCACGTGGGTGTGCCCGGGAATGAGACCACCGACATAGCAGCCAAGTCCGCAGCTCTTTTGCCTTGCGTGTCTACCTGTTTGCTTCCCATCGCCCGATGTTCAACGGGCTCTTCACCGGAGTATCGTGTCGTCCTGGCACAGTGCGTGGTTTTCACTGTACAACAATAAATTGCGAACTGTTAAACCGATCCCAACCGCTTGGAGGACCTCCTCACGCCCCTCTTGGCGGGAGGAGGTCATCCTGGTCCGGTTGCGGATCGGACACTGCCGTTTCAGCCACCGTCACTTGCTATCCGCCGGCCCTGCACCTCTGTGCTCCTGCGGTGAACTGCTGACAGTGCGACATGTTTTACTGACTTGTGTAAATTTGAATCATCTCCGTGTAGCTCTTCACTTTCCGTCTACTCTGTAGGAAATTTTAGCTGATGACACACTAGCGGCTGCTAGAGTTTTGCGTTTTATCAACTTGGCCAACTTATCGAAGGATATTTAACCCTTTTGTCTTTTATCTTTAGTTTTTAGCATCTTCTTGATGTTCTAACTGGCAGTTACCAATTTTTTTTAGATCTAGCGAATCTATGTTCTTGTCTGGGCGCTAATGACCGTAGAAGTTGTGCGCTCTAAAACTGCAAAAAAAAAAAAAAAAAAAAAAAAAAAAAAAAAAAAAACGAATCCCAGATGACCAGATATTGGAACATCGTGGAGATATTTGAGAATAGCTGGCTGGAGATGAGCTGGAACAATCAGTAGCCATTTGGGGCCCAGTGGATTGTAGTTGCTCTTATACAATGTTCCGTTTATATGTTGGAACTCTGCATTGGTAGTTTCTCCTTTTCACCAAGGCCTCTATGGTTTTTAATAGTGCTGGATCTACCTGCTTTTCAGCTGTAATGTCACCTAATTCAGTGGGGGCTGATATTTTTTTTCATGCTCTTGTTCCACTAAAGGATTCCTCAAGGCAGTCGGCATCCTTATTTGCACCCGTTCTTGAATACCACTGTAATGTCGTACTCTTAGTCTGTGCTCACCTTGCTAGTCAACCTAATGGATCCTTCAAGCTAGTCAGCCAACACACAGAATGGTCTGTCACGACAGTGAATGGTTTGCCGAATAAATGTGGCCGGAACTTGTTGATATCCCGGATAACTGAGACATTCTTTCTCAGTTGTAGTTTCTCGGACTTTGAGAGTACTCCTGATGCATAGGCCATCAGCATCTTCCTGAACTTGTACAAGAACTGCACCAATCCCATAACCACTGGCATCTGTGTGAAGTTCCGTTTCTGCATTCTCATCGTACAAGGCTAAAACTGATGCTGAAGTTAGAGCCTCCTTAAGTGCCTGGAAAGCTTTTTCTCATCCCAGTAAAACTTTGGGTCTCCCTGCAGAAGATTTTGCAATGGATGTGCGTTGTTACAAAAATCCGGTCATGTCAGTATGAGCACAGCCCAAGAAAACTTCTCACATCATGAATTTGCTGAGAAGTTTGAAATTGAGTGCCCTTACTTTATCAGGATGGACACCATCCCCATTGACTAGGTGCCACAGGATTTTTCTCTTTGGTGATGGAGGCACTTCTTTGGATTGAGGTGGGGTCCTGCAGTCTAAACACTTAGTTGACAGGTGACACAGGTGTTCTTCAAACATTTTTGAGAAAATGGTAATGTCATCTAAATAGCAAAGCAAAGACATGTCGTCCACTTAAGATGTCAAAGCAAGTTGTACATCAGGAGTTCAAATGTGGCCAGAGTATTACATAATCCAAATGGCATTACTTTGAATTCATAGAGGCTCAGGTGTAATAAAAGCTGTCTTTCCCTGTCAGCTTCGACCTCAATTTGCCAGTGACCTGTCTGCATGTCCGTAGTTGAGAAGTATGTAGCTCCTTTCAAGCAGTCTGTGTTGTCAATGTGTGGCAGTGGGTAGACATCTTTCTTTGTGATTTTGTTCAGCTGCCGATAATCGACACAATCGTCACATGCCATCCTTATTTACAATGACCACCGGAGATGACAAAGGACTACAAAAGGTTGAATATCATGGAAAAATCTTCTCCATTTCCTCCCGAATTATGTCTCTCAGATGGCGACAATGACACTAACTGGTGGATAAGCCCCAGTATTGATACGGTGCCTTATCGTGGGCCGTTACATGTCATTTCTCTTGCTGGGGTGTGAAAGCACACGAAATTGGTGTAGGATAGCTAACACCTGCTCGCATTAATTGCTCAGTCTCTGGGCCCTTTTAGCAGTTCCATGGCTTTCCTCCAGCATGTTGCTTGTACTAACAGCAGAGCATGAGTCTTCGTTGACATTGAACTCACCCTCCTGGATTGGTTCAGGTGTCCCGATAAACATTCCCTTGGGGATAAGGTGACTGCTCATGACAATTAGTGATCCAAATCTCTCCTGAACCACCAGTAATGCTAATGATAGCCACTGAGATGTAAATTTCTTCTGTAAGCCTAATAAACTTTTTACTATAGACAAGCACTTCAGTTTAACCGGTCATCTGTGTTTGTGACTCGAACTCCTCATTGTCAATGGCGGGATAGTCACGTTGTCATTGGCAAATAACTTCCCAGAAAGTTCTGGATTACTTGTACCCGTCGGAACGACGTCCTCAATTTGCAGCTCAGATCTTCCAGTCAATGATAGCATGGGATGCCTGAAGAAAGTCCCATCCAAGGATGACATGACTACATTCTAGTGAAACGGCTGGGTGCTGCAGTTATTCTTGTGACAAGTTCCTGCTGACTGGACGTACCTTCCATTTGCGACCTTCAGCAGAGTTGCCCCCATATCACAGAACATGGTCTTCTTTAGTGTGTGGCAGTAATTATCCGACAATACAGAGAAAGCTTTTGAATAATGCCTGGACAGGTTGGCTGTCGATTAAGAAGTCAATGAGATTTTCCAACATCTTAGCAACTGTCGTCCATGGAAGATTTTAATCTATGGTAGCCTCTCCTCCATAGATAGTTGCCTCGCTCAGTTTTTCTGGGCACGGCAGCTAGGAAGCGGTTGGTACCTCTGTACGTCGGTGGTGAATGGCAGCGGCATGTTGGGGAGCGACCTCGTCCAGGGTACAGCGCTGGGCTTCTTCTCATAGGTCAACTGAATTCATCAGCAGGTAACTGCCTGGCATAGAACTGCTCTCATGGCTGACATCTTGACAAAATCGGCGAATATTAGACTTCTCTCTGCAGTAGCATATGACATGTCCAGGGCACCCACAGTGGAAACAGTGGTGTGATGTCTTCTGTCCTCCAGACGTCTGTTCTTCTGCAGGGCATCATAGTTGCTGGGGCGTCGGGTGCAATTGGCGACATTGTCTGAAATACCTCTTCCTCAGTGGCGTCGGCTCCCTCGTCCTTTACATGGCTTACATCCATGGCCATAATCTGGTGCTCACTCGGTCTAATAGTCCTGGCTGCCATAAACTGTTGTAATTCTTCTCTCACAATTTGTGGTATGAGGGAAGTGAAGTCATGCTGGTTTTCCACAACGGCCATAAGGACTACATTAGGGAGTCTCATACTTTCGTCCAACACTCCTTTGTTGCATCTCTTAAATACACTGGCACCACTTGAACTCTTCCATCATAGCAACGTCTTTTATCAGAAGGGCTTGGTATGTCTTCTGCTATACCCTTCATTAGGTGCATAATTTTGTCGGCCTGTCATGTTTTGACTTTTCCGCAGGGCCAAAACATTCTGTATGTATGACTGTCAAGTCATTGTGTCGTTGGGCCCAGTTCTTCTGCCGAGCGGATTTGTTGCTCGCGGTCTCCATATGTCTTCTGAAGTTCCATATGGAATGTTTCCCAGTCATTCAGCTTCTCTTCATAGTTTTCAAACCACTGCTGGGCTGTTCCATCCAGGTAGAAAGACACGTTGACCAAGCACACCAGTTGTACTTGGGGGACTTGTTCGAACCCTTCTAGCCATTTTTTGGGGTACTGTCCAGCGTCTCCAGAGAACAGACAGGTGTCTGATGTGCAGCTGGTTTACTGCTGGTTTTTGTGTCCATTGTTCTTCTGATAATTCACTTTCGGAAGGATGTACTCGGTATATCCCTTATATTCCAGTTTGTCTGTGTAAGCAATGGCTTTTCCATTGCCTAATCGGAGCCACTGTGTCGCAGCTGTTGCACAAGATAGCTGGTGTCTCCACCAATGTCACGTTGAAATGGAAGCAGGCTTGACTTAAAAGGCAGGGGTGTCAACTGAACACTGCACTTATACTGAAAGCAGGTTTACTGCAAACTTTACACGCAGCACTAATTGCCTCTCAAGCAGGGTGCTCGGCTATTTATACAGACAGAATCTACACCTACATACATACTCCGCAATTCACTGTAAGGTGAGTGGTGAAGGGTACTCTGTACCACTACTAGGTACTGTCTTTCCTATTCCACTCCCAAATTGAATGAGGAAAAAGAATGTCTATATGCCTCCGTACGAGCCCTAATTTCTCTTATCTTGTCTTTGTGATCTTTACGCGAAATGTAAGTAGGCGGCAGAAAGATCGTACTACTCGGCTTCAAATTCCAGCCCTCTAAATTTACGTAACATGGAAAAGAATGTCGTCTTTCTTCCAGCGATCCCCAAATGGAGTTGCTGGAGCATTTCTGTGACACTCAAGACATGGTTGTACAAGCGTTTTATACACGGTCTCCTTTACAGGTGAAGTACTTCTTTCAAAATTCTCCCAATAAATTGAAGTTGGCTTTCCGCCTTGTTCAAAACTGTCCATTTTACATAGGACCAGAATTTTTTCGGGTTCTCGGAAAGATCTTTTGCTAAGGTATGGCTGTGATAATTATTGTATGCTTCACGCATCAATCTTTTTATAGACGCACGAATCTCTACTAACTTTTGCATGTCATCGTTTGCGTGTTCTTTTTTGAATAGAGTGCAACAGCCTTTGCTTTCTCAGCAGCTTTCTAACATTATTATACCACGGTGGATCTTTTCCATCCTTAATCGTCTTTACTGGCACATATTTCTCTAACCCTTCATTAACAATGCATTTAAATTTAGTCCACAATTCCTCTACATCCATAGTCCCAGAATTAAACGATGCCCATTCATTTTCTAAGTGCGATCGTAACATTTGCTTATCAGCTCTTCCAAACAAAACACACTCCTAGCCTTCTTGATTGGTTTATGAACTTTGGTCACCATTGACGCTATGACGATATCATGATCACTAATTCCTGTCTCTACACAGATATTGTTAATAAGGTCGCGCCTGTTTGTTGCTATAAGGTCTAGAATATTCCCATTGCACGTGGGGTGCCAGTTTAACTGCTCAAGACAGAAATTATTTAATATAAGAAACATGTAGAAATTAAAGTGAACATGAGAAATGTGTAGAATATTCTGGAAATGATAATTACAAAGAAATAAATTTTTGCCGGTGGATGGGATTGAACTGACAACCTTTAGCACCACAATCAGTAATGCTATCCATTGTGCCATGCCAGAAGTTGGTAAACTTGACATCTTGCAGCAATATTATTATTATTATTATTAATAATAATAGTAATAATATTATTATTATTACATTCTGAAGTCCCCGTAGTGAGATAGCTGGAAGTACCCCTATACTGCTATATGCACGTAGTCACCTCCATTTAGTTAGTCAAAGACTTGACAAAGTGAGACATTGTTTCCGTTAAATCCTTCAGGAGCTTATGGTTGCAATATCATAGTTTTTGGAATATCACCATGTATGACAGAATCCAATGGTAGTCAGAGGGCCCCTATAGTGGTGTATGGGGGGGGGGGGGGGGGGGCGCACACATCCAACTTGCATCTTACTGCTGTTAATTCAGGATGTAAATCCATCATACATGGTTGTATGAACCAAAGTTCATAAACCAGTCAAGAAGGCTAGGAGCGTGTTTTTGTTGGGAAGAGCCGACAAGCAAATGTTACGACCGCACTTAGAAAATGAATGGGCATCGTTTATTCTGGGACTATGGATGTAGAGGAATTGTGGACTAAATTTAAGTGCATTGTTAATAAAGGGTTAGAGAAATATGTGCCAGTAAAGACGATTAAGGATGGAAAAGATCCACCGTGGTATAATAATAATGTTAGAAAGCTGCTGAGAAAGCAAAGGCTGTTGCACTCTAGATTCAAAAAAGAACACGCAAATGATGACAGGCAAAAGTTAGTAGAGATTCGTGCGTCTATAAAAAGATTGATGCGTGAAGCATACAATAATTATCACAGCCATACCTTAGCAAAAGATCTTTCCGAGAACCCGAAAAAATTCTGGTCCTATGTAAAATCGATAAGCGGGTCAAAGCCCACTGTCCAGTCACTAGTTGATCATTCCGGGGCAGTAATAGAAGAAAGCAAATGGAAAGCTGAAGTTCTAAATTTAACCTTTAGGAAATCTTTCATGCAGGAGGACTGCACAAATATACCATCATTTGATCAACGTACTAATTCCGAAATGGGGGACATAGCTGCTTCTCTACACCGGAAATACTATTGCTGGGAGAGCTAAATACGAAAAAGTCTGCTGGTCCGGATGGAATACCAGTTCGGTTTTACAAAGACTATTCTGCGGCATTGGCCCCCTACTTAGCTTGCATTTATAGCGAATCTTTAATTCAGCGCAAAGTTCCTAGTGATCGGAAAAAGGCGCAGGTGACTCCCGTGTATAAGAAAGGAAAGAGCACTGACCCATTCAATTACAGGCCAATATCGTTGATGTTCATGTAGAATTTTAGAGCATATTCTCAGTGCGAATATAATAAATTTCCTTGAAACGGAAAAGCTTCTTTCCATGAATCGGCACGGGTTTAGGAAACATCGTTCATGTGACACTCAGCTTGCCCTTTTCTCACATGACATCTTGCGAGCCATGGACGAAAGGCAACAGGCGGATTGTTTTTTCTCGACTTCAAAAAAGGCGTTCGATGCAGTGCCACACTGCAGACTAACGAAGATACGAGCTTATGGAATAGGTTCACAGATTTGACTGGCTGGAAGACTTCCTAAGTAATAGAACGCAGTACGTTGTTCTCGACGGTGAGTGTTCATCAGAGACGAGTGTATCGTCAGGCGTGCCCCAGGGGAGTGTGGTAGGACCGCTATTATTTTCTATCTATATAAATGATCTGATGGACAGAGTAAGTTGTAATTTGCGGCTGTTTGCTGATGATGCTGTTGTGTACGGGAGGGTGTCGTCTGTAACTGACTGTAATAGCATACAGGTTGACTTAGACAAAATTTCTAGTTGGTGCGAAGAATGGCAGCTAGCTCTCAATGTAGAAAAATGTAAGGTGATGCGCATGAGTAGGAAAAACAATCCTATAATGTTCGAATACAGCATCAGTAGTGAGCTTCTTGATGCGGTCGCATCGTTCAAATATCTAGGCGTAACATTGCAGAGCGATATGAAATGGAACGAGCATGTAAGGACAGTTGAGTAAGGCAGACAGCCGACTTCGGTTTATTGGGAGAATTTTGGGAAGATGTACTTCACCTGTAAAGGAGACCGCGTATAAAACGCTTGTACGACCACGTCTTGAGTATTGCACAAGTGTTTGGGACCCGCATCAGGTCAGTTTAAAGGAAGACAGAGGCGCTTCAGAGGCGAGCAGCTAGATTTGTTACCGGTAGGTTCGACCAATGTGCAAGTGTCACGGAAATGCTCCGGCAACTCAATTGGGGATCGCTGGAAGAAAGACGACGTTCTTTTCATGAATTTTTGTTAAGTAAATTTAGAGGGCCGGAATTTGAAGATGAGTGTAGTACGATCTTGCTGCCGCCTACTTACATTTCGCGCAAAGATCACAAAGAGAAGAGAAATTAGGGCTCGTACGGAGGCATATAGGCATTCTTTTTTTCCTCGTTCAATTTGGGAGTGGAATAGGAAAGGAAATGCCTAGTAGTGGTACAGTGTACCCTCCGCCACGCACCTTACGGTGAATTGCGGAGTATGTATGTAGATGTATTTACATGTAGATGACTCCATCTAGAATCCAGTGTGGAGTGACCACATTAAAATTAACAGGGAGAAACTGCTTTGGTCACATTGAAACTTTTATTTGAATTGCAAATAGATTTGTGTCTGACCATCTTCAGTGCTAGAATCAGAACCCTGAGCCCACAAATACTAATGGTTTCCATGTTAACATTGACATCCACAATATTGTTCTTGTATAATGTGGACCCACAGGATTTAGTCTAGCACTGAAGATGGTCTCACACTGACAGAAATAGATTTGTAATTCAAATAAAGGTTTCAGTGGACCAAAGCTGTTTCTCCCTGTTTTAATGGTTGTATCTTGTTAAATACACTATTAAATTTAGTACAGATAACGGTTTGGAAAATTTTTAAATCTTTTCACCTCAATTTCTGAAAATCTTTAGATGGCTGTGGAGTTGTACAGTAGCAATGCTAAATTTTCAACACTTCTTATATCCTATACTGTTTCAACAAAATTTGCTCACAAAGAAGTTTTTGGGAGGGTGTTTAAAACTTAGAATGTTTTGCTCAGGTCAAAATTTGAGGACTACTTTTTATAGACATTTATGTACTAGAATCTGTGAGTGGCACTTTGATAGTTTCCTAGTAGAAAGACTACTGAAGATTTTAAGCACAAAGCAAAAATATTGCTGTACCATGGGAACCACAGTGAAGTGCCTGGCAGAGGGTTTGATTCATGTCACTGCATTTTGCAGCTGTTTGCTCTAACAGAGCATATTTTAAATGTAAGCTTTCACACTTGCTTTTTGTTGCAAATTTGCACACAAGCAAAATTTATAAAAAATTAAAATAAGGTAACATTCCTTGTTAAACACTGGTGAACTACACAGGTGGGGTGGTGGGAATGATACTCTTTTACACATTGTATGATGGCTTTTTATAGTTGTCATAACTTAAAATTCATGATGCACAGTGGAGCCACCTATTTAATAACAAAGAGGAAAATTTACAGGAAATGTCATAATACCTTAAACAGCCACATGATGTGCATGAACAATTAATCATAAACCAGTCGACACACAGGTCTTTTCAGTGGCTTCGATAATTTAATCTTCCAGTGGTTTTGGGTGTGGTTTGTCCTGTTGCAGCAGCATCAAAACCTAGTTTAAACTCAAGGTCCTAATGTTTGCAAACAGAGCATAGGCTGCACCATAAATGGTTAAATACCTCATTGATGTGATGCCCCCCTTGTCCTGCTTTGACCCTCCCCCCCCCCTCCCAAATTATTTATGCCAACAGGCCTTGTTAGAAGGAAAAAAAAAATGTGATCCTCTTGCTGAGTAAAAATCAGTAACTACTTAATACTGATTAATAAAATCTGAGATGACTTATGTTGCTTGGCCTGTCATGCTGACAGTGAACAGTAGCATTTTTGGGCTAAATGCTGTGGCACTCAAGTTTTTCACTTGAGCTGAAAGGAGAAAGAATTTTTAAACTTTATTGTAACAAAACATCCTGTTTTGTTGTTTACTACTACTACTACTACTACTACTACTACTACTGGAATGCCCAGATCTAAATACATTAACCCTTTCCAGTCCAATGGGGCCATATTTCACTCTGGGTCCACCCATTTCTCCAAAAGTTATAAACACTGCAAGAGTTTCCATCGTAGTTAGGTTGTCCACCAGTACTTAGAGTATTACACTAAAATGCATTGACAAAATGTATTGTCGCTTGATGTCAGTTAGATTACATGCAGCAAGGCTTTCAAAAGTATATCAAAGTAAAGGAAATGCATTTCATATTTCATTAATAAAATGTCAGATGTGTAAATTAGTAACAAATATTTAAATGTGCCGATGAAATAGCATAGCTGTTAAGATGCTTAGTCACAACCAGTTTCACATCGATATAGATGCATCTTATTTGCATTTAAGCTGTGGTTGCCCTTATCAGAATTATTTGTAGTATGAAAAAATTTGAAAATGTTAGCTATGGTAAAGGAAAAACATCCTGAAAACTGCTGCCATAGGGAGTTATCCCAAATTTCCCTTACATATTGCAAATGTTATTCTGATTATGTATAGAAATATGCAAAGAAATATTTTTGTTCAAAAATTTTGTGCTAGAAAGGGTTAAAAATTGCAGCCAGTTGTTATAATAGAGCTGCCCATAATAAGTTGTGTAAATTGTAGTTTTATGTATTGTCACAAAGCAATGGAAGAAGACACCACTATCCACCCATAAGTGGTGTTCCAAGGAACATAGTTAACACATCAAAGTATTCTCCTGTATAATTAATTTTAATACTTATGAATCTCTTGTGAGAACTTTGCCATAGATCTCTTATATAAATGGAGTTGGTGTTGGACTAGTTAACTAATTAGTCATTGAATCTGTAACAATTAAAACAAAACTACAGTGAATACATGGTGCCTAATTGTACAATAAATGTAATACATTATTTAATATAGATGTTAACAAATTTTGACTTTCCTATATATTGCATAGCTGACATTGATGTTTGAAGATGGCTATCAGTTAAATAAATAAAAATTATAAAACAGAAAATAAAGTTCATCCCTTAATTGGCCAGGCCTGGTATACTACATATTGATAAAGTACAATAAAGCTTAAATTAGCATATTGTATATATTAAAGCATGTCTGGCAGAGATGTTGGACATCAAATTAAGAAAAGCACATCTAAAACGAATGATAAAATTGATATCTCGCTCATCCAGAATTCAGTATATAAAGCAGAGGTCTCCTTCTCGAAGAGCTTTCTGGGAGCATTCTCTGTATGTATTCATCAATGGACACCTTAGGAAATGCTCCATTGTTTGTATCTCCTTGCATTTACATCTGTCCATATAACCCCAGTTGTTCCTTAGTTGTTTGCATCAGCCCACGCCAGTGCAAAGTAGGTTTAGTTCTCCAATGTTGCCGATCTCAGTGAGAGCCTGGGAAGAGCTTCCTCATGATTGAGTGGGTCTGGGTACTTCTGTTTCCAGAGTGATTCTATGGACTCCACAGATGGCAGGGTTGGATTTATGAAACTCTACCTACATTTCAGTCCTATAGGTACAGGCTAGTGATTAGTGGGTACCTCTGATCATTGAGTTGTTTCTACTGTTCTTTGGGGGCTGAGGATCGATTTTCTAATGTGAGGCAGAGAAATACCAGCCAGTGTACACAAATTGTCCACCCCCCCCCCCCTCCATGGGGGCCCACAGTTCTTTTGTGGGTACGTGTAGCGCGCACGGGGCCCCGAGCCGAAGCAGCCTTTCTTCTGCCCCAGGCTGCTTCACTTTCCCCCTCCCGGTTTATGCCTTCGCCCTGAGACGGGCGTCCTCTGCTAGTTCAGGTCTTTTTTTGTAGTAACCTTGGTTTCTTCCTTTCCAAACCTTTGCTTCTGTCTTTCCTTATTCTCTCCTAGCCTTCCTCTCCTCCTCATTAGTCTCCGCTTCGGCGTTTGAGACACTTCTTTCCTTCTTTCTCTTCATTTCCTATCCTCATCTTCTTTCCTCCCTGTGCGTGTCTGAAGGCCGACCCACGCATTATCATGCGTAGCAGGTGACGGGGTAACGTGTAATTTCCCGCCCCGGGTAGACAAGTAGGGCACGTACGTACCCCCTGGTAAATGCCAGGCCCAGGGAGGGGTGATTACCCGAGCTGGTACCTTCCGAACATGCCGATTGGTCCCTCCGTCAGTTCTCTGGAGGTGTGACCTGAGGTGTGAACAATCACCTAAGGCGGGTAAGCCCTTGGAGAGGGCCCCCACTAGAAAGGAGCGCACCATCGGAGACGCCGGTAATCACGGGGGACACTTCCGCGATGACTTCCTTCTCTTCTTTAGTGACGTTGACCCAGAAACGTAAGTTAGATTCGCCTCAGCAACAAGACTCTGCCTAATGTACCGAAATTTCTTGTTCTCTCTCGCACCGACGGAAAAGATTTCCATTCTGTCAATCCTTTCGTTATACAGAAAGGTGTAGATGCAATTGCTGGCCCTGTTAAAACCTGTTAAAGTCAGCGCAATGGCACATTGTTGCTGGAAGTGGAGTGCCTTCCAAGCTCAGAAACTAATCCGGACTACATTGTTACACACCTTTCCTGTAAGGTAGAAGCGCACCGCACACTCAACTCGTCACGGGGGTAGTCTTTACGAGATCCCTTGACAGGTTGTCTGATAGGATTGGATGTCTATATGTCAGATCAGGGTGTCACAGCCGTCCATAGGGTGATGAAAATAGTAGATAACCAGCTGATCTGATACCGACTCGTACTGTGTTTTTGACGTTCGACAGAGTTGAACTCCCGTCGAAGGTCAAAGCAGGGTATGAAGTCATCTCTGTCCGCCCTTATGTGCCTAACCCAACGCACTGTTTTCAATGCCACAGATACAACCACACCTGTCAATCTTGTCCTAATGCAGCAAATGTCACTTGTGGTAGGGACGCCCATGAGGGGGATTGCCCGCCTCCGTCCCCTCACTGCCTTAACTGCAACGGCGACCATGCGGCTTCCTCTCGAGACTGCCCTGTATAAAAGGATGAAAAAATCATCCAGCAAATTTGGGTTACAGAGAAGGTATCAACATCTGCCGCTCAAAAGTTGTTGGTGAGTCGAAAGCCCACTGTTCTCCCAGCGGGCACATACAGTAAGGACCTAACCTCAACTCGACCTACTAAGGATTCAAGTACCCAGACTTGTGATTTCACTTTCGCTGACACAGTTGTGCGATCCGCCAGCCCGAAGATTGCCCGTTCCACGTCCCCGTTTCCTCCTGCTTCTAAAGTACAGTCTTCGTCAACCTCTGGTAAACCGCGGGCACCTAAATAAGATGCCCGGACCTTGAAAAAGGAACCCGTCCGTGAGGATTTTCTGCGTTCTCAGGCTTCCCAACCATCAACTGCCTCTTCTCACCGTCACTCTTAAAGAGCCAACAAGAAAGAGTTCCTCTCCTTCCCCGCCGAGGCGTGACCCAACCGTCATGCCGTCCAACAGTTGCCAGCCTTGGCCGTCTTCTGTTTCACCGGGATGCTCCATCTGCCGGGCACCCGGCCCTTTACCGGCGGTGGAAACTGCCCCTCCTGATCAACTCAGGGAGGTGGCAGACGCATCAATCGAACCAATGGACCATGACCCTTTTCCCCTAGACAGCGATAGCAGTGCTCCCTCGAAATCCGGTCCTCAGCGGCCGTCGAGGTGACCCCGCTTGCTAGTTGGTTTTTATCCTTATTTCTTATCTCATTTTTTATCATGGCGCTCCTTCAATGGAATATTCGCGGCATTCGTTCCAATCGGGAGGAGTTAAAACTACTCCTTCGATTGCACTGCCCGCTTCTAGTCTGTCTCCAAGAAACTAAGTTGCGTCGAAGTGATCGTGCAGACTTTCCCCCACTACACCTATGTGGGCTTCGACCTGCCACCTGTGGAAGGTACCCCAGCCCATGGAGGGGTTCTGATGCTTATTCGAGAAGACGTCTATTAGCATTCCATTTCATTGCATACTCGCCTACAGGCAGCTGCTGTCCACATCACTCTATCCACATTTACCGTTCCCTCTGTAATATCTATTCGCCATTGTCATCTGCCCTTACTAGGGCAGATCTGCTAAACTTTGTTGACCAGCTCCCTTCACCTATCGTGTTGGTAGGTGACTTTAACGCCCACCACCCCCTATGGGGCTCTCTGGCACCTTGTCAGAGAGGTTCCCTTTTGGTGGACATTCTCCAACACGTCAATCTTGTCTGCCTCAATACCGGTGCACCGACCTTCCTTTGACACAACACACACTTACTCTGCTCCCGGGCCCGATTCAATCCATATTGAGATGCTGAAGAACCTCTCTCCTGCGGGCAAGTGTTTCCTTCTTAGTACCTACAATCGCATATGGGCTGAAGGTCATGTTCCCACAAGTTGGTGTGAAGCCATTGTTGTCCCCATCCCCAAACCAGGGAAGGACAAACATCTTCCTTCCAGTTATCGCCCCATTTCTCTGACGAGCTGAATCTGTAAGGTTGATGGAACGCATGGTTAACGCTCGGTTGGTCTGGCTCCTCGAATCTCGCCATCTCCTAACAAATGTCCAATGCGGTTTTCGTAGACACTGCTCTGCTGCTGATGATCACCTCGTTACATTGTCGACCTTCATTATGAATAACTTTCTAAAGAAGCGTCAAACAGTAGCAGTGTTCTTCGACTTTGAGAAGACATAAGATACCTGTTGGAGAGCGGGCATTCTCCGCACATTGCACACATGGGGCCTTCGGGGGCCGCCTCCCTCATTGTATTAAAGCATTTTTGGCGGATCGCAAGTTCCGGGTACGGGTGGGCTCTGTATTCTCAGATACCTTTTGCCAGGAAAATGGGGTACCGCAGGGCTCCGTCTTGAGTGTGGCTCTCTTTGCCATTGCAATCAATCTGATCATAGATTGCCTTTCATCCGATGTCTCCGAATCTTTTTGTTGACGATTTCGCAATTTATTGCAGCACCCAGTGGATGTCTCTTGGAGCGCTCTTTTCAACGCTGTCTTGACCGTCTATATTCCTGGAGCATCGCAAACAGGTTCCGATTCTCTACTGAGAAAACGGTGTGTATAAACTTCTGGAGATACAAGGAATTTCTTCCACCTTCTCTACGTCTCGGCCCTGTTGCTCTCCCCCTTTTGTGGAGACTACCAAATTCTTGGGACTCATTTTGGATCGTAAACTTTGCTGGTCCACACAATTGTCCTACCTGGCTGCCCATTGTGCCCGATCCCTTAACGTCCTTAACGTCCTTAACGTCCTTAACGTCCTTAACGTCCTTAACGTCCTTAACGTCCTTAACGTCCTTAACGTCCTTAACGTCCTTAACGTCCTTAACGTCCTTAACGTCCTTAACGTCCTTAACGTCCTTAACGTCCTTAACGTCCTTAACGTCCTTAACGTCCTTAACGTCCTTAACGTCCTTAACGTCCTTAACGTCCTTAACGTCCTTAACGTCCTTAACGTCCTTAACGTCCTTAACGTCCTTAACGTCCTTAACGTCCTTAACGTCCTTAACGTCCTTAACGTCCTTAACGTCCTTAACGTCCTTAACGTCCTTAACGTCCTTAACGTCCTTAACGTCCTTAACGTCCTTAACGTCCTTAACGTCCTTAACGTCCTTAACGTCCTTAACGTCCTTAACGTCCTTAACGTCCTTAACGTCCTTAACGTCCTTAACGTCCTTAACGTCCTTAACGTCCTTAACGTCCTTAACGTCCTTAACGTCCTTAACGTCCTTAACGTCCTTAACGTCCTTAACGTCCTTAACGTCCTTAACGTCCTTAACGTCCTTAACGTCCTTAACGTCCTTAACGTCCTTAACGTCCTTAACGTCCTTAACGTCCTTAACGTCCTTAACGTCCTTAACGTCCTTAACGTCCTTAACGTCCTTAACGTCCTTAACGTCCTTAACGTCCTTAACGTCCTTAACGTCCTTAACGTCCTTAACGTCCTTAACGTCCTTAACGTCCTTAACGTCCTTAACGTCCTTAACGTCCTTAACGTCCTTAACGTCCTTAACGTCCTTAACGTCCTTAACGTCCTTAACGTCCTTAACGTCCTTAACGTCCTTAACGTCCTTAACGTCCTTAACGTCCTTAACGTCCTTAACGTCCTTAACGTCCTTAACGTCCTTAACGTCCTTAACGTCCTTAACGTCCTTAACGTCCTTAACGTCCTTAACGTCCTTAACGTCCTTAACGTCCTTAACGTCCTTAACGTCCTTAACGTCCTTAACGTCCTTAACGTCCTTAACGTCCTTAACGTCCTTAACGTCCTTAACGTCCTTAACGTCCTTAACGTCCTTAACGTCCTTAACGTCCTTAACGTCCTTAACGTCCTTAACGTCCTGCTTCACCTGGCCATTGTTTAGTTGAAGCTCGACTACGGAAGCCTTGTATACTCTTCTGCACGGCTGTCGATTCTCTGCCGTCTCAACTCTATCCACCATCAAGGATTACGTCTGGCGACTGGTGCATTTTATACCAGCCCTGTTGAGTCTGTATGCCGAGGCTGCTGTATTACCCTTGACCACTCGACGTGACATACTCTTGTGTCGGTATGCATGCCGCCTACGGTCGAAGCCCAACCATCCCTCTTACAGATTATTTTTTGACGACTCACTCGATCGCCAATATCAGTTGTCTGCGATTGCCTTGTTTCCACCTGGAGTTCTGTTTTGCCGCCTGCTTCAGCAACTCGCTTTTACCTTTCCCTCCACCTTTCGGTTGAGCGAAAGCCCATTGCCACCGTGGCATCAGGCCCAGGTTCACACTCACCTTGAATTTAGTTCGCTCCCAAAGAGAGCACTCTGGATTTGGTATATGACTTGAGGCTTGTCGAACTCGGTTCGTGGTTTGATAATGCCATATTTATTTAGACTGATGGTTCAAAGAGCACTGCCGGTGTCGGATCTGCCTTCGTCGGGGACAACCGTTTCCAATACAAGGTCCCTGACCCGTGCTCGAATTTCATGGTTGAGCTTTTTGCCCTCCACCAGGCCGTTTTGTACACCTGCCGCCACCGCCAACCTTTCTATGCCATATGTTCGGACTCCCTTAGTGCCCTGCAGAGTCTTAAGGACCCTTTGTCGAACCATCCACTCGTGTATCGGATCCAACACTCCCTCCAGTTGCTAGCAGATGACAGCTGTCACGTTTCTTTCCTGTGGGTCCCTGGCCATGTGGGTGTGCCCGGGAATGAGGCCGCCGACATAGCAGCCAAGGCCGCAGCTGTTTTGCCTCGCATGGCTACCTTTTGCGTCCCACCGGACGATGTTCAACGGGCTCTTCGCTGGAGTATCGTGTCGTCATGGCACAGTGCGTGGTTTTCGCTGTACAACAATAAATTGCGAACTGTCAAACTGATCCCGACCGCTTGGAGGACCTCCTCACGCCCCTCTCGGCGGGAGAACATCATCCTGACCTGGTTGCGGATCGGTCGCTGCCATTTCTGCCCCGCAGTCGCTGCCATTTCTGCCCCGCAGTCGCTGCCATTTCTGCCCCGCAGTCGCTGCCATTTCTGCCCCGCAGTCGCTGCCATTTCTGCCCCGCAGTCGCTGCCATTTCTGCCCCGCAGTCGCTGCCATTTCTGCCCCGCAGTCGCTGCCATTTCTGCCCCGCAGTCGCTGCCATTTCTGCCCCGCAGTCGCTGCCATTTCTGCCCCGCAGTCGCTGCCATTTCTGCCCCGCAGTCGCTGCCATTTCTGCGCGTTTTATCAACTTGGCCAACTTATTGAAGGATATTTAACCCTTTTGTCTTTTATCTTTAGTTTTTAAGCCTCTTCTTGATGTTCTAACTGGCAGTTACCAATTTTTTTTTGAGATCTAGCGAAGCTATGGTCTTGTCTGGGCGCTAATGACCATAAAAGTTGTGCGCCCTAAAACCACAAAAAAAAAAGAAAAAAAAAAAAAAAAAAAAAAAACAAATTGTTCACTTTGGTAGGTTTCAAGCAGCCAGTTATCTTCCTTTGGGGAGTCGTTAAGCACATCTAGTTCCTATGTATGAACAAATCTTCCTGAGAGTAGACATCAATACTCGGCATTAGAAAAACGTGGTGAGTGCTGTGGTACAAAGAATGTTTGGTTTTGCACCTCCACTTTGCAGATGTTAACTTGTGGAGTCTTCAGTGTTTTGAGTTTAGCCTTCCCCCCCCCCCCCCCCCCCTCTCAATATATCTCGACATTGTTGTCGAGGGTGATGCCCAGATAACTCGCTCAAGTTTTTTTTCTTGGGTTTGGTCAAAGTTGATTTTCCATATAATAGTGAGGGCTTAGAGTTCCAGGCTTACCACTTTCTCTATTTGCTTGTGGTTCTTAGCTTGATATGAGATTGCTGTCATACACGTATACGAAGTACTTAAACTTCAAACCTATAGGTTTGTCATTTGTATAAATGTTAAAGCATCAGTGACAGCACAGTACTTTATGGCAAACAGTTCTTCAGGTTTTGTCATTTGCTCTTGGTTTTCGAACTACACACAAAATCTTCTATTAAAGAGTAGTGCTCTTAAGACTTATACCAATTTGTAGAGTCA
The DNA here is from genome assembly GCA_026315105.1 of Locusta migratoria. Lineage (NCBI taxonomy): Eukaryota > Metazoa > Arthropoda > Insecta > Orthoptera > Acrididae > Locusta > Locusta migratoria. The sequence continues at coordinate 622,770,339 of CM048755.1, forward strand.
TATGATGGACTCAAAACATGAGTTTTGAGGTTGACAGTATCATAGGCCACTGTAAGATGGAACACCACTCCTGTCGAGACCTTTCTCGAAACGTTCTTCGATAAATTGGGTTAAATTGTCCAGGAAAAATCCTGTACCAGCCAGGCTCTCAAAAGCCCTTCTACTCTTTAATCAGCCATCCACATTTCCACCTATCCTGTTCACTAGAGCTCTTTCAAAGAGCTTCAACAAAGCTCTTCCAATGATGTGCAACATTTATACGTGTCAGTGACTCATAATCCTAGACTTTCATTTTATATTGTTTTTAAACACAAATTCTAGACAAATATACTGTAACACTGCACAGTATTAATTTCCCTTTTTAAGTTAATAATTAAATATGAAAATATAATGCAAACCCTTAGTAAAAGAGTACATTGTTACAATATAATACAGCAGAATGAAACTTCTTTTATATCTGAAAATATCCATTCATTGTACAATGAAAGAACATTTAAGCACTATTTCCAGTGAAGTGTGACTAAGATATTCACCCCCACATAATTTCTTTTGCTTAACTGAACACATGAATATACATAGTGTGCTGTTGAACATAAATGGTTTTAATATTATAAGAAATATTAAGACTCAGAACTGTGTTGTACCCGTTGTCTAGGTTTGATAAAATTTACTATATAATAGATAATTTCTAATTCTTCAAATAGCATGCTATAAAACATTCTGAATTTTCATATTTCTAAATTTTACTTGATGCTCGTTAAGGATACATTACAATGTCGACAATGAAAAATGACTACATGTTAAGGATGACTGTTAAAACGGCAGATTCTTGAATGTCTAGACGATACCTATTATTACATGTTAAAAGGAAAATGCAAACAGTTAAAATATTATAAAAATAATTGTAAGGTTACAAACTGATTAAAAAGTCCTGTTCTGCTTCAGCTGTTTTATTGTGGTCCTTAGATTTTACAACCCGTGCATGCGCGCACGCACACTAAAGCTAAAAGGAAATGCTGTGAATGACATCTAGCATTATAACAATGTCATCTAGGTTTAGGTAGTGGATATGGGGAAACCAACTACAGTGAAACCCCCCATTTTTACATTCCCAGATTTTACATTTTCCTGCCATTTACACCATTTTTTTTTTTTTTTTTTTTTTTTTTTTTTTTTTTTTCTTCAGCGCCATCAAATTTCCTAAGTTCACAATGTTCATTACCCCCCCCCCCCCCCTTGCTTTTGCGTCAATATATTCAATCTTTTCCTGCATTTTACGCTTTTTGAAACCACTGTTCATGAAGGAAAAAGTGGCGGAAGTGGCGGAAGTGGCGGCTACGAATTTGTTTGGTTGGACGATAAATCTGAACGTGTATAGGGGCATTCAACCACCACGCCGATTCTCAGCTTGGCTTTGTTTACGCGACTGGCAGTTTTTCATGCTTTGCATGATGCATTTTGACAATTTATTCTTGTTGTGAAATGCAAATATTTAAGTTTTTTGACGTTTTATAAATGGTGAAACTGATGGATTGCTTGTTTCTCTGCACATTGAAGGGGCACAGTACATTATAACCTCAAAGCAATAATAGTAAGAGATGACAACCTTATGCAATCGTCACAAAAATAATTGTGCATATATTTGCACTCAAACACAAAACACAAATATCTTGTGAAACATAAAAATACAAAAAAGGAATTTGTGTAGTTTTACTATATAATAATTACTGCTGGTTAAAAGCTTGCTGAATAATAGATTATGGTGAATGAAATGTCAATTTCTACTTCCCATAAAATTACCAGTTCCCTGGTGCTTAAAATGGTAAATATTTGGATAGTTTTATTACATAAAACTTCCTGCTGAGTATTTTGATGCCTGTTATGTACATATATCAAATTACAAAAATGCCAGAGTGATAAAGTAAGCATATTTTACCATTTAAAACATTCTAACATTTTACCTCATTTTATTGAAGTCCCTCAAAGTGTAAAAAAGGGTTTATACTGTAGTTTACTCTCACTGGAAGTGTAATATTAGTTAAAATATACCCATGGTAACAAAACCAAAAGTAAAGACTTATTACAACCTGTGGGGCTCTAAGGTTACGAACAGTATAGAAAACACCAGAACATGGTGTGCTGGGAAGCACAAATGAAAGGTCCTTTCATTTGCAGATAATTAGCAAAAGGAAATGATTGATAGGTGTGGTGTAGAGATGGCCACAGCTGTGGACTGGCGGATGCGACAAGAGATTCTGCAGAACGAGAATTTTATCTTTATACATACTATTTTTAGTGCTTTTAGAAGTTTTTTTTTAAACATAGCATGAGGAAAATAGAACATTTGTCGTCATTAATTTTGTAATAATTGTAGTTATTCCAATCACCTGATATGATTATAAGACAAGAAACTGGTCGTGAAATCCTAAAAGCACCACAATAAAACAGCTGAAGCAGAGAAAAATTTCCCACCTAACAAGTTTGTGGGGTGCGCCAGATAATTCCTGGAAATGATTTCTGGTGGCTGTGCCTTTTGTACACTGATTCTAGACATGTCTGACAAAATACACTGAATCGAGCTCTGAATGCTTGATTGGGCTCTGAATCAAAGGCCATTTTATTTGAATGATTTACAGAAGTGTGCCCACAAATGTTAGTTCGTATAATATAGAAATTTGTCTGTTAGGGTATAAACTTTTTGACACCTCCCCCCCCCCCCCCCCTTCTTAGTGTTAAATATACTTTTGCCACAAAACATTTATTTTCTGTATCTGTCATTTGTTTCAATATATTTTAGCCTAAGCAATAGTTAGCTTATGTTTGGGATGATTGCCTAGATAATCTTTAAAGTGAATGGCAAAACAAAAGTGAATTGTAACACATTGTATTGACTGATGTCTCCTCTTCCAGATCCCTTCAACTCAATTAAGTTTGTAACCATTTTAAATGATGTTGAATAAATGGTCTTACCTTTTCTTTTGTTTGCTTAATAAATAAAAATAAGTAAATAAGAAGAAATAAAAATAAGTAAATTCGGCTTAGTTTCTGTATTTTTTAATATTCACCATTTGTCTTTACTATGGTAAGTACAGGTAGAAATGCAACAATTTAATGCAAATAGTCTGCACCTCACCACAAATATGGTCATCGAAATGTAACAGGCACTAGTACTTAACTTTCGGCCCTTGCCTTCATCAGTAAAAGCACACTAACCCCGGCACACCACACCTCAAAACTGTTAACACTGTGGTCAGTATGTTCTGGGGGTCAGGGGGACAGGATTGATAAAAGGTGATGGTGGTAGGGATATATGGAGCATGTAGTAGGTAATATGTTGGTGGAAAGAGAAGTAGCTTAGGAATGCAGAGGAAGGACGGGTAGTAAGTGTGTGGATATATGTGCAATTAAAGAAAAGCTAATAGTGGTGGTGAAGGATCCAAATGGCCCAGTTTGTGAACCAAGCACGAACAGCACAGAATGGGTGGGGGGGGAGGGGGGGAGAGAGAACACGCCAATATTGTCTGGCAAATAGGGTGGAAGGATGGGCAGGGACTGAAATGTGTGGCAGCATGGGAGGCATATTTATGGGCACGGAAGGGAATTGAAGGGTGGCGGAGGCAAAGACTAGTGAAGGTTTAGGCCTGGGGGGATTTGTGGGAGCATATGATATATTGTAGGGAGAGTTCCTACCTGTGCAATTCAGAAAAAGCTGGATTTGTGAGGATTCATATGACACAGGCTGTGTAGGAGTCATTGAAGGGGGGGGGGGGCGGGGGGCGGGGGGCGGGGGGCGGGGGCGGGCACATTATGCAGTGCTGCATTCTCTGCAACAGGATGGTCTCTCGCCTAGCCACAGTTTGGCAATGGCCATTCGTCCAGATAGACAGCCTGGTGCTAGTCATTCCCACATAGAAAGCTGCACAATTGTTGCAGCTCAGTTTGTAGATGACATTACTGCTTTCATAGGTTGCCCTGCCCTTTATGGGATAGGAAATGCCTGTGACAGGACTGGAGTAAGTGGTGGTGGGATGGTGGATAGGACAGGTTTTGTATCTAGGTCTACTGCAGGGATATGAGCCATGGAGCAAGGGATTGAGAGCATGGATGGAATAGGGATGGACAAAGATATTACATAAGTTTGGTGGGTGGTGGAATACAACTGTAAGGGGGGGGGGGGGGAGGGATAGGGAGGATATTGGTTAGGGTATTTTGTTGTTGCATACAGTCAGCACCACACACCAGACACAAGAGAATGATCATGGAAAAGGCAGTCGTCGACTGACAGTCTATTGCACACTGGCGCCATGCCTCTTGGAGTGAGTAACTGTAGACGTGCACCCTCTACAAGCTGCTATATCTAGGCCGACATGCATCTGGACGTGCCAGCAGGACTGGGCTACGAACTAGGCAGTAACAAGGTCTCCGTGCAGGTAGCATCATATAGATGATGACAGAGAGAACAGATAAAAGTTGAGTATTGTATTCTTCAGTCAATAAAACATGTATGACTAATCTGAATAGTTGTTCTAGCTACGCATCCTGCACTGTACCTTTCCTGACAAGTAGACCAGGATGACAACTCAACAAATGGCATTGGGGATGATACAACATATTTATCATTTCAGGACGTGATGAAAGATAGTCAAAACCTTGGTGGAGAATATGATTTAACTGCTCCAGTCCAGGGTGGTATTCAGTAATAAGAGGGGTGATCTTTTGTGGCGTGCGTGTGTGCGTCTATTCCTACTGTAAATATATGATGAGCTCATACAATAAATCCTATTAATCCAATTGATAATATTGCATAAATTATACCAATTGTTCCAAATGATTCAATTTTTCCTCTTTCTTGACAATGTGTGAAATAATACCAAATCCTGGTAGAATTAAAATATAAACTTCTGGGTGACCAAAGAATCAAAATAAGTGTTGATATAGAATTGGATCACCTCCTCCTGCTGGGTCGAAGAATGATGTATTAAGGTTTCGATCAGTTAATAATATAGTAATTGCTCCAGCTAATACTGGTAATGATAATAAAAGTAATAGGGCTGTAATTGCTACTGATCAAACAAATAATGGTGTTTGATCAAGGGTTATATTATTTGATCGTATATTGATTGCTGTTGTAATGAAATTAATAGCTCCTAAAATTGAGGAAACACCTGCTAGATGTAATGAGAAAATTGCTAAATCTACAGAAGCTCCTCTATGAGCAATGACTCTGGCTAGTGGAGGGTATACTGTTCATCCTGTACCAACTCCATTATCTACTACAGAAGACATTAGTAGGAGTGTTAATGATGGTGGTAATAATCAAAATCTTATATTATTTATTCGTGGGAAAGCTATATCTGGGGCTCCAATTATTAATGGTACTAATCAATTTCCGAATCCTCCAATTATAATTAGTATAACCATGAAGAAAATTATAACAAATGCGTGTGCTGTAATAATTACATTATATACTTGATGATCATTAATTATTGTTCCTGGTTGACCTAGTTCAGCTCGAATAATTATTCTTGTTGATGTTCCTACTATTCCAGCTCATGTGCCGAATATAAAATACAATGTACCAATGTCCTTATGGTTTGTTGAGAATAATCATTTTTGCGGTAATGAAGATGATAAGATGGCTGAATTATTAGGTGTTAGATTGTAAATCTAACTATGGGAACATTTTTTCTCTTATCATAGTGTTGTTGGTCTTATATTCAATTATGATTCTAGACTGCAATTCTAGGGGTGTAAAATATTATTTTACTAAGACCTAAAAGAATAACTTTTAATTATAACTTTGAAGGTTATTAGTTTTATTAACTTAAGATCTTAGTAAAATAATATAAAGTTTGATGTACAGATTAATCCTATTGTTGAGATTATTGATAGAATAGGTAGGGCTACTACTAATTTATTTATTTTAATTCTTGTTAGTCATGAGTTTTCATTGTGTAGTATAATAATTGCTGAAAATCTAATTCGTATATAATAGTATAATGTGATGGTTGTAAATGTAATTATTAATAGTACCAAAGCTGTTATTTTATTGTCAATTGATGTTTGTATTACAATTAATTTTGGTAGGAATCCTAGTATTGGAGGTAATCCACCTAGAGATAGAAGTGATGTTATTATCATGAATTTAATTTCTGTTTTGAAATATCTTGCTGAATAGATTTGATTTAAGAAGAATAAATTTATTGTTTTGAATATAAAGATGATGATTACATTTAATGTTGAATAAATTAAAAAATAGAATTCTCAGATATTTTCTCTGATGGTTATAGATCTAATTATTCATCCTAGGTGTCTAATTGATGAGTATGCTAGAATTTGTCGTAGTGATGTTTGATTTAAACCTCCTATTGCTCCAACAATAATTCCTATTATGATTACTACAAATAGAAATCTTCTTATTTTAATGCAGTGTTATTATTGGAGCAATTTTTTGTCATGTTATTAATATAAGACAGTTAATTCATCATGTTGATGATATTACTTCTGGAAGTCAAAAGTGGAATGGGGCTGCTCCTATTTTTATTATTATTCTTGACATAATTATTATTGATGGAATGTTTTTATTATCTCATCATATTATGTATTTTATTTGAATAATTAAAATTGAAATTAATAATATTGTTGATGCTGTTGATTGAATAATAAAGTATTTAATTGCTGGTTCATTAATTATTGAATTTTTATTATCTGTTAATATGGGAATAATAGATAGTAAGTTGATCTCTAGTCCTATTCAGATTCCTAATCAGGAGTTTGAAGAAATGGACAGGATCGTTCCTATCATCAACGATGATAGGAAAAGAAGTTTTATAGAGTTGTTGTACATTAAAAAGAGAAGGATTATTACCTTCATAAATGGGGTATGAACCCATTAGCTTAATTAGCTTATCTTTTTATATTGAGGTGTAAGATGCACATTAGTTTTTGATACTAAAGGTGATAGAATTAAACTATCTTATATAATGAGAGTAATATTTTTACTTTATTTATCCTATGAAGATAACCCTTTAATCAGGCATCTCATTTATTTTATGTATAAATTAAAAGTTCCTTTTTTGTTTTATTTATTGGTTTATTTCTTTAATAATTGTAAAATTTATTGTTTATCTGACTTTTTTTATATTTTTATTAATATATAATATAAATGATTTATATCAATATATCATATCTAATTAAATATATCCTTATTAGTTTTATTTAATTAATATTAATTGATTATTTAAATTTATACATTTATCAAAAGTTGTAGCTACCTATTTTTTAAGGCAAAAGAAATGATTATATAATAAAATATTTAATATAATGTAATTAAATATTTTACATTATTAATATGTGATATAATCAATATAATTTAAATATATTATATTATTTTAATATTAATTTAATTACATATATTAATTATATAATATTATTATTTATTTAAATTAATTATATTTCATATAATTTCATATTAATTAATATAACAAATTTAATTGTATATTATTAATTATGTTAAATTACATATTATATTGAATTAAATAATTTATATTATTTAATCTTTCTTTATTATTAGTGAAAAGAAAGATTAAATAATAAAGAGAGATACTATAATACATTTATTGAAATAAAAGTTCCATACTTATCTTTATAATATATAATAAAGAAGTTTTTGTTGTACTGCTGAGAGCAGTATTATTCTGTAAATTTTTGTGTTTTTCAATGTTAATTTTTGTTTTGATTCTATGTGTGTTTATTATACATATATTTTGTTTGGATTATTTTTTATTGTATGTGTTTCGTTTATATTCTAAAGTTTTATTCTTGCTTATTTATTCACTTTTTCTTTATATTATATATAAGTTTTGTTAAACTAAATGTTATATTTATTTATAGTAATTAAATTTAATTATCAAGTTATTTTGGAATTAGTAATTGATAAAGTATTGGCATATTTCGTGCCAGCAGCCGCGGTTATACGATTACAGTAATACAAGTGAATATTTTTGGTTGATGTAGTTATAAATTATTTTGAGTTTTAATAATTAATTATTAGGTGAAATTTTATTTTATTTATTTGCTCTTAATTTTGAACCTATGAAATTTATAAAATAGACTAGGATTAGATACCCTATTATTTTAAATGTAAATTTTGTTTTACCTGGGTATTATTAGTTAAGGTCTTTAAACCCAAAGAATTTGGCGGTATTTCATTCCATTCAGAGGAACCTATCTCATGATTGATAGTACACGATTTACTTTACTTAATTTATTTGTTTGTATATCTCCGTTATCAGAAAATCTTTTTGGAGAAAAAATTTTCTTGTTTTTTTATTAAAATTTATTTCAGGTCAAGGTGCAGCTTATAATTAAGTGTATGATGGGTTACAATAATTTTTTTTTATTATGGATTTAATTTTGTAATATTTTAATGAGGGTGGATTTGATAGTAATTTAAATTATTTAATTTAACTGATATTGGCTCTGAAGTGTGTACACATCGCCCGTCACTCTCGTTATTGATTAAAATTTTATATCTTTTAATATGAGATAAGTCGTAACATAGTAGATGTACTGGAAAGTGTATCTAGTAAGTTTATTCAAGACATAGCTTTTTAGTAGAGTGATTCATTTACGCTGATTTTTAATTCTGTGCAATTCAGCGTGGGTGCGTGCGTGCGTGGGTGCGTGCGTGTGTGTGTGTGTGTGTGCGTGTGTGCGTGGGGGGGGGGGGGAGGGAGAGGGAGGGGATATATCTGGTGGGTGACAGGCCCTGTGAAATCTGTTTCTGGACAAGGTTTGGAGGGTAATTACGATCAGTGAAGGCCTCAGTGAGACATTTGGCATATTTGGAGAGGGACTGCTTCTCACTGCAGATGTGAAAACCATGGGTGGCTAGGTTGTAAGGAAGGGACTTTTTGCTATGGGATGGGTGGGAGCTGCCAAAATGTAGGTATTGTTGATGGTTTGTAGGTTGGATGTGGACAGAGGTACTGATAAGGCTGTCCTTGAGGAGTAGGTAAATATCAAGGAAGGTGGATTGTTGGGTTAAATAAGAACAGATGAAGCAAATGGAGGAGGAGGTGTTGAGGTTTTGAAGGAATGTGCATAGCATGTGCTCAATTTCAGTCCAGATTATGAAGATATCCATGAATCTGAACCAGACAAGGGTTTGAGATTCTGGGTAGTCAGGAAGGATTCCTCTAGGTGGCCCACGAATAATGTGGGATAGGAAGGTGCCATACGGGTGCCCATGGATGTGCCATGAATTTGTTTGTAGGTGATGCCTTCAAAGAAGAAGTAATTGTGGGCGTGGATGTAGTTTGTCAAGGTAACAAGGAAGGATGTTGCAGGCTTGAAGTTGGTTGGGTGTTATGAAAGGTACTGTTAAACAGTGGCTACACCATGAGCATTGGGGATGTTGGTGTTGAAAGGGGGGGGGGGGGGGGCGGGCGGGCGGGCGGGCGGGCGGGCGGGCGGGCGGGCGGGCGGGCGCGCCATCAACTGTGACAAGCATGGTATCAGGTGATAAAGGAGCAGGAACAGAGGAGTGTGTTGAGGAAATGGTTGGTATCTTCTATATAGGAGGGTAGGTGTTTACCCACAACTCATCGGACGTATTCATGGTGAGTAAGCAACCTATCCTTCATGAAAATATTGTTGAAAGTACGAGAAAGTACCCAAGGTTTTATATATGCTGTCCCTTCATACTATATGAAAAGAAATTCAGTAAAAAAGTTGGATAGTTTCAGAAACATTCCACCAGTATTGGAAAACTTTAATACTTGATTTAGTTCAGACAGCATACACCAAGCATCAAAATTAAAATTATCCAAACTTTTGGACAGCGTGAGGATAGAACAAACAAGTCAGTATTTATAGTTGTAAATTGTGGCAGCTGTGTCCAGAAAATACTGGAGCTTTAAGCTGAAATGGTTAAGGATGGAAGCAAAATGTGATGACACAGTAAAGTTTTTTTTCTAGAAAAAATAATGTATGCAAGGAAATTTTTTATGTAATGTGTGTTAGCATTTCTCTCATTTACATATAAATGCAAAATGCACACTTCTTTTAAGAAAGAATGTTTCATGTTAAATACTTGGTTTATTAACACTTGCTTTGCTGATGTAGTTGCCGTCATCTGTGGACTGGGTAAAATCAGCATTTTTCTGTAATTTCTTACTACTGTGCAGCTCACAGTTATTAGAATTCCAAAACATTTTTATGTTTCTTGGACTTTTTATGTTAAGTACTCAAATTTTGGGGTCAAAAATTTAAAATTTGAAGTCACTGGAGAAATCAAATCAGTGATATTTATTGCTGGGAAAAAAAGTTGAGAAAGAATTACAATACTGTTTTTTTTTACAATTAAACGTGTTATCTTAAAAAAAAAAAAAATACAAAACATTTGAAATGAAGAAAAATAACAATAAGCATAAGTTCAATACACAATTTAGCATTCATAGTAGATAACAGTGTGATAAACATTGAAGCAGAGGCAGATACACAACCCGACATTACATTCAGTGCCCTCATGAGGTGTCCTCTTCCCCCCCCCCCCCCCTTCCAGCCTTCCCTGTCAGTACATTTCTTAATTTACTGCTATTTTCAGACGACATATAATCCAAATTGTCATCAAACATATTTCACCATCCAAAACCTCATCAAGAACTTCATAAATTATTTGCTCCAAATGTTTGTCCTGTTCACTGCACATATTGAACAGAAAAGCAACACAAAAACAAATGAAACAGAGGATGCCAACACCAGACAATGTGTACAAAGTAACCTACAACAACAGTATTTCACCGGCTGCGGTGGCCAAGGGGACTGAGGTGCTCCAGTCACGGTCTGCATGGCCACTACGGTCGGGGGTTCGAATCCCCCCCCACCCCCCCTCGGGCATGGATATTTGTGCTGTCCTTAGTCTTAGCTAGTTCATAAGTAGTTTGTAAGCTTAGGGACTGAAGGCCCCATAGTTAAGTCCCATAAGTTCTACAAACATTTGAACATTTTTTTGAACAGTATTTCACAAACACAAAGTATTTCACTGACTTCAGTGCTGCCATCTAGCACTCATGGTTGAAACTGCAAAGCCTGCAGGTTACTCAGACTTTGCGGGAGTCATGAATATACATTTTACACCGCAGACATAATATTACCTTGGCCACATGCTAAGTGTTAATAGTCCTATGATTTTTTGTGTCTTCTGCAAATCCAACTCCTGCCCCACTACAGCTACAACTACCAATTCAATACATATAAAATAAAGCCATGTACTTGACACCAATGTGTAAAAAGTACAACTTCTAACTTGCACGTACTGCAGCGATTGTGACTGTCCACCCCCCCCCCCCCCCCTCTGAACTTCATTTCCTAACCAGGCACTCCTCTCATAAGATTTGTACCTAAACGGCATACCGTCCAAATCCACTAGCAATTTTACTGGCTTAAGAGGACATTATTTTTTGTAACTATTGACTCGTGGAATACATTTTTAGTTTTTATATCTTGGGACGGAGCTGATCCAGTTGCGGAAGTGTGGATTAGTCATGCATCTTGGGTTTGGTAAGATCATCACCTCAGAGCACAGAATATTTGCCAGTAGGACTCAGCCATCAGGATGACATGAAACAATTGTAACACAGGTGTTCGAATATGAGTTACACTTTAAAATGTAATGATAGGTGGCATTTTTATAGTTTGTTCAACTGATGAAGGCTGCGGTATACCCAGCATATACAAAGCCCATTTGCTTTTTTAAATATTCATTCACTCCACCAAATTGACACCAATGCTCCATAATTGACTGTGTATTGTCCATTGCAGTACATTCCACAATTAAAGAAGTCTAATATGCAATCACACACATACAGATACACATAAGAAAATTCTATCGCTACAAAATGTCCATAAAATGTACTTAAACAAATAACATAAATAAACAAAGTTTGTCTTCTAGACATCTCAGAAAAGAAAAAGTTCATTGTGATCCTTGAATAATATAATGGTAATGATACAATATCGTATCATTTAGTACATCGCAAATAAATCACTTATAGACTTTTTTAAGTCTTGATGTGGATACAATCCTTTTATTCTAAGGCTGTTTGGAAATGCTTGAAGGTACATGCCCAGATGTGGGATGCCAATAATGGTAAATGGTCCAGTATATAACAGCTGCCTTTTTATTTTTTTATTTTTTCTTGCCATTGTTGATGATTGAGGATGGTTTCGCACTAATACCATGTTGCCGATGATTAGAATTCTCCTTTACCGAAGTTTTTCATCAAAATATTGCTTCCTTAAATTGTCTTGATGTGTCATTGCCAACATTGCTTGTCTTATTTTTTCATTTATTTGTCCAGGATCTATTGCCACCTTGGGAAGAGGATTAGCCCATTCATTTTCTTCTTACATCCCTAACATTAGTTCTGTGGGCATAAATCCAGTGGAATCATGAGGTAAATTGTTATAGCTTGCCTTGAATGGCTTCACAAAATTGATTCATATTCTGTGGTTATAATGAAAATAGGTTCTAATGAACTTCTCTCAATATTCTCTCGACTGGATTTCCTTCAGGATGGTACTTAGCAATTAATATTTTTCTAATGCCTGCTGCTTCCAGGAACCTTTTTCAATTGAGAGATGTGAATGTTGTTGCAGTGTCCGATAGCAAGGTTGTTGGTTTCTCTACTGCCAGAATGTTGTCATCTGTCAGTTTTCTAATTATAACAACACTTATTGCAATTTTCAATGGATATAATCATAGATATTTTGTAAATAAATATTAGAGAGGAACAAGGTATTTTGCACCAGCATGTGCACGAGGAAATGGTCCACATATGTCCACAGCCACTAGTTCCAGAGGTTTACTAAGGAGCATTGGATGTAGAATGTCCTTCCTGTTCTTATTAAGTGGTTTTGCCTTTTGGTAGATAACACAGGTTCTCACATATCATTGTATCTTTTGTCTGCTGTTTGGAAAGTAACAATACAAACAGATCTTCTTCACACATTTAATTACGCCAAAGTGACTCCATGTTTTGTGTGAATACCAGATTAATTTCTCCTCAAACTCTTCTGGAATGCACATGCACCATGATTTATTCGGACTCCTTCTGTAGAATAACACATCTTGATGTAACATGTAGAAATTACTTAAGTTGGGTTCAGAGTTAGCTATTAATTTCCTCTTCACCTCACTCCACCTTGGATCTTGGTCTTGTAATGATGACATATTGGTACACAAATTGTTAAATTGAAGACGGTTTGCATCATTTGTCATCAACAGAATCTGTAAGTCAGTTGTCACATTGTTTGCTTCCTTAGATTTGTCTAACCCTTGCGGTAAATGGGACAGGGCGTCAGCAATGATGTTGTCTTTGCCTGCGATGTAGATGGTGTGAAAGCTGTATTCCTGAAGCACAATTGACCGTCTACTTAACCTTAGGTGAAGTAGTTTGCAGTTCATCAGGAAGCTAAGTGCTTTATGTTCACAATAGATCTTAGTGTGAGCACCTGACAAATAGTAGTGGAACTTTTTAAACACCCATGCAATAGATCACAGTTAAAGTTCCGTGGTTGTGTACCTTCTTTCACATGCAGACAAGACGCGACTGGCAAATCCGATAGTGCAGATTGTCAGAACTCCATCTATGATTCGTGTTTGAAAAAGGCATGCTCCAAGTCCTACATTGAGGCATCTGTACTTAATTCAAAATCACACTCCATATCTGGATGATACAACAGTTTAGAATTCACCAGGGCTTGCTTGATTGCATTAAATACTGCTTGACATTCCTCTGACCAGTACCATAGGGTATTCTTCCTTAATAGTTGGAGAAGTGGTTCAGCAATTAGAATTTGATTAGGTACATATTTTCTATAGACTGATGCTATGCCCACAAATGCCTTAAGCTGTTTCTTGGTGGAAGGCGCTGGAAAGTTGGAGATGGCACTAATCTTTTCTGCATCAGGTGATATTCCATATGACGAGATTAAATGTCACAAAAATTTCACTTCTCTGAGGGTGACTTTGCTCTTGCGAAGATTGGCAGTGATTCCACCTTCTGCAAATTTAGATAGTACCCTACTTGATAAGTCCATATGTTCAGGCCAAATTTTAGTTGCGATTAGGAGAACATCCACAAAAACTGATGCTTCCCTGAGAAGTTGGGGTCCTAGAACATGATAAAGAGCCCTGATAAATATCCCAGAATTGATGTTTAATCTGAAAGGAAAGACTCAAAATTGGTAACTCCTACCATTATGGATGAAAACTGTGTATTTCTTGGAGGATTCATCTGATGGAATTTGCCAGTATGATACATGCAAGTCAATACTAGACATGTACTGCACACCATGATACTTCTGTAACAATTCTTCTATATTTTCAGGGTGTGTCCGGACTGGAATGACAATCTTATTTATTTGACATGCATCTAACACAAGATGTACATCTCCATTAGGCTTTGCTGTAGCCAGAAGCAGGCTTGAATATGGACTGTGAGAGTGTTCTATGATTTTCCAGCTAAGCATCCATTGGATTTCATTATTTACTGCCTGTCTCTTCGACCATGGAATCCCATAAGTGAAATTAACAAAGGTCTTATTTTCAATGACATTCAGATGACACTAATAGACTTTAATAGTACCTGGTTTTTCCTGGAATATGGCTATAAATTTATTTAATAATGTATGCAAATCCTGAGACTGATCCTTATTTAGTTGCACCGATTCACTTTCTTTCTGGTTGAAGCCTGACTTAAGTTTCGATAGGTCATCATCTGTAGAAGACTGCAGGTCTAATTTTGCCAGTTTCATCGTGTATAGTGTATGTCTACATGTGAAATTTGTTTCAGGACTGACCTCCTTCCAAATCAGTTGCACTGAATATTCATTGCCAGATTGACTGAAGTGACAATAACCATGTGAGAAGTCGATTGATGCATTTGTCCTCAACAAGAATTCAAGTCCCAGTATGCAATTACCAATAAGTAATTCCACAATTAGGAATGTGCTTGTTATTTCTACATTTCCTATTGTAAATTCCAGGTTGGCTTGAAACTTGATTGATTTGGATCTAGTACCAACGGGCCCCGTAATTGTACAGTTGCTAACTGGCAGTAAAAGTACTTGTGTCTGTTCGGATATTGTCCGGAATAATTCACCAGACATTACACTAACTGCTGACTCAGTGTCTAAAACAGCCGTGATAATCAGTCCAGCAATATTGATCAAGAATGAAACTTTCACTCTGCAGTGGAGTGTGTGCTGTTATGAAACTTCCTGCCAGACTAAAATTGTGTGCCAGAACCGGGACTCGAACCCGGAACCTTTGCCTTTTGCGGGCAAGCACTCTACCGACTGAGCTATCCTGACATGACTCACGATGCCGCCCCACAACTTTACTTCCGCCAGTACCTCGCTGCCTACTTTCCATATTTCACAGAAGCTCTCCGGATATGGTGGAGACATGGCTTAGCCACAGCCTAAGGGATGTTTCCAGAATGAAACTTCCACTCTGCACTGGAGTGTGCACTGATATGAAATTTCCTGGCAGATTAAAATTGTGTGCTGGAACTTGGACTCGAACCTGGGACCTTTGCCTTTCGCGGGCAAAAGCAAAGGTCCCAGGTTTGAGTCTCAGTTCCAGCACACAATTTTAATCTGCCAGAAAGTTTCAATATTGATCAAGATGGCAGATTGTATTTCTTGCTCATGTTGATGACTACATGGATTGATATCTGAGAACAGTTCTTTATGTAATTCAACTTGATCATTGAATCCCAAAAGATTTACATAATTTTGATGAGTGTCGATCTTATGCACACCCTTATCACTTGCTACGACCATCAAATAGGGGTTCATTGCAGCTGTTATTTGTTTTCCATCTGTCCGTTAGCATTTTGACTTACAAATGTAATAACTTCTGTGACTAAAACATTCAGTCCTCCTCTGTTGCTTTGTTGTGGTGTTTCGGTTTGACCTGCATTTTCCCTTGGCTTGGCATACTTCCTTGTACATGATTTTTCTGATGAAGCCAGTTGTCAAAACACTTAGGTGAAGATCTTTGTCTTTTTACTGTCCTCGGTCTTCGGGTATTCTGCGTGTCCGAATTTCTGTTGGAAACTTCTTCATCAGAATATTCATTATTTCTTTTTCCTGCATAAATTTCTGTTTATTATTTTCATGTATTAAATCAGCTGAATCAAGCACAAAAGAAACTGTTCCAGATTGGTTTCTGGTTTTACGAAATTTTCCTGGGAGATGTGCCATCAAAATTCTTATCAAACTGGAAATTGGATCCATCCAATATGTAATTTTATCTATGTATCTTTCAAAGTATTTGCAGAGCGTGCCCTTCCTGTAATCAAATGGTTTGGATGAAATATTTCCCGTCAGAGCCGTTCCTGTATCGGATCTGACCAATATTTTTCCAGAGAGTGATGCTCAAATTCAGATAGTGTATTACACCGTTTGCTCATGTCACCTGCCCACAGCAATGCGTGACCTTAATAAAGCTGCAGATGTACTTTATTTTTTTCCTTCTCAGTCAAAGAATTCGGAAGTACATCTTCAAAAGACTTGACGAACATGATGGGGTGGACTGATTTTTTATCTGCTGTAAAGCACTGAAGTTGGCATAGGTGTATAAAGCTTTCTTCCATTTGGTAAGTAGTAAATGATCCTCCGAATGCGGTCGATGTTGAACTATGCGGTTGACTAGTGTATACTTGGCCACTTGGTGTGTCCGTTACATCTGTTTCCTTCAGTACAGCACACACTTGTGCTACTTGTCCAGCTTGCCCACCTTGCAAAGCATTATGCATTTCAAAAACTTCCTTCGAAATTGTTTCTACTTGCTTCGGTAAATCTAGATGTCATGTATTGGTGGTTCGCCTGACGAGCGGACAACCTGCAATGCAGGGTACAAGCGCATGGATTCGTAACCATGAGGCATCCCACAGCGGCAGTTCAGGAGTCACCAGAGGACACAACGAGCACCATCATAGTGCACACTAAACCGGAACTACTTTTCTCCGCACAGTCACGTGAGACCAGCTCGAGACTGTCACATATCACTGCGCGCCAACCATTTTGGGGGGCCGCAGTGCAACAAGATGGCAGTTCTCTGCCTATCGCCTACGAGAACTATAGCTAAGGGATCACGACTGACGCCTCCGGGGAAGAGTCCCTGCCAGCGACGCCGCGCCTCCAGGACTTCCCACAATGGAATACATTGTCCAGCTCTGTCTCCCTGGCCATTTTCTCAAGGCTGTCGTTATCTCCCTGGCGTACTGAATTGGCGAAGAAGAAAACTTTTAGTTGATGTTTGTTGTTTTTGCCTTAGTTTCAGAAGTTTGTTAGTTTGTCTTGTTTCCAGAAGGTGATTACTTTGTCTGGTCAATAAACACAGTTTCTGTATCAGACAGTGTCTTTCAGTTATTATCTCCTGAGGCGAGAAATAGCACTATAAATTTGGAAGCATTTGTGTCGCTTGAATTGGCCATAATAACTGATGTTTCAATGCAAGATATTTCTTCCTTAAGCTTTTCCTTTTCCTGAACAAACTGCTCAGAAATTTATTTTCTTAGAGCTATTTTCTCATTTACATAACGTTCCACTACCCTTCTCTCGAGTCCTTGCTCACTTTATAGCATGACTCTTTCTCTAAACATTATGTTATTTTCCTGTTCAACTGTGCTTCATGCTGTTCGAGCTTCTGATCAACTCCACATATAACACAATACTCTTTCTCGAAATGTTCTGTTAGCTTCCTGCTTAAATGTATTTCGTGCTGTTCAAGCTTCTGATAAACTTCTACTGATAGGTTGTTCAGATGCTTAGTTAAGTCCTCTACATTGGTCCAACTAATTTTCATGTTCTGAACATCTGTCATCAGAGTTGCTATTGCTACAGAAAAATTTTCCTGTGCCTTAAGTACTTCGGAAAAGTTATTCATTTCTTGCTGATTTTTGACCTGACCTTTCATTATTTCCTGAAACTTCTCATTTATGTGAAAAAATACTGCATTTAATGTACTGTTAATGATGCTAATCTGCTTAGTGGTTTCTTCTGGCATTAAAATTGGTAGTTCCAAAGGTATTCCCTCTTGTAGCCTAGAAGAATCACTTGCTGCATTGGAATTATCTTTTTCCTTATCTATATGAGGTTCTTGTACTACTTTGTCATGCTCCTGTTTTGAATCTACAGTTAGTGGTTCCTCCATGCACTCTACTGAATCAGCCATTATGTGAAATAACTATGTAGGTCGGATGGAATATATGTGCAGTTCACTCACCTACCACTATACAAGAAATTTCACTCACTGCCTACCAGGAAAACTTCACACGCAGGGTCCGATAAGTGACACATTACACTTTTATCCACAGCAGAAGGAAGTATAAAACTTGTTTGTGAACTTGATCCCCGAAAAGGGAAAAGTAATGGGTTTGATTTTAAATTATTGAATATATTACGAAAGATATACATTCAAGTATAAAAGCAGTATCAATACAGGTATAATTAATATAGGCTAGTATGTACAAACCTGACTGCCTATACAGTCAGAGGAAGAAGGAGAGATGTTAACAGGCTGTCGAATGAGAATGAGTTAGGGATGGCGGTTATCGCTGAAACCACCGGTTTTCGGTTATACCGGTTCTTTTCATCTCCAGTTTAACCGCACTGTAAAAATTTCTCAAGATAACCGGTTTTTTAAATAACCGGTTTTTGGTTTTTTATTGCTATTATTTCCAGCAGAGTTCGACCGAAACATAATTTACAGCCGAAACAGAAACCGTAATCGAATTTTCGGTTGTTCTATTTTTGGCCGAAACCGAAACTTACGAAATTTAGTTAAAATTTAGGTAAATTTACGTTATACGACAAATCACTAGTCATTCCATATTTTGCAAGATCCCCTCCCAATACTACGCCTTCTTGAGTGTGTGTAATCCTAGCCAGGAGGCCGTAGAGGACGATATACGAGGCATACAGATTTACTGGCCTAGGATTTTCATCCAGCAGTTGCGAATATTGAGCCACTCCGTACGTTGGACTTGTGAGGCAGCGCATACGAATATCTCGTTATATAAGTTACATTCAGTAAATGAACTTCAATTAGTGCTGCAGAAGTATTTCGAAAAATAAAGTCACAGTTCCGACTAACAGTATGATTGTTGTCAGTGTAAATTTACGCAAATTGAACTAGGAAAGCTGTGTACCACATGATCAAAGAATGTTCAAATGGGTTTGAGTTCTTATGAGACCTAACTGCTTAGGTCATCGGTCCCTAGACTTAAAAACTACTTAATCTAACTGAACTTACACTAAGGACAAAATACACATCCATGACCGAGGGAGGACTCGAACCTCCGACTGGAGCAGCCTCGCTTTCAAGGAATCACATTAATAAAACTTGTTAGCATAACAATATGATAATACATTAAAAGTTATTATTCCAAGCTTACAAAATAGGTATATGAATCGAATTTACCTTCTCTTCTAAAAAACATTTTGGATTCTTTCTCCTTAAATGACACAGCATCTTTGTAGTACCTCCACCTGGTTTTAGCTTTTTAAAGCAAATGGAGCATTGCACCTCACTGCTCCTATACTTCCACACTCGGAATGGTGCCATTTTAGACACAACCCATGTCTGGCGACAACAGCAAGGAACTGCCACATGACCAGACGGAGGCAAGTCTTGTACACTGCCGGTGCGAGCGCGTCGTCTAATAGGCCACGCCACAAGGCAACAGGTGCATCAATGCCTCAGTAGCTGCACCAGTTCTTATGTCACACATTTCTGACTGCCAGGATTGTTCTTAAATTATCACTGATCGCTTTTCTTAGTTACTGCGATGACCTAATGTTTCACAGCAGTGGAATTTTAGGAATAACCCTAAATATTATTGTCTACTAGTTTTAATTTTTTTTAATTATTTACGAAAAACACATTTTGAACCACTACTACAGGAAGTAGTCATAGCGGTTTTTTTACCCGGTTCTTGGCAATAACTAAAAAAAACGGTTACAACCGACACAAAAAAAAAAAAAAAAATGGTTATTCAAAACTGAAATACCGGTATTGGTTTTAACCGGTCGGTTTTTCCCATCCCTAGAATGAGTATTGCTCATTCATTTTCCACGTGTGCATGTCGCGTCAAATTGCTGCCAGAGCATGTACTCCAGTGATCTTCATGTAACTGATGCGGAAATCGATACTCAGGGATGGTACACACTCCAGATGGTTTTTATTTTGTTGTTTGAGTTATCTATTTAAGATTTAATATGCAAGGTTTTGGAGGACTTTATAACTCTGTTTAAGATTTTACAATATGATTTATAGTGTTCTTTTATTTCAGGCTTATTAGAACATCTTTGTGAAATATATAATTCTCTTTTTGTCTTACATGAAGTTTTTATTCTGTTTGCAATCCAGGGTTTACATTTGATAGTCTGGGGATTAATTTTTAAAATTTTCTTGTGAAGAACTGCTTCAAACAGGGACATGAATTAATCTAAATAGGTTGAATTTGGTACTAACATTTTTTTCGTTATAAACTGGGCTCCAGTTATTCCGCAACAAGAGCTGATTGAATTCATCTAATGTTTCCATGTTGATGGTTCTAAAGGACTTAAAAACTGGTTTTGGTTTGATGCCAACATGTATGCCATTAAGAGTGAGCAAATGCCCATTGTGGTCAGTCAGTTCATTGATAATTTGACTTACAGTGATACAACCAGTAATAATTAGGCTCTCACTGGCATCTGTCACTTGGGTAGGAAATTCAACAACCGGAATTAGATTAAAGGTTTTTATTAAATGTTCAAATTCAATTTTTCTGGCGTTGTCTGTCAGGAAGTTAATATTGAAGTCACCTATAATGACTAAACTGCTTAGCCTTTTAGTATATTTTTAGCAAAATTGATTCAAGCTGTTTTAAGAAAACATATTTTCCCCACTGGAGCCCTATATATTGATACCACTATAACAGACATGTTGTCAGCATATATTTCAGAGGCACAGGCTTCAAAATGAAAATCTTCACAATACATTTTTAAGTAAAGTGATTTATGAGCTACACCCACTTTGGCATATATTGCAGCTCCACCTATCTCTCTATTTACTCTACAATATTGTCGCATTGAAATGGGAGCAGGCTTGACTTCAAAGGCAACCGAACACAGCACTTATACTGAAAGCACGTTTATTACAAACTTAACATTCACGCAGCACTGACTGCCTCTCAGGCAGAGTGATCTGCTATTTATACACAGAAAGAATTTACCAGAAATTAGAAGAACAGTTAAAATAAGAAACAAGTAGAAATTACAAGTGAACATAAGAAAGCTGTAGAACATTCTGAAATTTTTAATTACAAAGAAATAAAATTTTGTCAGGGGGTGGGATTGAACCGGCAACCTTCAGCACCGCAGTCTGTGACGCTATCCCCTGTGCCACACTTTTTTTTTTTTTTTTTTTTTTTAACAAAAACTTTATTTACTAAATGTGTTTACAAATAGTTATAATTTTGTGAAACAAGTTGTTTTCTTACAAAAAGTGAATGAACAGTGCAAATTTTTCTCTTTTCCATGGATCGTTGAGGATTTCTCTTCTTGCACGGAGGATGTATTGTCGAAAGTCGCTCACAGATCCACCTCCCGCAAGGGCGTAGTTGATGAACGAATATATGAACCAAGTTAGAGTTCTGGTCTTGGACACTGGGAAAGCCTTGACATCCATGTACACCAGTTTCTTCGTGTTGATGTCGTTGACACTCAGAGACAGCAATCCTGCCGATTTAAACTTGATCCATTTCCACAGATCCGCTATTTTGGAGCAGCCTACTACACGGTGGATGGCAGTATCGACCAATCCGTAGTGCTGGCAATACGGGCGACCGGTGAGCTTTATTCTGTGGCGATGGCCAGCAGTCAGGATTAAATCATTTATAAACATGTAAGCTGATGAGCGCAACGTTGAACATATCAATTTATCTGCAAAATTGGACCAGACATGTTTCCAATTTAAGTCTTTGTGTTTCTTTTGGATTGCTGGAGGATATGGGGCTTTTACACCAATGGTCTCGAGTATTTTCTTTGTCGTATAGAACGTTACGTTTGGAGATTTCTCTAAAACACATGTTGCTGTCTGCAATGTACGCAGTAGATTTGCCGGTAGCCTTCTGTCACCTGTATTGCCTGTTACGATACCCCACCCAGCCTTTAGCAAATCTGACTGACTAGCCGGTAATTTTAGGGTATGTATGAGATTTTTCACAATCAAGGCTGAACATTTTGCCTCACAATCAGTTAAAGATAAGCCTTCTTCAGCAAATGGTTGTGTCAACTGATCCCTGGACACCCGGAATAGTTTACCTTTCCACACAAACCAACCTATGTACTTCTTTATTTGTGCAATACATTGTCTGTCGATAGGGATGACTTGTGCAACATACCACATTTTAGAGAGAGCCAGTGTATTTACCCATTCGATCCTCTGTATAATGTTCAGTTGCCTCGTACTATTTGCAATAAGAGCTCCCCGTACTTTGTCCACTATGCTTTTAGAATTATTGGAAAGGAGCTCATTTACATCCTTTCGGAGTTTTAGTCCTAGCACTTCCATTTCAACAGATTCAGTGAAAGTATGTGCGAAGGGTTGGGCACCTTCATTGAGCCACAGGAGATGTGTTTTCTTGTGGTTAATGGTTGCCCCTGCTGCATTTTTATAGTCGTTTAGTATTGCTGCCACTTTTACAGTATCTTGGGGTTCTGTAATTATAATGGTAACATCATCAGCATAGGCATTCAAGGTAAACCGTTGGGCACCAACCTGCAACCCTGATAGGGAGGTGCTAACTGTGCGGATTAGTGGCTCCAAGGATATGACGAACAAAATCATAGCCAAAGGGCAACCCTGTCTAACAGAACGTTGGATTGGGAACTTTTCCGTAAAGTTCCCGTTGATTTGAACTTTGGCAAACATTTGGTATCTTGTCGGTAACAGTAAGTCTATCGTTGCCTGCGGAAATTGGAAATGCCGTAGAACTGTCCTTAGGTATTGGTGACTGACGTTATCAAAGGCTCTCTCGAAATCGATGTTCAGAAGCCCAACCGTTTGTTGCTGATTCTTCCATGCGTAGAATGTTGTATCCCTTAACAGACAAAGTCCATCTATAATCTTTTTCTTAGGTACGCTACACGTCTGTTCCGGTCCTATGATCTCTGGAAGTGTGCGCTTTAGTCTGGCTGCCATGACACGAGACATGATTTTCGAGTCGGCGCATAACAAAGTTATTGGTCGAAAATCCGTAATTCTATGTGACACCGTTTTCTTTGGAACGAGTACAATAATTCCAGGTTCAGTTTCGGAATAGAGACGTCCATACCTTTGTTTCTCTCTCGTCACCTCCAGAAACTCTTCCTTGATAACCGACCAGAAGGATTTATAAAATTCATAGGGGATACCGTCTACTCCTGGACTTTTACGTTTCGGCAACCTTTTGATAACATCCTCAATTTCTTCCTCAGATATCGGATCCAACAGCATAGTGACACTTTCGTTGGTTAATTGCGACGCACAGTTTTGCAGCAGTGTGGCTGTTGTAAGAGCATCAGATGGTTGTGATCGGTACAAACTTTCGAAGTGTTCTTTAATGCCTTCCCGGTTAATATATTCAGAGCCATCTGCAGACAGTATGGAACTTACATATCTCTGTTGGCACCTTCTCCTTTCTCTTGCGAGATGATAAATACTCCACTTCTCGTCTGGCAAATGCCCGTGGTCTTTGCAAGTGATGATTTTCCCATCCAGTTCTCTTTCCTGCAGTTCTAAAATTTTATTTTTTTCAAATCACTTGCTCGATCTTCCCCATTGTCGATTTTAGTTTGCAGTTCATGGGCAATAAGATAATAGTACTCCATGTTTTTCCTCCTGGTTTCGTTTATCCTGTAGGCAGCATTGGTAAATAGTTTCCGAATACCGGGTTTTACAAGATTCTCCCACCACTCAATGGAATTCCGGAAGAAACGTTTACGGCGAACCCACGATGTGTAACGGGCGTTGAACTCCATCTTTACCCATGGTTCGTGGAGCAGGTTGCAATTTAACTTCCAGTATCCCCTGCCAAATATTTTAGGATGAGGGAAACCCTTTATTCGGAGAATCACGCCATGATGATCGGAAAAGGTCACAGGGATAACGTCGTAATCTTGCACGGCCATACCCGTTGTAATGTAGATTCTGTCAATCCGGGACGATGCGACAGTCGAAACATATGTGTAGTGTGGACGCGTGATGCCAAGTCGCTCAACCACATCTTTCAAGTTCAGTGCGTCAATCAGGTTTTGCAGAGGACCACAAAATGGTGTTGCTCCTGTAGAGTCTATCGCCCTTAATATGCAATTTAAGTCTCCTGCCATGATGAAGTTATCTTTCGCTTGCCGAAGAAAATATGGCACATCTTCGGTAAAAAACGTTGCCCTTGCAGCCCTATTATGCGTTCCGGAGGGAGCGTAAAGATTTAAAACAGTCACCCCATTCAGAACACCTTTGACTATACGTCCTCCAGGTTCTTTTTCTACGTCCTGCAACTCCAGTCCGTGCCTGGTTAAAATACAGCAACCCCTCCCTGCCGAGCCAACATTGTTGTACGCGTTGTATGATGAAAAGGAACCCACCTCTTCACATACCACTTCTTGTAAAAAAGCAATATCAATATCATTAGTTCTAAGAAAATTCTCTAAAATTTTAATCTTTTTAGCATTACTTATCCCACAAATATTTAGAGTCAAAAACGTGAGTACCCTTCTATTGTCCATGTGGTGGGTAATTTATTGAGACCACCTAGTCACGAGGTTTGTGCATTGGTCCAGGATCATGTTCTGTTGTCTCAGTTTGTGGGTCGTGCATTCTGTTGTCTACGTGCTGATCTTTTACGCCTTCACTCCTCATTTTATTGCGTGCCACATTCATGTTTGGTTTTGGTTTCACGCGTGTAGATTTTGTGGTACTTTGTGGTTTAAGAGATTTCTGACTGCCGGTAATTTTTTCGGGGTCCCGAACGCTGCCCTCGGCTGGGAGGTCAGCGAGAGCAACACGTGATGCCGAGGCGTGTTGCACTCCACCTCCTGGTGTGAGCTCTGCATCGGCTACTGGGGCCGCGCGCTGTTGACACTGCGCCGTGTCCCGCTGTGCCTCTGCCTCCGTAGCCGGCTGTTTACTTGCACTAGTGACGTCACTCAGGGGGACAGGTACATCTGCTGCCGGCGTCTGATATACCGTAGCTTCTTCCATGGGCACATCTGGGGGCGGTTCCATATTAAGTGTGACAGGCATCACGGGCAATACCGTTTCTGGTTTCTGTTTCCACAGTGTTTGAATTGAATTACCACCGTAGTCGCCTTCTTCCGAGTCCACGGTTTCCGGTTCCAGGGGTCGTTTTTTGGTTTTCTGAGGCTCACTGGTAGGCAGATGAACATCCACGCTCATTTCAGCGACGGAGTCTTCTCGAAGAAGTGCAGTGTCATTTAATTTTATGCCGGTTTCTTGCAATAAACTTACGGGGTTAGCGTTGGTACGACTCGCACCGTTCTCGCCACCTGTCTTCGGAGCGAGTGATGCATTTATTTTTCCTGTCTGCAACGGAGGGAAGTCATCAAAGGTTATAAGAGGTGGTTCGGTATCTTCCTTTGCGGCAACAGTAACGGGTCCGCGTAAAGTGGCTGTGGGTGTTAAATCCTGTAACTGTAATCTGGAACGTTTTTGCAGGGTGTTCTTCAGAACAAATGTCCGCTGCGGACAATTTTCACGGAGATGTCCCGGCTCGTTACAAACATGACATGTTGCTTGCTGCCCAGAGTAGATAACATGAGCCTTGTATCCCGAAACCATAATGTGGGAGGGGATGTCAGATTTTACACACATCTGTACGGACCGTATGCCATTATAGCACTGTATTTTATATCTGCTGGACCATTTTTCAAACTCGATGCGTTTCACCTGGCCATACTTCGAAAGAACCTGTTCTAAGTCAGTATTCTCAAGTTCCGGGGGAAGATTCAGAATTCTAACAGTCTTCAGTTCACAGTTGGCATTGCTAACATCAACCAAACTAACAGAATCATCGCGGTGGAGAAACTGAACCTGTCCCTTAGTTTGCAGTAAAATCTTGTCACACAAAACCGAATTATAGAACTTGACAAAAACACAGTACTTTTCACTGTCAAGCTGAGTAAATTCAGCATTATCTCCTGAAATACCAAATGTTTCATACAACCAGTCATGTATTTCTAAAGCAGTAGGCTGAACATGACGAGTATTCTTGTCAAACAAGAATCTTAACGTGTTTTTCCTGAGAGAATCCGACATGGTGAACAAGCGGAAAGCGGATGCACTGCCTCGCCACCAAAAGCAACAATAAACGGTACTTACAAGCCCCGGCGACGTAAACGACACTGAGACCGCCTGTTGCCGGTGCTTCCAAGGTCTTCAAAACAACACAAACACTGGTTAACTGCGACCGCACGTCCGTACCGTTAGCCCGCCAAAAGCGGAATGATGCTGGCAGTCAGTGTACACAGTCTCTCGTGGCAATATATATTAGCTAAGATGTAACCCTCCAGCTGAGGCATCAGCATATCAGTTCTTACATGGTGCTCTGTGAAACACAGTGTGTGTGCTTGTGATAACATGAGATTTTGCTGTATGTTGAGAGCCAAAAGCTCCAGTTTACCTCTAAGGCTCCTGATATTTTGATGGAATATACTTATCATTCGTAACAGGTTTTAAGTTACAGTTTTGGGAGGTTTCATTAAAATCTCTCAGTACTAGAGGATTAATATTTAGTTTATTGACTGGCTGTATATTATAGGATCTGTCTTCGCATACATTACTTAAATCTAGACTACAAAAATTCTCATGTATGATATTAAGGTTCAGTTTTCCATGCTGGACCACAGAGTCTGATTTGGGGCCACTAAGCTGGCCAGCAGGCTTTACAAGTTTCCCTGACTTGGCAGCAGTGTCTGTTTGTGTGTCTGATTCTGTTGGGGTAGGTTGGGCCACTCCATGTGTGTGCACTTCTTTTCATCCCGTTGTGGAAAATGATGTCTAATTTCCTCAATAATTAATTTACTGACAACCTTTTTTTCTTTATTATTCATGTGCATACTTTGAGATGTGTGCAGGTTCCTCTCCAGATTGCCGACATTTATAGGGATACATTCTGAAATTTGCTACATATTGTTTTAATCCTTTCATTTGTTTTATGTACTTCCAAGTTCACAATAGACTATTCCGTTAGATCATGTCTCTGAGGAATGTAAACAACAATTACTTTAGTGTCATATAACTTACCCAGTGTCATTTTCATATATCTGATTGTGTCATTTGCTTGATTTTTTATACATCATTTGTACCTCCCATGATAATGACACAATAATTTGTTATTAAAGACTAGTATTGTGCAGCCATGGAGTCTTTGTCCAAACACTTACTCAATCCTACCACTCCCATCTTGCATCCTTCCCTACCCTCTGCCCATCTCCATCAATCAGGCAACCATTTTCAATAATATAGTGTCAATTATCAGTCTCTCCATGGCTACAGGAGTATGCATTAGGGTAATTAGGATGCAACATCATAGATATAACAATTTTACGGCAAGTGCAGCTGCTCTCCATGGAAGCAGATACGTATGATTTGACCGTAACAACAACATAATAATAAAGCACTGCTATTCTAGATACAACCATGCTTTATAAATGTACCACAAATAAAGGCGCATTTATAAATTGGATGCTGATTGATATACTACTTCCCTTTGGTGTTCATTGTTCACAAATTTCAGTGAATCATCTCATGAGGCACATACACTCATAAAAAAAGTGACATTGACTTAGTTACAAGGTCTCCTGAACACTGACATTGAATGTGTGTATTGCACACAGTTCCTTAGATTCTCTATAGATGTAACACAACCCACAAAAATGTAAACAACCATGCATTCAGTGCCAATGTGACAGATTGAGTGAGATGGTAAAATAGTTCCAGTCTTAACACCAAGAAATAAGTATACTGCTTGTGTTGAATGTAATTCTGCAATGGCTAAAGGAACATTGTTTGGACATGGAGGTACAGAGATACAGGAACTGTGGATGACTTGCCTTGCTGTGACTGCCCAAAGGCTAGCACAGCACCTGATGACTGCTACTTTTGGATTTAAGCTCGGTGGAACTCTGAGAGGAGTGCCACCGTTCTGAATGATTTTGGTGCAGCAACAGGACATCATGTTTTGACTCAAACTGTATGTGATAGACTGAATGACACACAGCTTCACCCCCAATGTCCATAGCAAGGATCCAGCTATGACACCTAGACACCATTCAACATCGTACAGATGGGCCCATCACTATGCTGAATGGATTCATCAGAATTGGCATTAAGTGCTATTCACATATGAGACTCGCATCTGCCTTCTATAAGACAATCATTGGAGACATTTTTGTAGGCAGCCTGGTCAGCCCAAACGACTTAGACGTGCTGTCCAGGAAGATGGTGTTTCCCTGATGTTTTGATATGGCATTATGTGAGGCCACCATATGCTACTGGTGGTCATAGAAGGCAATCAAACCACTACAAAATACATGGATGACATCCTCCAACATATAGTGCAGTAGTATTGGCAGAATTTCAGTGAGGAATTTGTCTTTATGGAACAAAATTCTCACACTCAACAAGCATATCTTGTGAATGCATTCCTTCATGATAATGACATTACAAGATTAGAATGGGCAGCATGTTCTCCAGCATGAACCCTATTGAATATGTCTCGGAAGAGATGACTCACCATACAATCTGAGAGATCTATGTTAAATCACTGTTGAGGAGTGGAACAATCTGGACCAACAATCCCTTGATAACCAAGTAGACAGTATGGAATGATGAATGCAGACATGCATAAATGCAAGATGACCTGTTACCAGTCATTAGGGATACTGACTGGTGTGTGCTACAATCTGGAACACAAATTCAGAATACCTAGGTTATGGTTGTACAGCTTCTGAATCTCTCTTTTCATGACCAATAAAGAGAACTGAAATGTTGTTTTTGTGTAACACTGCTTCTGTTATATGTAAAGGGTGATGAATCCCTAGAACCATGGTGATGTAACAATTTTTTTAATGTGTGTATTCTGACTTTTGTCTCCCATTCTATTAGGTGCAGTTAATGTCTATTGAGCCCAAAAATAGAGAAGAGGCTCAGCAATCAACTTTATTATTTGATGTTCCCCTCATTATTTCCCCAATCAATCAGTTCTGCAGTTTGCAGAATGTAAGGTAGTTGCTGGCAGTTACATCTGATGATAACAGTGGGCACATTATTGTATGACCAATGTACTTCTTTGTAAAGTGAGTACATGTAGTCTTAATATATTCATTCCATTTCATCCAGTACTGAGGCATAATCGTATTTAGTAAAGTCTTCTGAGTGCCACACCATGAGGATATCAGATCATGGCCAAGCTGGAGTGGCCGAGTGTTCGAAGATGTCTAGCTGTGGAGCATGCCACTGCTCGATGTAGAAGGTTTGAGTCCTCTCTTAGGCATGGTTGTATTTGTTGTCCTTAGCATAAGTTGGTTTAAGTGGTTTGTAAGCCTATGGTCTGATGGCTAGAGTAGTCAAGTCCCATATATTTACAAACATTTGAATAAGATCATGGAACACACAACTTTTTCAACAGAAGGATGCATGTTTACCTCATTTGGTTGCAATTTTATGTTTAATCACAAAACTTTGGTACACTTTCACCTTTACCCACCCACTGTTTTTATTGGTTCTATTTTCTTCATTGCCTCCACCACTCATCTTTGCCTACATCCATCTTCTCTCGAGGTGCCTGAGTGAACTATCCCTTTTAAACCTTCCCCTGTGTATTCTTCTGCCTTACTTGAAGAAAGTACTAATAGTTTTCAAAGCTAGGCAGATGTTGTCATTTTTTATTTCACATGTCTGTTGGCAGTACAAAACATTTAACCTCCTGAAGGTACGCACTTACCAGCAATTCTGCATTCAAGTATTTTTCAAAGGACACAAAGAAATAGCAAACAAAATTAATATAAATAAATAATAAGCATATCTGTCAAATGGAATATGCAACATTATTTACAAGGTGCAACTATAAAGTTTTGTGAATGGTCCCATGTCTTACGTAGTGCACTGGCAAGGATGAAGTGCCCACGCATATACATTGAGGGACATGTCAACAAGCACACCTATCTTGCAAAGCATTGCAGTGAAGTGGTGGTACATGCTGTGACCCAGATAACAGGGTCAGTGTCAGAACTCGTGTAATTGCAACATGGAGTGCAAAATGAAGCAATCTGTTAACATCAACTTTTGTTTCAAATTAGGCAAATGGTAATGGAGACCCATCAGATGTTAGTGCAAGCGTATGGTGTTGAAGCAGTGATTAAAAATGTGTGTCTGAATGGTTTAAAGACTTAAGAGACAGAAAGGAAGGTATAAAGAATGCACCACATTCAGGTCGACATTCCACAGTCACACTCCCAGAAAACATCGAATGAGTGTGATGGGTGCTTGCAGATGATCAGTGGCTGTCTTTGAGAATGACAGAAGATTAGATGAAAATCAGCAACAGTTGCAGATATCCAACAATGTGTAACTTCAGTGCTTTGAGCGTTTCACAAGAAGCATATGCTGAGTTTCCAACTGCTGTACAACAGATGTCAAAAGTGTATTGTAGCCGGTGACAATTACTTTGAAGGCCAGTAAATGTATCTCGTTTCTCTTGTTTCCTATATTTCATGAGAACCATTCACTGAACTTTTCAGGTACATTTTAATGTTTTTCATTGACAATTATGTTTTGAATGATTCTTCCATTGGTTCTTGGTGAAACATCATCATACTGAATCAAAATCATAGTTTTGTGAGTGTTCCACTAATTTATTTTAATTTGTTAACCTGTTTTCAGCTTACTAGGCCAGCTTTGGTCTTAACTGTTTTCTCAAAAAGTTACTTTGTTTGATATAGCTTCCAAATCTGTATCTAAACAAAGTGATTTTAATTCAGAATTGCAAGTTTATTTGAAAATCTGATCATAAGTAAAGCCAAGATGCAAAATTTAAGCTGGAGCTGTTACTGTCATCAGTAGTGGATGCTGTGTAAAAGCTGAAGAGCATGTGAACCGTGTAATATCTGACACCTTGTACATTTATATATAATTTTTGTTTGAGTACTGTTAAAAGTAAAAATAGATGAGATACTCATAAATGTGTGGCACTTAAATTGACCAAATGTTTGTAGAGCTTAAGGGAGCGGGGTCATCAGTCCCTAAACTTACAAACTACTTATGAACTACCTTATACTAGAGATGACACAAACATCCATACCCAATGGGGGATTTGAACCTCCTACGGCAGACAGCTATGCGCACCGCAACACAGTGCTCCAGCAGATGCAGCTAATCCACCGCAGCTTAAATTGACCACACTGTGCTGCATCACTGCTTGCCTAGACTGCATGGTACGTGTCATTGGTGTCAGAAATGCAGCTCTTCTCTATTCCTTTTAAGGAGTTTCTGTGCATGTGCAACTGGCATGATGTCATTGCCTTATCAGTCCAATAAATATGGCGTATAAGAAGGTGCTTCCTTGCATATAGGCTTAGCGATAGGGAAAGCATGGAGGGGAGAAGCTACAACTGAGCATGAATAATTGAGCCTGTGAGAGAAACACTGCATAACTCACGGCCAGTCACACACCTAGATAATGAAGAGTATTGGCTGCCAGTGCAATATGGAATGGCTGAAACCTGGGGTGCCTGCATATGTGCAAACACACACTGCTCTTGTTAGGATTTATTATAGTTAAATGTTAATATACAACATACTCACACTCACTAAATGCCATGAAGATACTGCAAAATAAATCAGAACAATGTTGCTAATAGTGTTCACCATGGCTGTGTGCTAAAAGGTGTGAAGTTGTTGACAAAAGATAATCCCTGGTGAAAATTTTTTATCCTCTCACTTTGCATTTGTAAGAGTTTCTGGAATCAACAACGACATTTTATTCTTATTTGTCACAAATATTTTATCAGTTTTTCCAACTATGTCACAATTTCTGAGCATGTGGTGAGGTTAGAATATAAGAGTATGCTATCTGCTCCTGTTCCTTTCCGGTTCCACCAGTTTCCTCTTTCACTATATCCCATGTTGTTTTTATTTTGTTGTCTAACATTGCTATCTTCTTCTCATAATGGATTTGTTTAGATGTCTGAATCACTTTTCTTAATATTTTACAGTATTCCTTGTATTTAGCTAAACCATCACTTGTCATGAATATCTCCCATGCAGGAGTAGCCGAGTGGTCTGGAGTGCCACATTATGGATCGCACGGCCTCCCGTGTCGGGGTTCGAATCCTCCCTCGGGCATGGATGTGTGTGTTGTCCTTGGGTTAGTTTAACTTAGTTTAAGTAGTTTGTAAGTCTAGGTACTTATGACCAAAGTAGTTTGGTCCCATATAATTACAAACATTTGAACATGAATAACTGATCCTCAAATATTGTGATTTCTGAGACTGTTGTGAGGCAGTAATCCAGGGCCAGTCAGAAATTCTATACACATTCGATGCTGACGCACATGTGCAACTTCCGGGTCACAGCGTGCACACCGCAGCTGTCTCCACTCACATAGTGCATGGCTACAGTTGCCAGGGGTAAGCAAGACTGGGTGTGTTGTGCTCTTGCTTATACCACATAAACCAGGAAGTGGAGCCATCATTGTGCATTATGTACATGTGTCAAATAACAGATGTCATTCTTACTTGCTGCCTCACATGTGTGCACTTGTGCAGGAACTTCGCACCTCTGCATGGTGTGCAGCTTTTAGCCAACCCTGCGGTAACCTAATAGCACAGTTTAGATTGCCGTGTGTGAAATGTGCAGCAGCAAAGACATTGTCACAAATAATTAGCTGCTTGAGAAAGGGAGTGAAAAACATGCTTTGTACATGCACAAGATGAGGTGCAGATGTTGGCTATAGTGTTTGGAACTTACCACAGACTCACCTATGTGCTGCTGTCTTCAGTCTGTAACTTATTAAAGATGAATAAATAAATAAATAATCTTTTACATACATATTAAAGTGTGCTTAGTCAAATAAGATGGACTAAATGAAAAGACATTTTGTAAGAAGAAATTGTGCTGCTTTCTTGTGGTAGAAAGAGACAACTAGTGAGGGATAGTACTTTGGTGAACATAATTATGAACAAAACAACTATATTCCATAAACATTTTTTCTTTCGTCAGGCGAGTAGTATATATTTTTACAAACTTCCTTTTCTTTAATACTAATAGTGAGAATACATACATCATTTGATTGGCTCTATTTAAAAATTTGGCAATGTAGTAGAAGGAGTTGGCCAATAGTAAATCTTTCAGGCTTCTCTTACACTGATCTTTATTTGTAGCTAAATTTCTTATGGTTGCTGGTAAATTATTGAAAATGTGTGTTCCTGAGTAGTGGACCCATTTTTGAACTAAAGTAAGTCTTTTAAGTCCTTGTGTAGATTGTTTTTGTTCATAGTATTGTTCTTATGAACTGAGCTGTAAAATGTAAACTTTCATGGCCAGAAAGGTCAGTATTACTAAAATTTTCTGAGCTATTATGCCATGGTCTTGTTGATTTATTACTCAAACTCAACATTTCAGTAGCGAGGCAGGGTATGCATCAGATACACAAAAGTGCCACAATCCGCCTTGGAAATGTCGTCCGCAGTTGGGGACAAAACATTGGCTTTGAGTAATAAATCCGTAAGTTCACGGCATAATAACCCAGAAAATTTTAGTAATATTGATGAACTGAGCTGTTTGTTGGAAAAAGGGATTATTATTTATGACAAATTTCATTAAGGAATAAATAAACTGAGAGGCAGTAGTTAGAATACCCAGTTTTTTGAAGAGGCTTCTACAGTATGCCCATGAATTTGTGGAGGGAACTAAAAGGGCTTAAGCCCAAGACCCCCAAAAAGAAACTGACTCAGGTCGAAGAGGATAATACACAGACCCCCTCAACATCAAAGACAGGTGGTAAGAGGGTTAGGGAGGAATGTAAGACTCCCTCCTCTCTGGACAAGTGTGATCCTAAAAAGCCGAAGCAGGAAATAGGAAAACAGACCTATAGTACTACAGTCTCGGTCTTTAGGATGGCGGTTGTCCAAGAAGGGTATCCACTGGCGAGCATCCCCTCACAGCAGGAGGAGCTTTTGCAGATGGCCCTCTTTGAAAAGATTGGGGGGAGGGGGACGCTGGTCCAGGACCCAAATTCAGAGGAGGGTCTATCTAGATCAGGTTGTCTTCATTTTTGTCTGTGCCAAGGAGCACTCAGCAGAATGGCTTAAGGACAAGGTGCCCATGATATCCCCGTGGAAGGATGCGAAACTGCTGGTCAAGACAGCAGCCGAACTACTAAGGACCGCAAAGTTATCAATATGGGTACCAAAGAACCTTAAGGATGTCTCTCCAAAGACTCTGTTCGAAAAAATAAAGGTCCAGGACCCAAAAGTCTTAACAGAGGATTGGAGGGTAATCAACCAAAAGGTCGTACTGGAAGGACAAACCCTGGTGGTGGCAGTCGGAGAGAAGTCCCTGAAGGCAATGCTAGAGCAAGGCCTGAAACTGTTTTTAGAGTTCTCACAGGTCACTGTCAGGGGTATCAAAGACATTAAAGGCAATAATGGCAGCAAGATGGGGACTGGAAGTGCTGCAGATAAACCTGCAGCACAGTAAAGGGGCCACTGCTGCGCTGAGCCGTCACCTGGGGAGACAGGAAGTGGATGTGGCCCTGATACAAGAACCCTATTTATACAAAGGGGGTGTATCGGTCCTCAGTGGTAGTGGAGGTAAGCTGATTTATGCTAGAAATCTAAGAAACTCCAGAACATGCATTTATGTTAGAAATGGAATCCATTTCCTGCCAATGATGGATTTTTGTTCCAGGGATCTGGTGATCATCAGGTTGCAGCAACATGAGGAAGGTATCACAAGGGAAACTGTTTTGGCCTCAGCATACCTTCCTTACGAAGACAGCTCTCCTCCTTCTTTGGAACTGAGGAGACTGACGGAAGCCTGCCATTGGCAAGGTGACCAACTGTTGGTGGGATGTGATGCCAATGCCCACAATCTAGTGTCGGGCAGCAGGGACACCAACAGTAGAGGTGAGCACTTCTTGAATTTCTCCTATCTAACAATTTGGAGATCCTGAATAGGGGTGATGAATCTACATACAGGAATAGTACAAGGGAAGAAGTAATTGACATAACCTTTGGTTCCATGATGATGGGCAGTTATGTCAAACAGTGGCATGTGGTCCTGGAGACATCCTCATCAGATCTTATGTATATTAAATTCAAGGTTGAAATGGGTACCAGACAGACCATGACCTATAGGAATCCCAGGTAAACAGACTGGGAGACATAAAGGAGAGACCTTGATTTCAGCCTATCGGAAATTAAAACCTTGATAGGAATCCAGCAGAGTTTGAGGAAGTAGCAGAGGCTGTAACCTCTGCTATAGTGATCTCATACCAGGACAACTGCTCAATCACCAAGAAGTGCACAAATAGGAGTGTGCTTTGGTGGAATAGTAACTTGGAAATGGAAAGGAAACAGGTACGAAGTCTGTTTAATCATGCAAGGCACAAAGGACAATGGGCAAAATATCGTGAGGCCCTTGACAATTACAACCTTGCCATCAGGCGAGCAAAGGAGGCATCCTGGAAGGTATTCTGTGAGGAAGTGGAGGGAATGGCTGCTCAAGCGAGACTTCATAAAATCCTCACTAGGGTACCAACTAATCCAGGAGGAACATTGAGGAAGGAGGATGGGGAGTATACAAAGACAGCACATGAAATGCTGGAACTGCTCCTCAAGACTCACTTTCCTCAATATACTCTGGTGGATAACACAGACCAGAATGTGATCCCTAAGAGACAATGGTTCCCAGGTATTTGCAAAGAGGACTGGGATTTGGCCAAGGAGTGTGTCGATTTCAGTAAGGCCCAATGGGCAGTGGGAACATTTCAACCGTTCAAGTCACATGGCCCTGATGGAATCTTTTCAGCTCACCTGCAACAAGCGGGAGAAAATCTTATTAGATTCCTATGCAGGTTATTCAGGGTTAGCCTAGCAGCAGGAATCATTCCAAATGCCTGGAGGGCAGTGAAGGTTGTCTTCATTCCAAAGCCAGGGAGAATTGATCATACGAAGGCCAAGGATATGATACCAATCAGCCTGTCCTCCTTTATTCTTAAGAAATTGGAAAGGCTGGTTAATGTACATGTTGGAGAGAGGAGGTTAAGTAGGGCTCCTCTACATTCAAACCAACATGCATATCAGCCAGGTAAATAGCCCTCTGTATCATCCTGGAGATTGAGGGGGCTTTTAGCAACATGACCTTCGATTCCATGGTTAGAGCAGCAGAGGTGCATGACCTAGGGACCACTATATGAACGTGGACTAGGGCCATGCTCAGTGGAAGAAAGGTAGAGGCTACCATGATGAATGAAAAAATGGTAATCAACACCACTAGGTGTTGCCTTCAAGGAGGAGTTCTTTGCCCTTTATTGTGGAATCTGGTGGTGAATGAACTCATTGGAAAATTAAACTCTAGGCAGTACTTTTGCCAAGGATATGCAGATGGCCTTGTCATAGTAATACTTGGCAAATTTGCTGACACAGTCAGGGATATGGCACAAGGTGTGTTGGACATTGTGCAAGACTGGTGCAGAAAACAGGATCTGGGGGTTAGTCGTAAGAAGACAGTTGTTGTACCATTCACAAAGAAACATATCCAACATTCAAATTGGAATCTAAAGCTTTTCGATGAAGCTTTACTTGTGAAGGGGATGGTGAAATATCTAGGGGTTACCTTAGATGAGAAACTGACATGGACCCCTCACATTAGGAATATTTGCTCCAAGGTGAAAGGTACTCTTGTGAGTACCAGGAGAGCTTGTGGGAAAAATTGGAGCCTGAGCCAGAAGGGTATGCACTGGATATACACCACGGTGATTAGACCCAGGATCACCTATGGGGCGGTCATGTGGTGGAAGAAGGTAGAACAGCAGGTTGCTGCTAAGGAGCTTGGTAACGTGCAGAGATTAGCCTGCTTTGCCATAACAGACAGAATTAGCAGCACACCAACTGCTGGGATGGAAACCATGCTGGATATGCCCCCATTACACCTTTGGGTCAAGCTGGAGGCAGCAGTTGGTGCATACAGGCTCAAATCTGGCAAAAACTGGAACTCTTTGGGATATACAGAATCACAGACTAAAATAGTGAGTGAGGTAAATATAGGAAAGGTTGGGGAAATGCCTGCCGACTATATTATAACCCCATACTGCTCAACAAGCCTTTCAATATAACAGTTGGAATTAGGGAGCAGTGGGAGAAAATAGTTCGACACCATAAGGGGGACATTGTCTGGTTCACTGAGGGATCGTAATCAGACCAAGGCGTTGGGGCCAGGGTATACGGAGTGCAGCCAAGACTGGAAGGTGTCATCCCACTAGGGAAACTGGCCTCAGTATTCCAGGCTGAAATCACTTCCATCAGGGCGAGTGTGGAGGAGAATTTGCGTAGGTGCTACAAAGAGCGTAGCATCTACATCTATTCAGACAGCCAGGCAGCCCTGAGATCACTGGAAGCTCCTGAAACAAGATCTAAAATTGTTGCAGAAAGTCACAGGGTTTTGGTGGAGCTAGGGGAAAGCAATAGAGTAAACCTATTGTGGGTCCCTGGCCACTCAGGGGATCAGTGGCAATGAACATGCCGACAGATTAGCCAATATGCCGACAGAGACTCCATTTATTGGAACGGAACCTGTCCTGACAATCACCAAGGCAATGATCAAATTGGAGCTACGTAACTGACTCAGAAGGCAGCATGTAGAATATTGGACCAAGGTCTATAAACAAAAACATGGCAAGGTAATGATGCCAAAGCCATGTTTTAAAAGAAGCTCTGTAATCCTGGGCTTGAAACAGGAGAGAGATTAGACTCATGGTTGGATTGCTGACAGGCCATGGGAATTTCAAAAAACACCTACATACAATGGGAATAACAGAAGAGGACCATAAATGTAGGATCTGTGATGATGGTGATGAAACTGCATCACATCTAATCTTTGAATGCATTGCATTGGAGAGCAAAAGGCACAGAACATTTGGGACAACCAGACCCGAATAAATTGTGTCTAATAAAGAACTGGTAAAGGGACTCTTTACACTGTTCAAGGGCATTGGTTGGCTTTACTAGATATACAGGGAGCAATACCGCACAATAAACTTAGTTTCGGTGCGGGCAGTGGCGGGTTGGACCAAAACTGTTTTAGCTTCCCTGACAAAATCAATCAATCAATCAATCATTCAATGCCCATGAATTTACTCTGCAGATAATGCATATTACATGTTTTTGGACTCTAAAAACTTTTGTTTCACTTGTAGAGTTACCCTAAAATATTGTCTCATATGACATCATGGAATGAAAGTAAGCAAAGTGCGCAAGCTGTTTAATTTTTATGTCAGCTATGTCTGCTAATGCTCGAATTGCAAATACAGGGTTTAGGCATTTCTGCGGTTCCATGGTGTGCTCCTCCCAAATGAATTTATGATCAAGTTGTAATCCCAGGAATTTAATACTTTCAACCTCTTCTACCTGCTCTTCTTTGTATATTATGCATATGCTGGATGGAAACCTCATACATATGCTCAATTGCATGTAGTGAGTCTATTTAAAGTTAAATGTCAATGAACTGGCCTTGAACCATTCATTAATATTGATGAAAATATAATTAGTAGACCTTTCTAGAACTATGCTTGACATGCTATTTATTGCAATACTTGTTTCATCTGCAATCAGAAGAAAATCTACTTCTGGCAGTGTAAGTCATGAGAGGTTATTAATGTACATAAGGAAAAACAATGGCCCTAAGATGGGTCCTTGTGGAACACCACATGTAATTTCTCATCAATCTGACAATGACTGATGGTTTCATTCACTAGCCCCTTGCACTGACATTATTTGTTTCCTGTTAGCAAGGCACGAACTATTTTGCAGCATTGCCTATGACACTATAGAATTCTAATTTACTTGAAAGGGTGTTACTATTCATACGATCAAATTCCTTAGACAAATCACAGAAAATGCCTGCTGCTTGTAATTTACTATCTAATGAATTGAGTACATCCTCACTGTAAGCATAAATGGCCTTCTCAGTATTGGAACCTTTCAGAAATCCAAGCTGAGTTTTGGGCAATATGTTATTTGTAGTCAGGTGAATTGAGGAGCTGCTTGTACATTACTTTTTCTAGAATTTTTGAGAATGCTAACAAAACTGAAATCGGTATTTCGTTTGATGGTATCTCTTTACCACCTTTCTTGAATAGAGATTTAATATATGCATATTTACGGTATCAGGAAATGTTCCAGTTATAATAGATTGGTTACACAAATAACTTAAAATTGAGGTAAATTTACAATTACACACTTTAATTAACTTTGCTGATATTTCCTCATAACCACTAGATTGCTTCATTTTTAAAGTTATTATGGAAGTTATTTCTTGTGGTGAAGTGAGTGTCACATTGCTGTATCTGAAGTTATTTGGAATTTTTTGTTTGTTTTAGGGCGCACAACTTCTATGGTCATTAGCGCCCAGCCAAGAACATAGATTCGCTATGATCTCAAAGAAAAAAGGTGACTGTCAGAACATCAACAAGAGGCTAAAAACAAAAGATAAAAGACAATTAAAAGGGTTAAATATCCTTGGATAAGTTGGCCAAGTTGATAAAACGCAAAATTCGAGCAGCTGCTCGTGTGTCATCAGCTAAAATTTCCTCCAGAGTAGACGGAAAGTGAAGGGCTACATAGAGATGATTAAAATTAACACAAGTCAGTAAAACATGTCGCACTGTCAGCAGTTCACCGCAGGAGCACAGCGGTGCAGGGTCGGCAGAGAGCAAGTGACGGTGGCTGAAACGGCAGTGACCGATCTGCAACCGGGCCAGGATGGCCTCCTCTCGCCGAGAGGGGCATGAGGAGGTCCTCCAAGTGGTCGGGATCGGTTTTACAGTTCTCAATTTGTTGTTGTACATTGAAAATCACGCACTGTGCCATTGCGACACGATACTCCGACGAAGAGCCCGTTGAACATCGTCCGATGGGACGCAAAAGGTAGCCATGCGAGGCAAAATAGCTGCGGCCTTGGCTGCTATGTCGGCAGTCTCATTCCCGGGCACTCCCACGTGGCCAGGGACCCACAGGAAAGAAACGTGACAGCTGTCATCAGCTAGAAACTGGAGGGAGCGTTGGATCCGATACACGAGAGGATGGTTCGACAAAGGGTCCTTAAGACTCTGCAGGGCACTAAGGGAGTCCGAACATATGGCATAGAAAGGTTCGTGGTGGCAGCAGGTGTACAAAACAGCCTGGTGGAGGGCAAAAAGCGCAGCCGTGAAACTCGAACACCGGTCAGGGAGCTTGTATTGGAACTGGTTGTCCCCGACGACGAAGGCAGATCCGACACCGGCAGTGCTCTTGGAACCATCAGTGTAAATAAATATGGCATTATCGAACCACGAACGGAGTTCGACAAGCCTCGAGCGCTATACCTAATCCGGAGTGCTCTCCTTGGGGAGCGAACTAAGTTCAAGGTGAGTGTGAACCTGGCCCTGATGCCATGGTGGCAATGGGCTTTCGCTCAACCGAAAGGTGGAAGGAAGGGTAAAATCGAGCCGCTGTAGCAGGCGGCGAAACCGAACTCCAGGTGGAAGCAAGGCAATCGCAGACAACAGATATTGGCGATCGAGTGAGTCGTCAAAAAATAATAGGTAAGATGGATAGTTGGGCATCGACCGCAAGCAG
Source organism: Locusta migratoria (assembly GCA_026315105.1). NCBI lineage: Eukaryota > Metazoa > Arthropoda > Insecta > Orthoptera > Acrididae > Locusta > Locusta migratoria. Next base: position 622,811,301 of record CM048755.1, read on the forward strand.
CATGCATACCGACACAAGAGTATGTCACGCCGAGTGGTCAAGGGTAATACAGCAGCCTCGGCATACAGACTTTCAACAGGACTGGTATAAAATGCACCGGTCGCCAGACGTAATCCCCAATGGTGGATAGAGTTGAGACGGCGGAAAATCGACGGCCGTGCAGAAGAGTATACAAGGCTTCCGTAGTTGAGCTTTGACTGAACAATGGCCTGGTAAAGGTGAAGCAGGATGGTACGATCCGCTCCCCATGACGTGCCACTGAGGACACGAAGAACGTTAAGGGATCGGGCACAACGGGCAGCCAGGTAGGACATGTGTGTGGACCAGCAAAGTTTCCGATCCAACATGAGTCCCAAGAATTTCGTCGTCTCCACGAAAGGGAGAGCAGCAGGGCCGAGATGTAGAGAAGGTGGAAGAAATTCCTTGTATCTCCAGAAGTTTATACACACAGTTTTCTCAGTGGAGAATCTGAAGCCATTTGCGATGCTCCAGGAATATAGACGGTCAAGACAGCGTTGAAGAGAACGCTCCAAGAGACACGTCTGCTGGGCGCTACAATAAATTGCGAAATCGTCAACAAAAAGAGATCCAGAGACGTTGGCTGAAAGGCAATCTACGATCGGATTGCTTTCAATGGCAAAGAGCACCACACTCAAGACGGAGCCCTGTGGTACCCCATTCTCCTGGCAAAAGCTATCTGACAAAACAGAACCCACCCGTACCCGGAACTTGCGATCCGCCAAAAACGCTTGAATGAAAAGAGGAAGTCGGCCCCGAAGGCCCCATGTGTGCAATGTGCGGAGAATGCCCGCTCTCCAACAGGTATCGTATGCCTTCTCCAAGTCGAAGAACACTGCTACTGTTTGACGCTTCTTTAGAAAGTTGTTCATAATGAAGGTCGACAACGTAACGAGGTGATCAGCAGCAGAGCGGTGTCGACGAAAACCGCATTGGATATTAGTCAGGAGGCGGCGAGATTCGAGGAGCCAGACCAACCGAGCGTTAACCATGCGTTCCATCACCTTACAGACGCAGCTCGTCAGAGAAATGGGGCGATAACTGGAAGGAAGGTGTTTGTCCTTCCCTGGTTTGGGGATGGGGACAACAATGGCTTCACGCCAACTTGTGGGAACATGACCTTCAGTCCATATGCAATTGTAGGTACTAAGAAGAAAGCACTTGCCCGCAGGAGAGAGGTTCTTCAGCATCTCAATATGAATGGAATTGGGCCCGGGATCAGAAGATCGGGACAGGGCGAGAGCACGGTCTAGCTCCTGCATGGTGAAGGCGACATTATAATTTTCAAGATTAAAAGAGTGGAAAGTAGGTGGCCATGCCTCCTCTACCTGTTTGCGAGGAAGAAAGACAGGGTGGTAATGGGCAGAGCTCGAAACCTCCACAAAGAAATGGCCCAATGCGTTGGAAACAGCAGCGGGGTCCACGAGGACTGTGTTCTCCACGGTCAGGCCAGGAATCGGGGAGTGGACCTTGATGCCGGATAAACGGCGTAGGCCACGCCAAACAAACGTGGAGGGAGTAAAACGGTTAAAAGCACTAGTAAAAGCAGTCCAGCAAGCTTTCTTGCTGTCGTTTATGATACGACGACATTGCGCTCTCATACGTTTATAATTGATGCAATTCTCCAAAGTTGGGTGGCGGCGGAAGGTGCGTAAAGCACGGCGCCGGGCTCTAAGCGCGTCGCGGCAGGCTGCAGTCCACCAAGGGACCTGGACACGACGTGGAGAAGAAGATGTACGAGGTATGGAACGTTCAGCAGCGGTGAGAATAACCTCTGTGAGGTAGTCGACCTGACTGTCACAGTTGGGAAAATTTTGATCGTGAAAGACAGCCACGGAAGAATAAAGCCCCCAGTCGGCTTTGGAAATGTTCCAACTGGTGGGACGAGGAGATGGGGAATGATGCAGGAAGTGGATGATACAAGGGAAATGGTCACTTGCGTACGTGTCGGAAAGTGCATACCACTCAAACTGACCGGCAAGCTGAGGAGTGCATATTGCGAGGTCTATATGGGAATAAGTGTGTGTTGTGTCTGAAAGGAAGGTCGGTGCACCGGTGTTGAGGCAGACAAGATCAAGGTGTTGGAGAAGGTCCACCAAAAGGGAGCCTCTCGGACAAGGTGCGGGAGAGCCCCATAGGGGGTGGTGGGCATTAAAGTCGCCTACCAACACGAAAGGTGAAGGGAGCTGGTCAACAGGGTGTGGGACATCTGCCCTAGTAAGGGCAGATGACGATGGCGAATAGATATTACAGAGGGAGAAGGTAAATGTGGATAAAGTGATGCGGACGGCAACTGCCTGTAGGTGAGTATGCAAGGAAATGGGATGGAAATAGACATCATCTCGAAGGAGCATCAGAACCCCTCCATGGGCTGGGACACCTTCCACAGGTGGCAGGTCGAACTGCACAGAGGCGTAGTGTGGAAAGTCTGCACGATCACTTGGACGCAACTTTGTTTCTTGGAGACAGACTAGAAGCGGGCAGTGCAACCGAAGGAGTAGTTTTAACTCCTCCCGATTGGAACGAATGCCGCGAATATTCCATTGAAGGAGCGCCATGATTAAAAAATTAGATAAGAAATAAGGATAAAAACCAACTAGCAAGCGGGGTCACCTCGACGGCCGTTGAGGACCGGATTTCGAGGGAGCACTGCTATCGCTGTCTGGGGGCAAAGGGTCATGTTCCATTGGTTCGACCGACGCGCCTGCCACCTCCCTGAGTTGATCAGGAGGGCCAGTTTCCACCACCGGTAAAGGGCCGGGCGCCCGGCAAATGGAGCGTCCCGGTGAAACAGAAGACGGCCGAGGCCGGTAACTGTTGGACGGCGTGACAGATGGGTCACGCCCCGGCGGGGAAGGAGAGGAACTCTTTCTTGTTGGCTCTTTAAGAGTGACGGTGAGAAGAGGCAGTTGATGGTTGGGAAGCCTGAGAACGCAGAAAATCCTCACGGACGGGTTCCTTTTTGAAGGTCCGGGCATCTTGTTTAGGTGCCCGCGGTTTACTGGAGGTTGACGAAGACTGTACCTTAGAAGCAGTAGAAGGAAGCGGGCACATGGAAGTTATTTGGAAATGCTACTTTTAGATATTAAAGAGCACTATTTACTGAGCCTGTCAATCCCATACCAACAGTAACAAATATAACATACTTGTTAAATAGATTTGTCCCACTATGGCCATCAGTTACTAATATATCATCATCTCGTAATGCTATCTGCTCCTGTTCCTTTCTGGTTCTACAAGTTTCCTCTTTCACTATAACCCATATTGTTTTTATTTTGTTGCTATCTTCTTCTCATAATGCATTTGTTCATTTGTCTGAAATACATAATATTTTACAGTGTTCTTTATGTTTAGGTAAACCACCAGCATTGGAGCTATTCTTGGCTGACAGATATAGTTTCCTTTTCATCTTACAAGAAATCTTTATTCCTTATGTAATCCATGGTTTTATTAGCAACTTCTATTTAATTTGAGTTACTTTTAGAAGAAAACTGTTTACAAACATGATACTGACACTATTAATGAATATGTTATATTTTTCATTTATGTCATGAGCACTATAAACATCTTTCCAGTTTCGAGCAGTTTTCTAAGATACTAAATTTTTGGTGGATTGACTACTCTCCTGTATTCATAGTTAGCAGTTTTTATAATATGCTTACAATCTACACCTAAAACAAGGAGCTGCAGCTCATGATCTGGTAGACCATTGATTATTGGTTTTAGTATATATGTTTTTGTTGCTCTGATTTGTCTATTCTCATATGTGGAGACATGAAACTAGATAAACTTAATCCTAATGCTACATGGAACTCATTACTAAGTCTCACTCAAAGTTTCAATCTAACTCCAATGGTTAACAGTCCAACAACCATAACAAAACACTCAAAGACAGCTGTTGATCACGCGTTAACAGATTTAAGCAAAGTAAGCTGTGGGGTCGTGGTAGCAGAGCTAGGATTATCTGATCACTCAGGTCAAATCTTCAATATATAAAAGTGACTCCAAAAGAAACAAAGAAAATGCATACTTACAGACGAATATTTTCTAAACAAAATAGATATGAAACTTCCTGGAAGGTTAAAATTGTGTGTTGGAACCGGGACTTGAACCTGGGACCTTCGCCTTTTGCGGGCAAGCGCTCTACCAATGAGCTACCCCAACACGACTCATGATCCCGCCCCACAACTTTGATTCTGCCAGTACCTCACCTCCTACTTTCCAAACTTCACAGCAGTTCTCCTGCGTAACTTGCAAGACTAGCACTCCTGGAAGAAAGGATATGGTGGAGACATGGCTTAGCCACAGCCTAAGGGATGTTTCCAGAATGAAACTTTCACTCTGCAGTGGAGTGTGCACTGATATGAAACTTCCTGGCAGGTTAAAATTGTGTGCCAGAATCCGGACTCGAACCTGGGACCTTTGCCTTTTGCAGACGAGTGCTTTCTGATTCCATTTTCGCATACCAAATACATTGGTGATTGGATTCACGCCAACTGAGGAGGTGAAACCAATCAACATTTAACTTAACAATATTGCCGCGAGAGACCACGAACACCAACTGCCGGCGTGGTGCAGGGGATAGCGTCACAGACTGCGGAGCGGAAGGTCGTTGGTTCAATCCCGCCCACCAGCAAAAATTTATTTCTTTGTAATTTACAATTCCAGAAGGTTCTACATCTTTCTTATGTTCACTTGTAAATTCTACTTGTTTCTTATGTTAACTGTTCTTCTAATTTCTGGTAAATTCTGTCTGTGTATAAATAGCAGAGCACTCTGCCTGAGAGGCAGTCAGTGCTGCGTGTATGTTGAGTTCGTAATAAATGTGCTTTCAGTATAAGTGCTGTGTTTAGTTGCCTTCGAAGTCAAGCCTACTTCCATTGCAACGTGACAATATAACTGCAATTATAAACTTAAATAATGTAATACATGAATACTTCATTATTAAGGTTGTGAAATTAACGTACTGAATTTTCATTCCAATATCTCAACAGTAAATGGACGAAACTTAAAAAGAAAAAAAAAACCTATTGTTTTTATTGGATTCACGAAATTTTATGGTACTGATGTAATAAAGATAACTGATGTTGTGTACTAATGGAATTATAATTGCTTGGACAAAGATTTGCTCTCAGTTTCTGAATACGTTCTGCTAAAATTTACCTCCTGTTCATCTGTTTTCTGAAACTGAGGATGCCTTCCAAGCTCTTTTAAAACTGGTTTTCTTTCCCCCCTCCATGTCCTAAATAAAAAAGGCATCCCTCTGACACCTGCGAACACTGGTATTTTGCCATTTGTGACAGTGCCCTTTATGTTACCAGCAATCAACCTAGATAGTTTTCTCTTCCATTTCCTGTTGAAGTATAGGCCATGCTTAGTGTAGTCCCACTTACAGATAGCATCCACAAGAACATACTTAGTTTCTCCAAATCCAAGTTCACTCTCCTGATGGAAGAGTTCAAATGAGGCTGATCATGGCATTGCAAAACGGACACAAATCCCACACTAGTATGCTTCATTGCTGATGCTCTCAAAACCAGGTCCCTTTCTATGGAATATTCAGAGGCTTTGTCAATACTATTTCCTGGACCACCCACTATTAACCTAGGTATCCTTCCTTGTGAAATATTTGCATAAAGAAACTATATCCTCTGTTACATAACCCAGAGCCAAACTGGGTTTGAAAGTGTTATGACCTGGTATTCTGGACGTAGCTCTTCCTGTAGTAGTTGGTCAACACCTCTACCATGAGAACTACCTAACAATAAGACTTTCTTTCTCTTTACAAGTTTCCCTACTTTTTTCAAGTCCTCCTTGAAAGTTTGTTGTACCCTTCTATAGCTTCAGCTACATGAGGTTCATTCAATTCTAACTGAGGCAACGGCTCAAATCTATTTTCCAGATTAATGACAAAGCTGTCTGACACTGTCCTGTGCCTGTTTCCCCAGTTACCTGTTCTCACTTCACACCTTTTTTCACCCTTCTCCATCTTTAACCTGCTCAGATTCTCCCTTTCTTTATCTAATTCAGCTTGAAGAGCTGCAATTTTCCCCTCCTGTTCCATTATTTTCTTGTCTCTACTGCAGATTAAACAAAATCACTGGCGAATCTCATTATTTTCCTATTTCCCACATTTGCCCCAATGAAATAAACCACATCAACTGTCACATCCCAGAAATCGTAGCACCATAATTAAGTACCAACTAAAATATAAATGTTACACCAAGAAGCACTAAAAACTATTCACACAAATATAAATAGAGTTAACTGAAAGGGTACTGAATAAAAGACACTTGTTCACAAAAAAATTAGCCACAAAAACAAAGATTACTACACTCTTTTGCCACTACACTCTTTTTCTACTTATTTGTGGTTGATAGACATTATAAACCTCAACTACTATATACAATGAGAGAAAGAATAGGAGAATAGGTAATTAGATACAAGTTAAAGACACTGTTTACAACAATTTGCATGCTTTAAATTAGGCCTAGAAATACATCTGCAGGTAGAAGAAAAATAAACTTTTTACACTGTTTTATCTTATTTAACACTACACTAACACTTCCACTAATGTAACAACTCCTATATTATATTTATAACAACTGAAAATATAGCTCAATAGCTTATATAGCTTATTTATAACAACTGAAAATATAGCTCAATAGCTTAAAACCCACCCCCATGAACCACAGACATTGCCGAGGTGGGGTGGCTTGCGTGTCTCAATGATACAGATAGCCATACCGTAGGTGCAACCACAGCGGAGGGGTATCTGTGGAGAGGCCAGACAAACGTGTGGTTCCTGAAGAGGGGCAGCAGTCTTTTCAAAGGTTACAGGGGCAACAGTCTGGATGATTGACTGAGCTGGCCTTGTAACATCAGCTAATGTGGCTTTGACACACAGCTACTGCGGACGGCTGAAAGCAAGTGGATCCATTCGGATCTCCGGGCGGGGACTACTCAAGAGGATGTTGTCATCAGGAAAGACAATACTGGCATTCTATGAGTCTGAGCGTGGAATGTTAGATCCCTTAATCGAGTAGGAAAATTAGAAAATTTAAAAAGGGAAATGGATAGGTTGAAGTTAGATATAGTGGGGATTAGTGAAGTTCGGTGGCAGGATGAACAGGATTTCTGGTCAGGTGAGTACAGGATTATAAATACAAAATCAATTGGGGGTATCACAGCAGTAGGATTGATAATGAATAAGAAAATAGGAATGCACATAAACTACTATGACCAGCACAGTGATCGCATTATCATTGTCAAGATAGATACGAAGCCAACACCAACAACAGTAGTACAGGTTTATATGCCAACTAGCTCTGCCGATGATGAGGAGATCGAAGAAATATACGAGGAGCTAAAGGAAATTATTCAGACAGTTAAGGGAGAGGAAAACTTAATTGTGATGGGAGACTGGAATTCGGTAGTAGGAAAAGGAAGAGAAGGAAAAATAGTAGGTGAATATGGACTGGGCAGGAGGAATGAAAGAGGAAGTCACCTGGTAGAATTTTGCACGGAACATGATATAATCGTAACAAACACGTGGTTTAAGAATCACAAAAGAAGGTTGTATATGTGGAAGAGACCAGCAGACACCGGGAGATACCAGATAGATTTTATAATGGTAAGACATTGATTTCGGAACCAGGTTATAAACTGCAAGACATACCCAGGGGCAGATATAGACTCTGACCATAACTTGTTAGTCATGAACTGTAGGCTGAAGCTGAAAAAACTGCAGAAATGTAGGAAAATAAGGAGATGGGACTTAGATAAATTGAAGGAAAGTGAAGTTCTGGAGAATTTCAGAGGGAGATTTAGGCAACAATTGACAGAAACAGAGAGAAATAAAACAGTAGAAGAGGAATGGGTAGCATTGAGAGATGAAATAGTGAAGGCAGCAGAGGACAAAATAGGTAGAAAGGCAAGACCTACAAAAAATCCTTGGATATCACAGGAAATACTAAATTTAATCGATGAAAGGAGAAAATATAAAAATGCAGTAAATGAAACAGGCAAAATGGAGTACAGACGACTAAGAAATGAGATTGACAGGAAGTGCAAAATGGCTAAGCAGGAGTGGCTTGAAGGCAAATGCAAGGATGTAGAAGAATGCATAAATAGGGGAAAAATAGATACAGCCTACAGGAAAATAAAAGAAACAGTTGGAGATAAGAAAAACAGCTCTATGAATATCAAGGACACTGATGGAAAACCAGTTCTCAGCAAAGAAGGGAAAGCTGAAAGGTGGAAAGAGTATATAGAGGGGCTCTACAAAGGAAATGAACTTCGAGACGATATTATAGGAGGGAAGAGGATGTGGATGAAGATGTAATAGGAGATACTGTACTGAGAGAATAATTTGACAGAGCCCTGAAAGACCTAAGTCGAAACAAGGCCCCTGGAGTAGATGATATTCCCTCAGAGCTACTGAAGTCTCTGGGAGACCAGCCATGACAAGACTATTTGAACTGGTGTGTAGGATGTATGAGACAGGCGAAATGCTCTCAGACTTTAAGAAAAATGTAATAATCCCCATTCCAAAGAAATCAGGGGCAGACAGGTGTGAAAATTACAGAACCATCAGTTTGATAAGTCATGGTTGCAAAATTTTAACATGAATTATCTACAGGAGAATGGAAAAGCTGGTAGAAGCTGAGCTCGGGGAAGATCAGTTTGGATTCAGAAGGAACGTAGGAACCTTACGTCTTATCTTAGAAGATAGATTAAGGAAAGGTAAACATACATTTTTAGCTTTTGTAGATTTGGAGAAAGCATTTGACAATGTTGACTGGAATACACTCTTTCAAATTCTGAAGTCAGCAGGGGTAAAATACAGGGAAAGGAGAGTTATTCACAACTTGTACAAAAGCCAGACCGCAGTTATTAGACTCGAAGGGCATGAAAGGAAAGCATCAGTTGGGAAGGGAGTAAGACAGGGTTGTAGCCTTTATCCGATGTTATTCAATTTGTACATCGAGCAGGCGGTGAAGGAAAGCAAGGAAAAATTTGGAATAGGGATTAAAGTTCAGGGGGAAGAAATAAAAACATTGCATTTTGCTGATGACATTGTAATTCTGTCAGAGACAGTAAAGGACCTGGAAGAGCAGTTGAATGGAATGGAAAGTGTGTTGAAGAGAGCGTATAAAATGAACATTAACAAGAGTAAAACAAAAATAATGGAATGCGGTCTTAGAAAGTTGGGCGATGCTGAAGGAATTAGATTAGGTAACGAAACAATGAAGGTGGTAGATGAGTTTTGTTACTTGGGTAGTAAAATAACATGCGATGGTCGCAGTACAGAGGATATAAAATGCAGAATGGCAGTGGGAAGAAAAGCATTTTTGAAAAAGAGAAATTTGCTAACATCGAATATTAATTTAAGGGTAAGGAAGTCTTTTCTGAAGGCATTTGTGTGGAGTGTTGCCTTGTATGGGAGTGAAACATGGACGATAAGCAGTGCGGACAGGAAAAGAATAGAGGCTTTTGAAATGTGGTGCTACAGAAGAATGCTGAAGATTACATGGGTAGATCGCATAACTAATGAAGAGGTACTGAACAGAATTGGTGAGAAAAGGAATTTTTGGCATAACCTGACTAAAAGAAGGGATCGCTTGGTAGGACACATTCTTAGACATCAGGGAGACCAGCGGGAGACCAAGAGACGCATATAGTAAGCAGATTCAAGTGGATTTGGATTGCCGTTTTTATGAGGAGATGAAAAGGCTTGCTCAGGATAGAGTAGGGTGGAGAGCTGCATCAAACCAGTCTCCGGACTGAAGACCATAACAACAGCAGCTTAAAACAACAATTTTTATAATTATTTAGGCACAAGCAGAACTGTCGATTTGTAGCATCATTCCCAGCGTTGATCGGGGTCATTTGGTTAGGAGCAGAGTGGAGAGTCTGAACCAGAGGCTTCGCCAACTCTGTGACAGTCATGGCTGCAGATTTCTGGATCTGTGTTATCGAGTGGGGAATTGTAGGGTGCCCCTAGATAGATCAGGGATGCACTACACAAAGGAAGTGGCTACTCCGGTAGCAGAGTACTTAAAGAGTGCACATGGTTTTTTTTTTTTAGGCTAGGCACTAACTTTGATGAGCACTTGCCTGTCAACATTCAAACAGTGAATTCAGACCACGTTTGGCTAAAAAATTTGAATATCAAAATATTAACTGCGAACTTACAAAGTATTAGAAACAAAGTTCCCAAATTTTCCGCACTGCATGATAATTATTGTGCTCAGATAGTTTCAGGCACTGAAAGCTGGCTAAATCATGAAGTGGCAAGTTCAGAAACATTTAGTGTGGCATGGAATGTATATTGGAAAGATAGATCGGATACAATTGGAAGAGGAGCGTTCATCGCTGCGGACAAAGATATTGTTTCTACTGAGATCAACTGTGAAGTTATCTGGGCACGTATAACAGGTCTAAAAGAAGTAAAGTTAATAGTTGGGTGTTTTTACTGCCCCCCCCCCCCCCCAGCCGAGCACTGCTGTAGCAGTTTTAGAGTCATTCAAAGAAAGTCTGCACCAGGTATTGCGTACGTATCTGGGCCATGTAATATTAGTAGGGGGAGATTTCAACCTTGAGAGTATAGATTGGGATCTCTCTAGCTACATTTCAGGTGGTACAGATAAGCAGTAGTGCGAGCTACCTTTGGACACATTCTCTGAAAACTGTCATGAGCAGTTAAACTGGCAACCCACACGCAATGGAAATATTTTAGACCTCATAGCTACGAACAGGCCTGACCTTATTAACAATGTCTGTGTAGAGACAGGAATTAGTGATCATGATAATGTCAACGGTGACCAAAGTTCATAAACCAATCAAGAAGGCTAGGAGCATGTTTTTGTTGGGAAGAGCCAATAAGCAAATGTTAGGATTCCACTTAGAAAATTAATGGACATTGTTTAATTCTGGGACTACGGATGTAGAGGAATTGTGGACTAAATTTAAGTGCATTGTAAATAAAGGGTTAGAGAACTATGTGTCAGTAAAGATGATTAAGGATGGAAAAGATCCACTGTGGTACAATAATAATGTCAGAAAGCTGCTGAGAAAGCAAAGACTGTTGCACTCTTGATTCAAAAAAGAACACGCAAATGATGACAGGCAAAGTTAGTAGAGATTCATGCGTCTATAAAAAGATCAATGCGCAAAGCATACAATAATTACCACAGCCATATCTTACCTAAAGATCTTTCCGAGAACCTGAAAAAATTCTGGTCCTATGTAAAATCAATAAGTGGGTCAAAGCTCACTATCCAGTCACTCGTTGATCATTCCGGGGCAGTAATAGAAGAAAGCAAATGGAAAGTTGAAGTTCTAAATTTAACCTTTAAGAAATCTTTCACACAGGACGACCGCACAAATGTACCATCATTTGATCAGCATACTAATTCCGAAATGGAGGACATAGTAATAGGTATTTCCAGTGTAGAGAAGCAGCTGAGAGAGCTAAATACGAAAAAGTCTGCTGGTCCGGATGGAATACCAGTTCAGTATTACAAAGAGTATTCTGCAGCACTGGCCCCCTACTTAGCTTGCATTTATCATGAATCTTTATTCAGCACAAAGTTCCTAGTGATTAGAAAAAAAGCACAGGTGACTCCCGTTTATACAAAAGGAAAGAGAACTGACCCACACAATTACAGGCCAATATCATTGACATCAGTTTCCTGTAGAATTTTGGAGCATATTCTCAGTTCAAATATAGTAAATTTCCTTGATGCAGAAAAGCTTCTTTCTATGAATCAGCACGGGTTTAGGAAACATCATTCATGTGAAACTGAGCTTGCACTTTTCTCACATGACATCTTGCGAGCCATGAATGAAGGGCAACAAAACTGTTCAAATGTTTGTAAATCTATCGGACCAAACTACGGGGTCATCAGTCTGTAGCTTACAAACTACTTAAACCTAGGTAAACTAACCTAAGGTCATACACACATACACCCATGCCCCAGGGAGGACTTGAACCTCCATGGCAAGCAACCGCGCGCTCCGCAGCAAGACACCTTAGACCGCTCGGCTACTCCACCGCGGCGAAGGGCAACAGGCGGATTGTGTTTTTCTCAACTTCAAAAATGCGTTTGATGCTGTACCACACTGCAGACTGCTAACAAAGATATGAGCTTATGGAATAGGTTAACAGATTTGTGACTGGCTGTGAAGATGTCCTAAGTAATAGAACACAGTACGTTGTTCTCGACGGTGAGTGTTCATCAGAGACGAGTGTATCGTCAGGCATGCCCCAGGGGAGTGTGATAGGACCGTTATTATTTTCTATCTATACAAATGATCTGATGGACAGAGTAACTTGTAATTTGCGGCTGTTTGCTGATGACACTGCGGTGTATGGGAGGTTGTCTTATTTAACTGACTGTAATAGCATACAGGATGACTTAGACAAAATTTCTAGTTGGTGTGAAGAATGGCAGCTAGCTCTCAATGTAGAAAAATGTAAGGTGATACACATGAGTAGGAAAAACAATCCCACAATGTTCTAATACAGCATTAGTAGTGAGCTTTGTGATGCTGTCGCATCATTCAAATATCTAGGCGTAACATTGCAGAGCGATATGAAATGGAATGAACATGTAAGGACAGTTGTGAGTAAGGCAAACAGCCGACTTCAGTTTATTGGTTGAATTTTGGGAAGATGTACTTCATCTGTAAAGGCGACAGAGTATAAAACACTTGTACGACCCCGTCTTGAGTATTGCTCAAGTGTTTGGGTCCCACAGCAGATCCGTTTAAAGGAAGACATAGAAGCAGTTCAGAGGCGAGCATCTAGGTTTGTTACTGGTAGCTTCGACCAATGCACGAGTGTCACATAAATGCTCCAGGAACTCAATTGGGGATCGCCAGAGGAAAGACAATTTTCTTTTCATGAATATCTGTTGAGGAACTTTAGAGGGCCAGAATTTGAAGCTGAGTGTAGTACGATCTTGCTGCCGCCTACTTATATTTCGTGTAGTGATCACAAAGACAAGATAAGAGAAATTAGGGCTCGTACGGAGACATATAGCCATTCTTTTTTTCCTCATTCTATTTGGGAGTGGAATAAGAAAGGAAATGCCTAGTAGTGGTATAGTGTACCCTCCACCACGCACCTTACGGTGGATTGCGGAGTATGTATGTAGATGTAGATACCCTTCCTCAATCTTTTTAAAACATTCCAGTAAGTAAAATTTGTTTTCTTTGGCAGTATTTACAATGTGGGACTGGAAGTTCTATCTAGATGAAGAGACTAAAGGAATTCTCTTGTTGCAGACTGTCTGTAACAAATCACTTCACTTGGGAGATGAAGAAAAAATTGTAAAACCAGCAGTATTTGTGAAGAACAACCTTATTGACTTTATGCTGTAACTGAAAGGATTCTGAAGAACCAAATTCATTTGGTGCACATAGCAGTGAATGTACTTGGAATGTGGGAAAGTGCTCTGCATCAATGTTTGCACACCACTGTGACTGCCGCTCATTACTGCGGTGTAATCGTATGCCTGTGAAATGAGGTTTTCTTGAACATTGAAAGGTTCCACATTTCTTTTTAAGACCTCACTAAGTCCACATGTTGTCCTATCAATAGCATTTCCAAAGGAAAGAAATCTTTCAACAGGTTTCTCCCCCTTAATATACAGCAGTATAATGAGAAATTGACTTCTGCATGTAATATCTGTTGTTTCAACAGCCTGCACAGAAACAAAAGTGGCATTGTTAATCTCTTTAATCAGTTCTCCGATATAAACTTGATACATACAGTCCAGAAGCTCATTTAATATTATGTGTGATGTATATTTACACACGGAATAAGTAGAGCTGCTTATGTGATAATGTAATACACTGTCAAGATTTCCCAAAAGAGATAACAAGTCTAAGAAATTGCCATGGTTTGCTGACTCCTGTTTTCCTGTGTGAGCTCTTAGTTCTAACTCATGAGATCAACAAAATATTAAGCACTCTATTATTCTGTTTAATATGTGTCTGTTCTTTGCAACTAATTCATTATGTTTCTGAACTGACATTTTATATGCTGAATCAATCTGAGCAGCAATGTTAATTGTGCCAGACATTTTACATTTACAAGCATTTTCAAAATGAACTCCACTTTCCTCGTGTTTCTTAATTCATTCACTTAAATACTTTAGATCCTTGCAGCTGACTGTTGTCCACAATCCTTCACCACCAAACAACACACAGTAGAAACAAAACAATTTTTGTTTCTCTTCACTCACAGTTAGCCAAGTACCATGTATAGCAGAAAGTTCTCTTCTTCTTTCCATCAAGTTGAGACATCAAGAAATCTTTGATTTGTACCTAACTACTTGATTTCTAACTTCTCTTCCATACTTAATAAATAAAAGGGCAGTTTAAACAGCGTCTACTTTATTCACTTTATATATATAAAAAATAGACAAAGATTACTCACCAGGCGAAGGAGCACAGGTGTGACAGCATCACAAATAAATAAATGAATACACACACACATACACACACACACACACACACACACACACAAACGCAAGCTTTCGCAACCCAGTTGCTTCTCCAGGCAGAAGGGAAGGAGAGGGAAAAGGAAATGATGAGGGTTTTAAGGAAGGGGGTAAGGAGCCATTCCAATCCCGGGAGAGGAAAGACTTACCTTGGGGGAAAAAAAAGGAGGGTAAACAAATGCACACACACCCACACATTCACACAGACACAAGTACACCTAGGCAGACATACTGTAGAAAGCAAAGAAGTTCAAATTCTTGTTCCTGGTAAGCAGCTTATTTCAGGTTCTTTTAGCATATGTTTTTCTCATTAATGTTTTGTTTTTACTCAGTTTATATTGAGCATTTATAGTGGGTCATTTGTTGATCATGGATAGTATATATGATCAGTAGTTTATCAGCATAGTTTTGTTTTTAGATTCACCTACATAGCTCGCTTCTTCAAACAGGGTAGAAACAGGGAAGTTATTTAATGATTTATGACCACACATTGTTCATAGAACATGTAATCATTATTATGGTAAGTACTTCTCAGTACACCCCTGATGATAACAACATTTATAGTTTTTTTAAATTATTTGACCACATTTTTTTCTGGATTTGCCCAATACTCAGGACCTTACATGACCCAATAAAAGCAGAACTTGATAGAAAGATGTTGGCTGGGGCTATATGACCTGTTTTCTCTAGCAAGCGGTGGTCTCCCCCAGTTATTGTGCCTAAGCTGAATGGCAACCTGTGATTTTACAGTGACTTCAAGGTTATGGTTTATGTCATAATCATCTGTATAAATAAAAATTGCAGTTTCCCATGGTCACGCCATAACTTGAGAATGGCTCAATCAGTTTGGCTAGTTTATTTATTGTCTTCATAATTCTCAAGGTTTGTAGGACATTACATTTTTGTGATATCTGCCGGAGAATTTGAGAAAAAGCGAAAGTGCATTTTTAAATCTGTATTTTTCTATTGCATACAAATCTATAGTTTTGTTCCTATAATTATGAATTTTTGGGTATTTGATCTTTAAATCAAGAGGAAGGTCACTGTCTACATAAATTTTTGTATGGGGCATGGCAAAGGGTACTTCCAAAAAACTTTGTCACTTATCACCATGAGATTTAAACATATGTATACAAGTATTTCTAGATTTGAGGAGGAGGAGGAAGAGGAGGAGGAGGAGGAGGAGATGGTGGTGGTGGTGGTGAACCAAGGAGGCAGGAGAGAGGATGGGAAGGGGGAGTGGAACAAATTGGCTAAGAGGCCGGGGGGGGGGGGGGGGGGGGAGGTGGAGATGACCAAAGAGATGGACTAGGAGGGTATATATTTAAAAAAGAAAGTACCCAAGCAATTCCAGGTTTCAGCTAGTTACAGAAAAATATTTCTCTAAATTATAAATGCCAGAAGCATATAAAGTTACTTATGGTAGTGAACACCTTTAGATTATCATCAGTATTAGCATCTTTTGTTTGGTTGTTGCTATCCCACCTACCATATTTCATCAGTTCATGGAGCAGTTAAATGCAGCCTTTTCTTGTTGTATAAATTAAGATATTGTAATCATAGCTGCTTCCACCAAGGATCATCATCCCAACTTGGGTGCCTTGTTCAGGGCTTTTACACACTCCTGGTTTAAAGTGAAACTTAGCTAAATCAGTTTTTTTTTCAATGTTCCATTGTTTATCTTGGGTTTCAGTTGTTTGCTGAGAGTTACGAATCTATGCCAAACACATTGCTGCTGTTACAGCTCTCGCTTGTCCTGCCAATTCCAAGCCGCTTCAAGCAGTCTTGAGCTAGATCATGTATTTTTACAAATTCATTCCAGGTGTTGCCAAGCAAGTGAATCCACATCAGTTGTTACACCAAAATGTGTTGTATCAGTAGACCTCTGAGTGTGAAAGTGCAGTCATGCAACTGAAAGCCAAGCTAAATCCACACTTTGGTTAGTCACCTTCCATCCAGACCATCATCCTGTTCCGTCCATGGATGCAAGCAACATGGCACTGGCCCATAGGTCTGAAGATGGTTCTGGACGTCAGATAGCTTACACATCCAGGAAATTCAATGAGACTTAGCAGTGTTATTCGGATTTAAAAGGAGGCATTTGGTATTATCTATGCTTTGTAAATTATTTTTGCAATATATGGGTCTAAATTTCACCTAATAATGGACAACAAATCCCTGGTTTCCTTGTTCAGTGCATCAATTTCATTACCTTACAAAGTTGTACATCACCTACAGAGGTGAGCATTATACCTGTCACATTTCAACTCCAAGATTAATGTTCAGTCTATGACCCAGCACACAAATGCTTAGTCCCCATTTCACATGGGCCTCGATTCTGCTTCTGATAGAGACAAGTGACTTGGATGAGGTGGTGCAATTTACTGTGTATGGATTTCCTTTCACCAGTATTCTTATAGCTACAACTATGGTTTCTGATCATGTCTTGTCAAGTAATCTTTGGATTTAGGAAGGGTGTCCTGACCAACCACCTGGCAGGGTCTCTTACTCCCTACACAACTATTTTGCATTACTTTAAACTGTCTGTACAGGGTCCCAGGAGTATTTCACATACAAAATCCTTGGTGGAAAACAATTATTTGTAGCGTGGCACTTATTTCAATATAACTCATCTTGTGGCAGCATGTACACAGTTTGCCACTCCAGTGACATCCGTGCGAAATTTTTCCCCATGTCAAGCTCCTGAACATTCACAGTTATGTGTTCAGGTAAATTCGTTGGACCATTCTACAACTATTAGCGGTTAATACTGGTTGATGCTGATTCTAAATTTCAATGTGTAGTATGGTGTTTTTTTTTTACTATTGAAGCAACTCTTCTGGTTTTGCCAGAATTATTTTCTGGCAAAGGATTTCCGTTTAATGTGGTAATGATCCATTATTTGCTTTTCAGTACTTTAAGAAGTTCTGTGTCCATAACAGTATTTGCATGTAGCAGCTCCTCCTTTCGACCATCAAATGGTGAGTTGGAAAGGCTTGTTTGAACATTTGAAGTAGTATGTAGCTCACTCTTCTACAGATGGGCTCTCACCGTTCCTCAGCTCTCATTGCTTCATGCCAATCTGGGACCATAGTCTGGCAGAAATGCTTTATGGTGGTCAGCCTTTAACACTTCATCTATTCATGCCACCCAACTCATATGTAATGTACTGATTCAGCTTTACCAGTGGTTTGCTCCTGTAACTATGGTGTTGTCATAGGTGTGTGACCCCTGGTCACTTACCAAGCAGCATCAAAAGTCTGACAGATAGCCAACTAGTATTTAAAAAGAAATTAAAGGAAATTCTGAATGGCAACTCCTTCTACAATGTAGATGAATTTTTAGATAAAACATAATTATATATATATATATATATATATATATATATATATATAAAACAAAATTACAAAAAAATTCTTAAAATATAGATTGTCAAGTATAGACAAAATTTACTATACTGACACGTTCCACATCATTACGAAATGTCGTATACATGATCTAAGGAACAAGTATTAATCTAATCTAATCTAATCTAAACCTGCTCCAAACAGATGCTTGATGAGATATCATGATGATCTACACCTTCGTGTCTTGGCACAGACTCCTTGTTCATCACCTCTGACTCCCACACCTCTGGTTCAGGGTGGCAGAACAGTAATATGGTTAGACCTATTATCTTGTGGGTGTCTCAGAGGCCTGCATCATCCATGACCTCCACTGCTCTTAAGGATACTATAGTAAGTCATTTAGGTGTGTTGCTTCCAAAGCCTCATCACCAGCTAGGATGACGTTAACTTGTTCAGGAAAACTAGATGGTGTCACTGGAATGGTTTGAAATGTGCTCTCATCCTGGATTTTATGGTGATGGGGGTCATGCAGCTGTGTACATCCTGTCTCACTTTCAACCTTACTCACCATTTCGACATGTGGATTTCATCACTAAGCTACGGAGCTTCTTGATGTGTCAACAATTCCACTTTGTTATAATGCAGTGCTTTCTTTCCCTCTTACATAAGTGAAAAAGTGTTATAATTGACTACAGCGTAATTTTAAGTGAACTGCTAGTGCTAATAGTGAATTGTGCTATTTGAGTCAATACCGTGTCACTTACTGCTCCACTTAAGTGTTTTACATTTGATGTGATATCTCCACTGTATCAGTGTTCATGTTCTAGAATAGAGGTTTTTAACAGTTTCCATGCTTGTTTTTCTCTAGCTTTTTATAATGTCCTGAATAATTATTATCTACACTTTTTGCTTATTCATGCAGGTAAAATTTCTCCCCCCTCCGAACTTCAAAACTTTAAACAAAATATGAAATCACATTGAGGTGTCTATCTTTCAAAGCTGTTCTAAAAGACCTATATTCACAGTTCTCTCACACAATAAATTTAACTACAGATCAGAATATTTTAAAATCACATTTTAACTCACAAACACAAAAAAGCAACCTTAAAAACCTTTTTTGAGATGTCACATATAAGAAATTGTGTGTGTTGGGTTTGCATCCATGCTGTTCTGGAAGGTACTAAAGTGGAATATGCATAGGTGAGGTAAATACAGATTCTGATGAGAATACCAGGATAGTCCAAATGATGGTGGATGATAACATACATTCACATGAGATCCAATGTGTGTTTCTTAGTTTACATAAAAATTTTCTGAATATTTAAGTCATGTAAAACTTCTCTTGCTGCTGCTCTTCCTGTACAAACACTTGGCTTCTTAGTTTTAAATACATGGTCTACTATTGTCACGCTATTTGTGGTAGGTCTACCAAAGACTTATCCACACAAGGCATAATACTAAATAAACCGTCTTTTGACAGTTTGGTGCAGCACTGTTGCCAGATACGCTCGTGATACATATAAAACTGGAGGCTCACTCCCTAGTACTGAACAGTGGAACTCAAGCTCACAGGTACTGTACTATAAAAGTGATTATTTTATTGGAGTATGGCTACTTGTTGGTGTCTGGAATCATTTGGATGTGTTGCTGTTCTAAAATTAGTCTTTAAGCTGCAGAATTCTGCCTTCTAGATTCTGTGGTGTTGACTTTTCTATTAGTTGCCATGGCAGTACAATATGAATACATCATATTTCTCTAAGAATGTAACACTGAGATAAGTGGTTTAGTGTTAAGAAATTGGACTAATTTTCAGGGGAATGGCAATTTAAATCATCATTCAGATTAATATTTTGTGATTTTTCTAAATTTCCCAAGTCAAATGTCAATGTAATTCCTTCAAAACAGACAGCCAATTTTTTCACCATTCTGAGCTTGTACTTTGTCTCATACGTTAAGTGATACTCTTGTTTGACATGTTGTTGTTGCAGTCTTCAGTCTGGAGACTGGTTTGATGCAGCTCTCCACAATACCCTATCCTGAGCAAGCTTCTTCATCTCCACATAAGAACGGCAACCTACATCTGTCTGAATCTGCTTACTGTATCCATCTCTTGGTGTTCCTCTGCGATTATTACCCCACACACTTCCCTCCAACGCTAGATTCACAATTCCTTGATGTCTAAGAATGTGTCCTACCAATCTATACATTATTTTAGTCAAGGTATGCCAGAAATTTCTTTTCTCCCCAATTCTGTTCAGTACCTCCTCATTAGTTACGCGATCCACCCACCTAATCTTCAGCATTATTCTGTAGCACCATATTTCAAAAGCCTCAATCCTCTTCCTGTCCGCACTGCTTATCGTCCATGTTTCACTCCCATACAAGGCAACACTCCATACAAATGCCTTCAGAAAGGACTTCCTTAGGCTTAAATCGATATTCGATGTTAACAAATTTCTCTTTTTCAAGAACGGTTTTCTACCCATTGCCATTCTGCATTTTATATCCTCTGTACTGCGACCATCATTTGTTATTTTACTGCCCAAGTAACAAAACTCATCTACCTCCTTTATTCCTTCGTTTCCCAATCTAATTCCTTCAGTGTCACCTGATTTTCTTACACTGCACTCCATTACCCTAGTTTTCCTCTTGTTAATGTTCATCTTATATGCACCTTTCAGCACACTGTCCATTCCGTTCAATTGCTCTTCCATGTCCTTTGCTGTATCTGACAGAATTACTATGTCATCGGCAAAACGCAATGTTTTTAATTCTTCACCCTGAACTTTAATTCCTTCTCCAAATTTCTCCATGCTTTCCTTTATAGCTTGCTCAATGTACAAATTGAATAACAATGGAGAAAGACTACAACCCTGTCTTACTCCCTTTTCAACCACTGCATCCCTTTCCTGCCCTTCAACTCTGACAACCGCTGTCTGGTTTTTGTACAAGTTGTAAATAACCTTACGTTCCCTATATTTTACTCCTGCTTGCTTCAGAATTTGAAAGAGTGTATTCCAGTCAACATTGTTAAATGCTTTCTCCAAATCTACAAAAGCTAAAAATGTAGGTTTGCCTTTTCTTAATCTATCTTCTAGGATAAGCCGTAAAGTGAGTATTGCCTCCCGTGTTCGTACATTTCTCCTGAACCCAAACTGATCTTTCCCGAGGTCAGCTTCTACCAGCTTTTCCATCCTTCTGTATATAATTCGTGTTAATATTTTGCAACCATGACTTATTAAACTGATGGTTCTGTAGTATTCACACCTGTCTGCACCTGCTTTCTTTGGATGGGGATTATAACATTTTTCTTAAAGTCTGAGGGTACTTCACCTGTCTCATACATCTTACACACCAGGTGAAACAATTTTGTCATGGCTCGTTCTCCCAGAGACTTCAGTAGCTCTGAGGGAATATCATCTACTCCAGGAGCCTTCATCGATTAAATTTATTATCTCCTGTGATATCCAAGGATTTTTTGTAGGTCTTTCCTTGTTTCGGCTTAGGTCTTTCAAGGCTCTGTCAAATTATTCTCTCAGTAAAGTATCTCCTATTTCATCTTCATCCACATCCTCTTCCCTTCCTATAATATCGTCTCGAAGTTCATTTCCTTTGTAGAGCACCTCTATATACTCTTTCCACCTTTCAGCTTTCCCTTCTTTGCTGAGAACTGGTTTTCCATCAGTGTCCTTGATATTCATAGAGCTGTTTTTCTTATCTCCAACTGTTTCTTTTTTTTTCCTGTAGGCTGTATCTATTTTTCCACTATTTATGCATTCTTCTACATCCTTGCATTTGCCTTCTAGCCACTCCTGCTTAGCCATTTTGCACTTCCTGTCAATCTCATTTCTTAGTCGTCTGTACTCCATTTTGCCTGTTTCATTTACTGCATTTTTATATTTTCTCCTTTCATCGATTAAATTTAGTATCTCCTGTGATATCCAAGGATTTTTTGTAGGTCTTTCCTTCCTACCTATTTTGTCCTCTGCTACCTTAACTATTTCATCTCTCAATTTTACCCATTCCTCCTCTACTGTTTTATTTTCCCCTGTTTCTGTCAATTGTTGCCTAAAGCACCCTCTGAAATTCTTAAGAACCTCAGGTTCGTTCAATTTATCCAGGTCCCATCTCACTATTTTCCTACCTTTTTGTAGTTTCTTCAGTTTCAGCCTACAGTTCATGACTAACAAGTTATGGTCAGAGTCTACATCTGCCCCTGGGTATGTCTTACACTGTAAAACCTGGTTCCGAAATCAATGTCTTACCATTATAAAATCTATCTGGTATCTCCCGGTGTCTCCTGGTCTCTTCCACATATACAACCTTTTGTGATTCTTGAACCAGGTGTTTGTTATAACTAAATTATGTTCTGTGCCAAATTCTACCAGGCGGCTTCCTCTTTCATTCCTTTTGCCCAGACCATATTCACCTACTATCTTCCCTTACCTTCCTTGTCCTACTACCAAATTCCAGTCTCCCATAACAATTAAGTTTTCCTCTCCCTTAATTGTCTGAATAATTTCCTTTAGCTCCTCATATATTTCTTCGATTTCCTCATCATCGGCAGAGCTAGTTGGCATATAAACCTGTACTACTGTTGTCGGTGTTGGCTTCGTATCTATCTTGACAATGATAATGCGATCACTGTGCTGGTCATAGTAGTTTATGTGCATTCCTATTTTCTTATTCATTATCAGTCCTACTCCTGTGATACCCCCAATTGATTTTGTATTTATAATCCTGTACTCACCTGACCAGAAATCCTGTTCATCCTGCCACTGAACTTCACTAATCCCCACTGTATCTAACTTCAACCTATCCATTTCCCTTTTTAAATTTTCTAATTTTTCTACCCTATTAAGGGATCTAACATTCCACGCTCCGATCCGTAGAATGCCAGTATTGTCTTTCCTGATGACAACATCCTCCTGAGTAGTCCCCGCCCGGAGATCCGAATGGGGGACTATTTTACCTCCGGAATATTTTACCCGAGAGGATGCCATCATCATATGTTCATACAGTAGAGCTGCATGTCCTCGCGAAAAACAATGGCTGTAGTTTCCCCTTGCTTTCAGCCGTCCGCAGTAACTGTGTGGCAAAGCCACAATAGCTGATGTTACAAGGCCAGCTCAGTCAATCATCCAGACTGTTGCCCCTGTAACTACTGAAAAGGCTGCTGCCCCTCTTCAGGAACCACACATTTGTCTGGCCTCTCCACAGATACCCCTCCGCTGTGGTTGCACCTACGATACGGCTATCTGTATCGTTGAGGCACGCAAGCCACCCCACCTCGGCAATGTCTGTGGTTCATGGGAGTTTGACATATGAACTAATTACAGGAATCAGTTTCTGTGGATCTTAAACATACTGAAAAGACCAAAATCAGTCATAGGTTCAAAATGGGTAAAGGAAGCAAGGAATGATGAAAAGTTGCAGCAATGATTGACACTGCAAATTCCAAGGGGAAAAACCATGTTTTTTTCTCTTAAACATGACAGTTTTATGACTTTTGGAGGAAATTTAATGAAAAAATTATTTCTTGTAAAAAAAGTACTTTGTATTCAATAAATATAGTATTTTACTTTACATGATATCTTATAAATAAATCTATGAATCTATCTTACAATCAAATAATTATGATTACATGACTATGATAAGAAATAATTATAAAAGCAGGTGGCCTGAAAAAAAATGCTCACATAAAAGTTAAAATTTAATAATACATTTGGCGACCCAATTTTTAAAAAAGCTTAGCATTATTTAACATAAAATGTTTCTTCTGTAAAGGGAGTAACTAAGGTTTTTGGAAACTTCAAACATTCTTTGCAGACATTACTTCAATAAATCTAGCACTTCTTGAAAAGGAATTTATTATTTCTGTTATTGTCGTTTCATGAACACAGAACAAAAATGAACGTGAATGATCTATCACAAACTAAGTTTCTTTAATACATTTAATAAATATTTGGCAGTCTTACAAAAAACTGAATCACAGTCAAATATTGATGAATCTATTTGTCACCTATTGGGAACTCTGGAATAAACAGGGTGAAAACCATCAACATATCCCTCTTGATTTTGATGGGCACGGTTGTGTGGGTACACCTTCTGAGTTCTGAAAGTCTTGAACTCTTCTGGTGTTACTGTAATCTTTTCTACGAAATGTTCTGTTTTATTACTTTCTGTGTAATGAAGAGGAATATATTTTATTTTATTTTTTCCCTTCCTGTCAGGATCAGTAATACTGTAACTGTATGTGTAAGGAACTAATACAGCTGTCTTATCTGAGAAAATCTTATCACGATTGCTTTGCGATTGTATATGTGATAAATTGCCCTGTCTTTCTAAAACAGGGCTGCCCACCAGCTTTGTTCTATCTGATAGATATGATGAATTTTTGTCGGCATGGTATGAAGAATTTTTGCCTGAATCAGCTACTCCTACATGCTTAGGCTTTCTCTGAGTGAACTGTTCATTTGTTAGACCATTGTTTATAAAAGTTTCTTTGTCACTTTCAGATTTTTTGTTACTAGCTGAAAATGGTTTGAAGGAATTGCCAAAAGATGGAAATCTCATAACTGTCATACGTGCATATCTCTCAGCCTGAGCTAAGAGAGAGGCCAGTCTTTGTGGAAAAAACTGTACTGTAAGTTGCTGGTGAGTCGGTTTCATTGATCTATGCAAATTTGGACTTTCAGATCCATTAATGTAAATTCTGGAAGTACTCTCAGTAGTGCTTTTCCATAGTGTAAACAAATGCTCTGCATTCAAAGGTGGTGGACTTAGCTCTGTAGATGGACTCCTTGTTTGCTTTTTTACTTTTAAATTACTTTCTGCAAAAATGTCCGATGAAATTCTTACACTGCTTACAGGAAGAATAGAATGGACTGAAGAAGCAATATTATTATCTGCTGATGCAATTGCACTGTTGTTTGTTTTTGAAATGGGCACAGGACTACTCTCAGAAGCGTTGACAGAGACAGGAACTAAGGTGACACTGTCTTTTGTTGTTTTTGGATTCAATATAGGCTCTCTGATTTCAGGTTTAGGAGTAGCTATCAGTTCTCCTGGCAAAAATGTAGCATCATAATTTTCCAGTAAACTCCAAGACGGCTGCTGATTTGATGTCTCTCCTAACCAAGAACTCTTAGCAGCAGGTGTTGTTGCAAGCAGAACTGGTTCTTTAATTTCTGGCCTAGCAGTGTTCTCATCAGTTGTTGATGAGGTACTGCCAGATCGTCTAGATATGGCAACCTTACTATTGTTTCCATCAGAGGCATTGGTGTGTTGAATTGGAACACTATCTGGAGCCACGTTAAACAAAATCAACTGTGATTCATGAGTACTAAGAGACCTGGAGTCTTCCTTAACACTGTCAAGACTGTTTGTGTTAGTATGGACTGCTTCTTGGTATTTCACTGGCTTCCATGGCAGTTTCTCTATTTCTTTGTCACTTTGCACTGGGTCTGTGTATTTCACATCTAACTTCTCTGGAGAATTTTCTTTGTCACCACTGAGCTGGTGTTCTGGCACAGGACTAAAACTGCCATTTGTTGGTGCTTTGCTTGCTGAACTAAGTTTAATTTCTTGTACTTCTGTTTTCTCCTTCTGCAAAAAAGGAAAAGGGGGTCATATTGCGACATTGTTGATATATACACAGAAAAAATGTAATAAGCAAAATCATTTTAACACATCAGACTATTTTATATATAGTAATGTGTCCATTTGACAATAATATAGGGTTTCCATTTCATTTTTATGAAAAAGAGGGACATTTTAAATTTATATTGACAAAATTTAATAGACACTAGAGTTTACCTTTACATCGTACACTCAAATGTTCCCAAATCAATGTTTACATTTCTGCTGCACTGTTACCATACTTTTCACTTTTATATATTTTATCGAGAAGTGTGTTTTCTTTTGACATTGTCTTATGAAATTCAGCACATGATACACCATTAAAGTGTCTTCTGACAGTATTTAAGGCCTTCTTATCTTGCTGTGGCCGAGTAGCCTACAGTTTTGTATTCAGTTTAGTAAAGTCACAGAATGATCTCAGAGATTCCATTCTTACTGTATATACCGGTATGTGGAAATGCTGATTGACTTCTAATTAATTCTAAACAAAACCAATTGTTAATATTCAGAGCAGAAAGTAAATCATGTTTGATAATAAGTGATACAGACAGTGCTTCCTAGCGTATTTATTTGCACAATTAACTGAACATTATAAACAGATGATATCATAAAATATTTTAGCCAAGCATAACCACAAAAACAGGACATTTGAAAGTCCCCATAAAAACTTTCGGGACAGCAGGACATTACAGAAAAAAATGGGACTGTCCCAGGAAAAAGAGGACGAATGGACACCCTAGAATAATACCTAGAATGGCTCTTTCTATTTTCCTTAGCTGCATCTTTTTTCTTTTGGATCCAACAATTTCTATGACTGGCTATCCCACATCATGGCATATCATCTTAGTAGTTTAATATAGTAAGCACAGTATACAATGGTTGAAACTTAAATAGTGGCAACTATTTATTCACAACCAATACAAGAGCATTACTTGTTTGCACCTGTTACTGTCCAAAGTAGTCACCAGCATTGTGTAGAACCTGTTGCCAGCAATGTGGAAGGCTAAGTATACTGTTAGCAGAGCCTGTTCCGCTGATGGTGCGAATGGAGTTGTCTACAGCCTGTCGAATCTCTGGAACAGTTCTGAAGCGAATTCCACAAAGTGGTCCCTTCATCTTTGGAATCAAATTAAAAGTCACAACAACTTAAGTCCAAGGAGGAAGGATTTTTTTTTTGAGTGCCCTTGACCTCTCATTGTTCTATCCTGAAAGCAATATTTTTGAGAGACTGTCCTGTACCTCTCATCCTGGGGGCCCTCCAAATCTCAAAAGTTACTTTTTTTTAATAGTAATACATGTATCTCCAAGTGGACGGGGGTTCTTAATTTGTTTTGATACCGTCCCAGGCCTCCGACAGCCTTAGTCCGCCACTGGATGGTACAGTACTTCCCAGTCCCATTGACTGGACAGAGCAGCCACAGCTTGTGCTGTATGTGCCCGTGCATAGTTGTGCAAAACAAAGGGTGGGTTGCACAGAACTTGTTGCCACCTTTTTTTTTTTTTTTTTGCAAAGCGGATCACAGGTGATGCTCCAAAAATAAACAGTAATACTGTGCATTGATGGTCTCCAATGTTCCTGTTTCAAAAATATAGTGACACCGTTATGTTACACCGCTTGCTCACAAGTGACTGTTTCCCTCGGTCGTGTGCACGCTGGTGACGTGGGACGGGCAAGTCCATTTCTTCGGCGGTAAGGTAGGTATGTCTACAAAGTGTACCATCAGTGACAACAGTAGATTCTATTGCATAGTGTCTCAACAGCAGTGTTGCCACTATATAAGTTCCAACCCTCATTATTGGCAAATTCTATGCTTTCTCTTAAATGCTCCTCTAATGTGTTTATGATTTAGTTATGTATAGCTCTACCATGCAGTTTGTTTAATATTAAAAACTCTTGCAAAAAGTGTTACTTCTTGGTTCACATTCAACTGTGAAATGTCTCTCCTCCCTGTTACACAAGATAGTGTTCTATGAGCAGCTTAACTGTAGAGACATAGTTAATTCATAATCAGTTTTAAAATTGGTTTGATGTGGCCTGCCACAAATTCCTCTTTTGTGCCAATCCCTTCATAGCACTTGCTACCTACATCCTCAATAATTTTCTGAGTGTTTGCCAGTCTCTTCCCCTACAATTTTTAACTTCTACAGCTATAGACCCATCGAGGTTACTCCCTGATGTGTTAGCGCATCTTATCATCCTGTACCTTTTTCTTGTATTATGAAAATATATGGCAATGTAGGATATTTTACTTGATTAATTATGAAGACTAACTCCACAGAATTATGAGAACATCAAATTTCCTTTTTTTCTTTTTTCTTAAGATTTTCAGGGGGAAAACAATTTACATCGCGGCTTTCATTTTGTAGCTCAGTTTTCTCCAACAGATTGAGCCAAGTTCTAAAAATATATATTTTCATTATGTTTGTTTGTATTACAGTTTTGTTGTGCAAATCAAAGATTAGCAAAATTTATAAAAAATTATATTAGGTAGCATTTTCAGTTTTAGTGTTCGGTATATGTAGTTTTGAAATTAGGTAACATTTACCTTAGTGTTGAACATTAGTGAAGGATACAGAAGGTTGAGTGGTTGTGAATACAGTTGTAAACAGGCACTCATCTTTTACACATAATATGGTGATTTAGATTATGAAGACAAGCGGAGGCTTGTATGAAGTTATATAAAATGTAATAGAGGTTTATAGCATGGTCTCTCATTGTTATTTGACTTAAAATTCATGATGCAGAGTCCAGCCATGTATTAAACTAAAGAGGAAAATTTAAAGAGGAAAGGTTTTGACACCTCATAAATTACCATATGACATACAGGAACAGTTCATTATAAGCCAGTACAATGCCTAGTTTTGCCTTTTTCACTGGTTTAGGTAAATTCTTCTCCCAGAGGTGAGGAAGGGGAGAGGGGGGGGGGGGCAGTGATGTGTTCAGTCATGTTAAAGTAAAATATATTCATTGAAAGCAGCAACCTAACATAATATAAACTGTCAAAGTGCCCTGAAGTTCATAAGTAGTACACAGATTGCACCATAAAAGAATAAAATCTTCATTATATGAAAGTGTTATTTTTAATTAGTTTCTTATTACCACCACTTGTGTTTATATGATCTTCATTTCTATGATACATTGCTTGCCTTCTCTGAATAGTATTGTGTCAAATGCTGAGAAACTGTTATTGTTGCATGTATAGATAAGGGCTCCTTAAACATCTATGTGAATCTTTATTTTGAGTGACATGTTCCTTTACTTGTGTTTCACATCTTTCATCACATTTGGAATGAAAATCTTGTAATTTGGTACTTTTCAGTTTTAGTGTTGAGTATACGTAGTTCTAATTTGTCACAAAATATGTATTTTAATATTTATTTTCTCTTAGTGACTTGTTATATTTTTCTGCTTCTACTATTTGTAGTTATGTTATTTTTCAACGTTATGTTACACTTCACATTCACCTGCTATTCTACATCATCATTATCCATTCATAATTCATAATTTTCTGTGTCCAAAATGTGTCCTAGCTTAAATTTGTGATCATTTTCTAGCTAATCTTTGAAGAGAACAGCAAAAGAAGTAAAAAGTGAATTGTAACAGACTTTTCTATTGTATGTTTTTTTTTTTTTTTTTTTTTTTTATTGTAACAAGAGTGATCACATATCATCTCTTCATACAGATCCCTTCATGTCATTGAAAACTGTAAGCATTTTAAGTGAATGGTGAATAAATAGCCTTACCTGTTCTCTCCAGCCTGCCAAAGAAGGCTTTGTCAGCTCTGTTTGTATATTTATTTCTCTCTCTCTCTCTCTCTCTCTCTCTCTCTCTCTCTCTCTCTCTCTCATACAGGGTGGTCCATTGATAGTGACTGGGCCAAATATCTCACGCAATAAGAATCAAATGAAAAAACTATAGAGAACAAAATTTTTCTAGGATATCAGCTGCATTTTTTTGAAAATAGGTACCCCCATGTCTTATTACATATTCATCTAGTGTGTAAATAAATATGAATGTTTTATTTGGAAACATTTTTTTGCTTTGTGATAGATGGCACTGTAATAGTCACAAACATATAAGTATGTCATTTCACTTAACAATTCACCAGTGTGGATGGTATTTGCTTTGCGATACATTACTCGTGTTAAAATGAACCATTTACCAACTGCAGAAAGAGTCGATATGGTATTTATGTATGGCTATTGTGCTCAAAATGCCCATAGGGCCTGTGCTATGTATGTTGATCGTTATCCTGGAAGACATCATACAAGTGTCTGTACCTTTCGTTGGATAATTACGCTATTTAAAGAGACAGGAAGTGTTCAGCCACAAGTGAAATGTCAACCTCAACCTGCAACAAATGACGATGCCCAAGTAAGCATTTTAGCTGCAGTTATGGCTAATCTGCACATCAGTAGCAGACAAAATGAGGAGAATCAGGTATCTCAAAAACGTGTGTTGAGAATTCTACATCAACATAAATTTCACCTGTACCATATTTCTATTCACCTGGATTTGCATGGGAAAGACTTTGAATGTTGTGTACAGTTTGCCACTGGGCACAAAATAATTTATGGGAAGGTAATAGATTTTTCCATGCATTCTGTTCAGTGAATCAGGGTCATTCACAAACAGAGGCAACGTAAACCGGCATAATATGCACTCTTGCACAATGGAAAATCCACGATGGATGCGACAAGTGGAACATCAGCGACCTTGGTGGGTTAATGTATGGTGCGGCATTATGGGAGGAAGGATAATTGGCCCCTATTTTATCAATGGCAATCTAAATGGTGCAGTGTATGCCGATTTCTTACGTAATGTTCTACCAATTTTACTACAAGATGTTTCACTGCATGACACAATGGCGATGTACTTTCAACGTGATGCATGTCCAGCACATGGTTCACAAGCAGTCCAGTGCCAGCTGTTGCCAGCGTCACATCGTAAACAGCACTAAGTATCAGAATTTAATTTGTGACAGATTTAATTTGCCAGTCTAGTTCTTCGTTTTTGTTAGTACTTCTGTTTTAAGAGGTTTATTCCCGTGTACTTGGCAGATTTCATTTGTTCTACTGTTTAATTGTTTTTTTCTCGTGTATTTGGTAGGTAGTGTTGAGCAGGCCAGTTGCACGGTCAGCAGCACCAGCAGAGTTATAGCTTAGTAGAAGAGAACTATTCTCACTTATTCGTGGGCCAAGCAATATAAATTCTTGTAAACTCGCATTACTAACAAGCTGAAACTTAACTCTCTTTAGGCAGTTGTTGATTTGTTAGGATGGATAGGATGTGTGACTGCTGCGTATGGATGCAGGAGGAGCTGGCCGCTGTTCACAAGCAGCAGTGTGTGTTGTTGGCCGCGGTCAGCCGTCTTCAGGCTGCTACCTCGGAGTGTTGTGGCAGTGGGGGCTCAATTGTGTCGCATAGGACACCACAGGTGTTAGATGCTTCACCCACAGTTTTTGCTGTCGGGACATCTTCGCGCGTGCCAGACGCGGTTGAGCGACCCTCTCCTTAAGGGGTGCGGCGGGTTCAACGGCGTTCGTGTCACTCAGGGCGAAAGGTCAATGTGGAGGCTGGCCGTGTGGCATCGCAAGCTCTGCCTGGGAGTGGACATGTGGCCGCTCCTTCAGCAGGGTCCAAGCAGACACACGGGGGGGAGGGGTTTATTAGTGATTGGGAGCTCCAATGTTAGGCGGGTGATGGAGCCCCTTAGGGAAATAGCAGAAAGGTCAGGCTAGAAGGCCAGTGTGCACTCTGTTTGCTTGCCGGGGGGTCTCATCTGAGATGTGGAGGAGGCCCTTCTGGCAGTGATACAGAGCACTGGGTGCACCTGACTGCAAATTGGTGCTCATGTCAGCATCAATGACTCCTGCCAGCTGGGTTCAGAGGTTATCCTCAGTTCATACAGGCAGTTGGCGGAGTTGGTGAAGGCTGAAAGCCTCGCTCGTGGGGTGGAATCTGAGCTAACTATTTCTAGTGTCATTCCCAGAACCAATCATGGTCCTCTCATTTGGAGCCGAGTGGAAGGCTTAAACCAGAGCCTCAGACGATTCTGCAGAGATCTAGAGTGCAAATTTCTCGACCCTCCACTATCGGGTTGTAATAGAACTGCCCACCCTTATTAATTTTGTTTATGTATTGTTTTACTAGATGTAACTTCGTAGTAGTTGAATGTTTCATTTCGATATCAATATTTTCTTCTTTGTAAGAGTTGGAGTGAGATATCTCCAGACAAACTGCTTTGGAAAGACGTTGCGCAGGCTCTCTTTGAGTTGAGCTGTGGAGACAGCAGCACGGCTCTGCTGTTCCACAGGATTGTAGCAATGTTACTATGTGTTCTGTGTTAATAAATAAGTATTTTTATACAAAAAGTTTATTTTTGGTTGGTGTGACGTATCTAAAGTAAATGTACTGTTTATCTCAAAATCTGAGTTGTTATTTTACCACGTGTGATTCCACAGTCGGAAAAAACCAAGTGGAGATCAACACCTACGAAATTAATGAGGCCATATATTTCTTTAGACTAATTTATGGTGATGACCGTCCATCAATTTTAATTTTGTTCAGCTCAACCATCAGTCGCTACTGCAGATTGAGCCATGAACAACTTGGTGCGATCGGCATTGTGATTTTGTATCTACCAGAACAAGAGGCAGTTATCACATTTGGGGGTCTCATTGCCGGGATACTCAAACATTCCCACAGAAAATCCACCAAACCAACATCAGAATGAGAAGCGACAAAGTGGTATGTGAATAATTCTATGCAACTTTCGACGGAGAAGGCATCTGGAAAGAGGTACTGTTTCAATTACTTTTTTGTGTGATTTACTCTTCAAAATGGAATCTCCAGGTTTAAATTCAAGCAACAGTGTTAATTGTAGTCCTGAATCCAGCTTCGACTGTTCATTCAATTCAGACAATGTGGTCATAAAAAAGGAGGAAATGTGTAATAAATATGGAGTGGCTCAACAGAATGCTAACGTCAATGACGATTCTGTAAAAGGTCAACCATGTGAAACATTAAGTTTGTTACAATTTTTGAACAATAAGTTTCTATCATTAGAGAACAAATTAACATCAAAGGACGATTTAGAAACAATGAAAAAAGATTTCGAATCAAAGATAGTTAACATGTGCAACAGCATTGTTAATGCAAACGTTGAAGTTTTAAAAACTGAATTATCTGTTAATATTAAAGAAAATTGCCATAAGATCAGTGATGAACTTTGAAAAAATCTTGAATCGAAGTTCTGTAACACAAACATTAAGCTTGAAAAAGAAATTTCTGATGCAACTGAGAAAATTGATGTAGTCAACCAAAAAGTAGAACATGTCTCAACAAAGTTCACCACTGATCTTAAAAGTATCTTAAGTGTTGTAGATACAAAAGTGAATCAATTTGGATTAGAATTACATGAAAACACACTGAATATAGAAAAGTTAACCAGTGATATTGTAAACTTGAAACGTAGTAATGCCACCAACTCTCACAGTAGCATGTTTTATTCAATGTGGAATACAGTTCCAGTGAAAAACTTTGTTGTAGATGTAAACTTACATCCTACTGATTTTTTACAAATCTGCCACGATAATTTTGCACCAGAAATGTGTGATCACACAAAGATTTTGTTAGTAAAAAAGTTTTGGAGAGAGAGATGCATTAACGTGGGCAAACAAAAACTGCCATAATGATTGGTCATATAGTAGATTTGAAAAGGAATTCCTAAACACATTTTGGTCTAATAAAGAACAAGCTAGAATTAAAAATGAATTTTTGAATGGCAAAGTTTTGGCAATATGAAAAAGTTTTGCAAAGATGAGATCAAAAAGCTACTGCATTTAGACATGCCATTTGACACAATCACACAAATTGACACTTTGAAAAGACGCCTTCCTCTTGCCATACAAAAAGATTTAGTTTACAGCCCAGATAATGATGATGAAGCATTTTTAAATTTTGTTGACAAACTTGATAAGTATCATGATAGGCACAAACACTACAATCAAAACAATCCACCTGATTCAAACAGAAGGAATCAAAATTGGGGAGAAAGCAACAGTCATGGGGGGAATGTAGGGAATCAGAACCACAAAAGCAATTACCAACACAGTGGTCAAAATCAGTATGGGAATAAAAAAGCATGGCATAATGGTAATCGTCAAAGTAATTATGAAAATGTACAACACACAAACACTTCGAGAAACTGAAAACTGCTCCCTTGAAGGTCCACAAGTGTAGAGCAATAGACACAGAGTCACAAAGGGCCAACAGCAGCACCAAAACTAATGATAGAAATACCCTATGTAGTTACTTTCAGAATGTCTCTTATTACTCAAAACCTGAAATTAAAACATCTCAAATGAGACATTTCTGCTGAATTTGATTTAAATGAATTCTACAGTTGGCTGAAAATAATAATGTTGAGGTTTGTAATTATCAAAGTAATTGTTCTGATGACTAATTAGATGTGCAGATAGAGGTTAATGAATCAAGTAACATTTCTATATGTAATTCAAAAAGTGACACTGAGATTGAAGCTGTTACTGCTTGTAAACATAGTGATCACTAAATATTCAAAGGTAAGTGATGGTGTGTTTAACTTCAGTAGTAACTGTGACCATATTAGTGATGATTTTCATGTATTTTTGATTAACAAATGGACAGAAAGTGATACTATTTATTCTGATGAAATGTACAGAGATATGTTGTATAGGGTGTGTACTAAACTGTATCCTGATTGGTGGGTAAAAGTAAAATTTAAAATTGTTGATACTTGAAAAGAAAGGCCAGTAGCAGAGAACTGGGGGGTGAAGTCAATGATTTTTGATGGATAGAAAATTTGTTATGTAGTAGTGAAGACCAGGGAAGTAAAATGTTAACTAATAGGTTGGAGGTTCATAAGGAGCAGGATGGAAACTTGTTCAACAAATGTGTGTTGAGTGATCAGGATCCTAGAACTATAACTGATGACTTGCTATTTGAACCCAAGACTGTTAAGAAAACTGACACTGCACATAGTCCATTTATAAAGATACAAATTGGGGACTGGAATTTTAATTGTTTAATAGACACAGGTAGTGAAGTTTCTGGTATCAGTGAGAGTTTAAGTAAAAGATTGAAGAAATGTAAGGGCTATGTAGAAATGCCAGTTGTGGGAGTGAAAATCAAGGGAGCTACAGGAAAATTTAGTAAGCCAGTTAGAAGGCAAGCTTTGATTTCTTTCTCTATTGAAGAAACAGATTTTTCACATGGTTGTTTAATAATACCTGATCTGAGTGAAGATATCATCTTAGGTATGGCATTGATACATAGTGTGAACACACAGTTTGATTGGGAGAATCAGAAATTGTTGGTCAAAGCACCATCTGGGGATACCTTGACAACTAATTTAATTAAATCTTATGATAATAGTGAAAAAGCTAACCTTCTGGAGATAAAATACGAATACACGGGCCCAGTTCTAGATAACAGCATAGAAAATATGGATTATGATGAGGGAGAATTTTATGAGTTGGTAGAGAGAAAAGTAGGTGAAGCTCAGAAGCTTAATGTTGTACAGAAGAAACAGTTGAAAGAACTATTATGGGAATTTTGTGATGTATTTAGTGAAATACCCGGGAAAAGGTTGGGGAGAACACACAAATTTATTGAGGGAAATTTTTATGAAATTCAGAGAAGGGGGGATGAGACAGACTTGAAAAATGTATATTTGAGGTACCCGAAATTAAGTTTCTTGGGCATATTGTCACAGCAGATGGGGTTTACCCGGATCCTGAAAAGATAAAAGCAATAGCAGAGTTTCCTGTACCTAAGTGTAGGAAGCAGTTAAAATCATTTTTTGGAGTCTGTGGATTTTATAGGAAGTTTGTGAATGATCAAAGTCTGAATGCTAGATGTCTCAGTAATTTATTGAAAAAGAATGCTGTTTGGTTCTGGAGTGATGAATGTCAGGAAGCATTCAACAAAATCAAGAAAGAGTTGTGCATTTACAATATCCTACACAGACCTGATTTTTCCTTACCATTTTACTTAAGCACAGATAGTAGTGATTATGGACTTGGGGCAGAATTGTTTCAGTACAAAGATGTAGATGGGAAATCTGAACACCACACTATCACTTTTGCTAGCAGAATGTTATTAGAACATGAGAGGGCATACACAGTCACAGAGAAGGAGCTGCTGGCAATTTTCTGGGCATTTTCTAAGTACAAAAATTATATGTTAGGTTATAAGACAATTGTTTTGACAGACCACAAAGCTCTGAGTTATCTGAAAGAATGTAAATTATATCATAACAGTTTGACACGCTGGGCTTTGTTTCTTGAGCAATTTGATTATGACATTGTTTACATAAAAGGCACTGCTAATGTTGTTGCAGTCTTCCTATCTAGATTACCACTGGGTGGGGAACAGAAAATTTTTGATGCTGAAGTAGAAAAGGAATTTAAATTTAGATATTTGAAAAATATAAAAGATGAGAAGTTAATTAGAGGTATATGTAACAAGATTAAGAAATTACAGGGAGAAGATAAAAACTGGGGATTCATTTGAAATAATTTAGGAAAAGTGGGTCATGAAAAGCTTAGTGATTTTTATGTTTTGCAACAGGGTATTTTGTTTAGGAGAAGCAACACCGACAATGAATTCTGGAAATTATGCTGGCCAGAGAGTGAGGCTGTGAAACTTATTAGGTACATTCACGAAAGTTATGGACACTGGTACACAGAAGTGCATCAGTAAAATACAAGAAAACATTTACAGTTACAGTCTGGCCCAGAAAGTTAGACAAGAAATCTCATTGTGTGACAGTTGTCAGAGATTAAAGTGACCAATAGAACTTGTCAGGGTGAAATGCAAAATATTCTTCCCAATCAGCCTTTAGATTTGGTAGCAGTTTATTATTATGGCCCTCTCCCAAGGAGTAAAGAAAGCTATTGTTTTATATTTGTAATTGTTGATGTTTTTTTCCAAATTAGTGAAACTTTATCCAGTCAAGAAAGCTAACAGTAAGAGCATATTACAGCTCATTGAGAACAATTATTTGAATACAGTAGGCAAACCAAACCCTATTGTATTGGACAATGGCAAGCAATTTACTTCAAAGAAATGAAAAATATTTATTGATAGATCAAACATATACAAATATCAGTTTATAACCCAGCATCCAACCCAGCAGAAAGATACATGTGTGAGATTGGTAGGTTGTGCTGAACATACTGTAACCACAAACACAGTACATGGTCAGACTATGTAGCATATTTTGAAGAAATTACGAATAGCCTTCAGCATAGTTCCACTAGGTTTTCTCCACATGAAATTATGTACAGTCAGGCACCTAAAAATCTTATTTCTGAACTGATTAATTTTCCTGTGTGTACCGTTTTGATGTTACATGAAAGAGATCGAATTGTGAAGGAACATTTAAAGCAAAAGGCGGAAGCGAGGAAGAGGAGACATGACAATAAGGTAAGTGCTGTAGCAATCAAAATTGGAGATCTTGTTTTAGTCAGAACACACAAGAGGTCTAAAAACATTTCTGTTGAGATAAAGAAGTTCTTTGATATTTATATGGGACCATTTAAAGTTTTGTAAATTCCCCATCCCAATGCTTATCGACTTATTTATCCGAGATCAGGGAAGCTGTTTGGTCTGAGGAATGTGGTGTCTTTGAAACCATACAGGTGTAGGAAAAACTGACGAAGCTTTTCACTGAACTTATTTGTAAACCGATCATGCACAAATAATAATATAGGAGGTAATATTGTAATTATAAAAGTGTGAAATTTATGGTCTAATATAGTAATAGAGATACCTTGGGAGATTATGCAAGTTGTTGCAAGTGAAAATTAGTACTACATATTGATAAAAGTTGAATAATTTATATGACAGAATATTCTGGTACTTATGTACATTACTTGAACTTTGTATATATGCAGCTAATTCAATTGACTTATACATTTTGTGTGTGACTAAAATGTTTGTCTGATTAGTGTATTTATTTTCAGAGTTAAATGTGGTTGTATCTAGTTATATGTTCTAATTTTTTTACATCTTATTTACAAGTTGTGTCTTTAGGCACCCTCCCAAGGTTCATCAGAAGTAATGTACTGTGGGCAACACACCATTTTAAATCTATTTTTATAATGAATTGTCATGTAGTGTATTTCTATATTGATTAAGTGATACTTATATCCATGTACATTCATTCAGTAACCTTGTACAGTTATGGTTAGAAATATTTTTTGTCTTAGTGCATAAACTATGAACACATTTCATGATTATTATTTTCATTAATTTTATTTCTTTGTTACATTTTGTGTGTGAACTTTCCACAATGATTCAATTTCTCGATTTAAGTGTTTCTGTATTTTTTTTTTTTTTTTTTTTTTTATCCATGTCAATCCAGGAAAACTTATTAATTTTCTTTATGTATTGTTTTAGTAGATGTAACTTCGTAGTAGTTAAATTTTTCATTTCGATATCAATATTTTCTTCTTTGTAAGAGTTGGAGTGAGATATTTGCAGACAAACTGCTTTGAAAAGACGTTGCGCGGGCTCTCTTTGACTATGTGTTCTGTGTTAATAAATAAGTATTTTTATACAAAAAGTTTATTTTTGGTTGGTGCGACATATCTAAAGTAAAAGTACTGTTTATCTCAAAATCTGAGTTGTTATTTTACCATGTGTGAATCCACAGTCGGGGAAAAACCAAGTGGAGATCAACACCTACGAAATTAACGAGGCCATATATTTCTTTAGACTAATTTATGGTGACGACCATCCATCAGTTTTAATTTTGTTCAGCTCAACCGTCAGTCGCTACTGCAGATTGAGCCATGAACAACTTGGTGCAATCAGCATTGTGATTTTGTATCTACCAGAACAAGAGGCGGTTATCACAGGGTGGAGAAATGTAGGGTTCCCCTGAATAGGTCAGGTGTGCACTACATGCAGGAAGCAGCCACAAGGGTAGTGGAGTATGTGTAGAGTGCACATGGGGTTTTTTTAGGTTATAGAATTCCCTCCCTAGGCCCGACAATACGCCTCCTGAATCACAACAAGGTAGCAGTAGGCAAGCACAACAGGGAATGACAAGATCAATGTAGAAGTAGTTAACTGCAGGAGCACCTATAGAAAGGTCCCAGAACTGCTCTCATTAATAAACGGTCACAATGCCCACATTGTAATAGGGACAGAAAATTGGCTGAAACCAGATGTAAACAGTAATGAGATTCTAAACTCACACTGGAATGTATACCGCACAGATAGGCTGCACAGTGGAGGGGGAGGCATGTTTATAGCGATAAAAAGTGCACTATTATCAAAGGAAATAGACAGAGATCTGAAGTGTGAAATAATTTGGGTGAAGGTCAAGGTTAAAGCAGACTCAAACATGGTAATTGGATGTTTCTATAGGCCTCCTGGCTCAGCAGCTGTTGTGGCAGAACACCTGATGGAAAATTTGGAAAATATTTCAAGCAGATTTCCCGATCATGTTATAGTTTTGGGAGGAGATTTTAATTTACCTGATATAGACTGAGAGACCCAAACATTTGTGACCAGTGGCAGGGACAAAGAATCCAGTGAAATTGTTTTGAGTGCATTATCTGAAAATTACCTTGAGCAGTTAAACACAGAACCGACTCGTGGCAAAAACATATTAGACCTTCTGGTGACAAACAGACCCGAACTATTCAAAACAGTTAATGCAGAACAGGGAATCAGCAATCAAAAAGCTGTTACAGCAGCGATAATTTCAGCCATAAATAGAAATATTAAAAAATGTAGGAAGATTTTTATGTTTGGAAAAAGTGACAAAAAGTAGATTTCGGAATACTTGATGGCTCAACACAGAAGTTTTATCTTAAGTACAGATAGTGTCGAGGAACAGTGGTCAAAGTTCAGAGCCATCGTACAATATGCATTAGATGAGTATGTACCAAGCAAGATTGTAGGAGATGGAAAGGAGCCACCATGGTACAATAACTGAATTAGAAAACTGTTACGGAAGCAAAGTGAACTTCACTGCAAACAAACATAGCCAAAGCCTTGTAGATAAACAAAAATTAAATGAAACGAAATGTTGCGTGAAGAGGGCTATGCGAGAGGTGTTCAACAAGTTTGAAAGTAAAGTACTATGTACTGACTTGGCTGAAAATCCTAAGACATTTTGGTCTTATGTCAAAGCGGTAGGTGGATCAAAACAAAACCTCCAGACACACTGACGAAAATGGCATTGAAACAGAGGATGATACTCTAAAGGCTGAATTACTAAATGACTTTTTCCAAAGCTGATTGAAACTGTAGTTCCTTCTCTAGATTACCACACAAACTGCAAAATGGTGGATATCGAAATAATTGACAGAGGGATAGAAAAACAAAATAGCTCAAAAGAGGAAAGGCCGCCGGACCAGATGGGATACCAGTTCGGTTTTACACAGAGTATGTGAAGGAACTGCCCCCCTTTTTGCAGTGGTGTACCATAGGTCTCTAGAAGAGTGTAGTGTTCCGAAAGATCAGAAAATGGTGCATGTCATCCCCGTTTTTCAGAAGGAACTTCGAAGAGATGTGCAGAACTATAGGCCTATATCTCTAACATCAGTCAGTTGTAGAATTTTGGAACATGTATAATGTTCGAGTATAATGACATTTCTGGAGACTAGCAATCTGCTCTGTAGGAATCAGCATGGGTTTCAAAACAAGGCAATCACGTGAAACCCAGCTCACGCTATTCGTCCACGAGACTCGGAGGGCCATAGACACGGGTTCTCACGTAGATGCTGTGTTTCTTGACTTCCACAAGGTGTTTGATACAGTTCCCCTCAGACATTTAATGAACAAAGTAAGAGCATATGGTCTATCAGACCAATTGTCTGACTGGATTGAGGAGTTCCTAGATAACAGAATGCAGCATGTCATTCTCAATGGAGAGAAGTCTTCCGAAATAAGAGTGATGTCAGGGGTGCCACAGGGGAGTGTCGTGGATCCATTGCTGTTCACGATATATATAAATGACCTTGTGGATAACATTGGAACTTCACCGAGGCTTTTTGCGGATGATGCTGTAGTATACAGAGAGTTTGTAACAATGGAAAATTGTATTGAAATGCAGGAGGATCTGCATCGAATTGACGCATGGTGCAGGGAATGGCAATTGAATCTCAGTGTAGACAAGTGTAATGTGCTGCGAATACATAGAAAGAAAGATCCTGTATCATTTAGCTACACTATAGCAGGTCAGCAACTGGAAGCAGTTAATTCCATAAATTATCTGGGAGTAGGCATTAGGAGTGATTTAAAATGGAACGACCATATCAAATCAATCATCGGTAAATCAGATGCCAGACTTAGATTCATTGGAAGAATCCTAAGGAAATGCAGTCCGAAAACAAAGGAAGTAGGTAACAGTACACTTGTTCGCCCACAGCTTGAATACTGCTCACTGGTGTGGGATCCGTACCAGGTGGGACTGATAGAGGAAGTAAAGAAGATCCAATGGAGAGCAGCGCGCTTTGTTACAGGATCATTTGGTAATTGTGAAAGCGTTACAGAGATGATCGATAAACTCCAGTGGAAGACCCTGCAGGAGAGACGTTCTGTCGCTCAGTACGGGCTTTTGTCGAAGTTTCGAGAACATACCTTTACTGAGGAGTCCAGCAGTATATTGCTTGCTCCTATGTATATTTCACGAAGAGACCATGAAGATAAAATCAGAGAGATAAGATGTTCAAATGTTTGTACAGCTTATGGGACTTAACTACGGGGTCATCAGTCCCTAAGATTTATATATATATATATAAGAGCCCACACAGAGGCATACCGACTATGTATCTTTCTGTGAACAATACATCACTGGAATAGGAGGGAGAACCGATAGTGGTACTCAAGGTACCCTCCACCACACACCGTCAAGTGATTTGTGGAGTATGGATGTAGATGTAGAAGCAGTCTTAAATGGAATATTTAATGACAGGTGGATTGGTTGTTGAAGTACCATACCGTGGCCCGTAAGTTCACCGGATCTTACATCTTCAGGTTTCTTTCTGTGGGGAAAATTGAAGGATATTTGTTATCATGATTCACTGACAATGCCTGAAAACATGTGTCAGCACATCGTCAGTGCATTTGAGAACATTACTCAAGGTGAACTACTCGCTGATGAGAGGAATTTTGTTACACTTATTGCCAAATGCATTGAACATGAAGGAAATCATTTTGAGCATTTATTGAAGTCATGAGGTAATTACAGGTAATCACGCAGTAACAGCATGCATTCTCACAATGTATGATAATTTCACAAAAGTACATGTATCACATTGGAACAACCAAAATAAAGTTGAAACATACCTCCATTCTGTGTTTTAATTTTGAAAAAAAAACTACCCACTGTTTGTCTAAAATTGTGGGTAATATGTATGTGTGGTAACGTGCGGTGCGTGTATTTAGACGGAGCGCCGCCCGTTACCGGAACTGGCCACTGTGCAGCGCTGGCGGCACTACTGCGCTGCACCCTGCCGGCCATGCGGTGTTTGAGAGGAGGCACGGGGACAGCCGAGAACCTTGCCTCAGTTACGTACTGTGTGTGCTGACGAACGTGTTTCCGGACATTGCTATACTGACCAGGATAAGAGTGAGTGCTCATGGACATATCTATTGTGACTTTGATGGGACGGCTCAAGGTCCTAGCAACAGTGTTAGCCGGTATATTGTGTATAATTGTGTTAGTAGTCATAACACAATTGGCGACGAAGGTGGTGTTTGAATTGGCGTGTGCTCCGTTGTGGAAGATGGTAGACAACGAAGGACTGACTCCAGCGGACTTTCAGCTGCCCCCGTGGGGCCAAATCTTGCAGTAATCGTTACAGACTGTAGTTGAGTCCGTTCAGTGGTTAAAGACGATGTGTCGGGTCAGGCGGACCGTTTTGACTCCCTGGTGTCGCGGTTGCCATCGGCTCCTCGGCCGGTGTTTGATTCCGGTTCTGTGTCTTCCACTACTGTGTTTCCACTTCCGTTCTCGGTCTTTGACGATTCTTTAGATGATTGGGATTCTTATGAAAACCGACTGCGTCAACATTTCCTTGCGTTCGGGGTGTCCGACCCGGCGTTGTGTAAGGCTTTATTTCTTTCGTGGGTCTCCCCCCATATCTATCAACTTTTGCATCAATTAGCCCCCCTGCAGGAACCGGCTGCTTTGTCTTTTGATGAGATGTGCCGTTTGTTGTCAGCCTATTACCGCCCGCGCATGCATGTTATTGCGGCGCGGGTTGAATTTTACCGGTCACATAATAAACCCAATCAGTCCTACCGGCCGTGGGCCGCCGAGCTGCACGGTCTTATCCGCCGGTGTATGTTCATTACTCCGACCCACAAAGAGTCATATGCCATTGATATGGTTCGGGATGCAATTCCCCGGCTTGCTCCTCATAGGGAAGTGCGCCAACGCGCCTTACAGCTGGAGAATCCCACCTTGACGGATGTTTTAAACATTGCGCAGTCTTTTGAAGTTTCACGGGCTGCAGGGGACCAAATTGAGACTTGGGGTGATGTCGCTGCAGTTTTGCAGTTGGGCTCAGCACCCTTGGATTGCGCGGACGTCGCTTTTGTATGGGAGTGCCCCACTCGCCACGCACGCGGTCGTAAACAGGCCACGGCTCCGCAGCAGGCGCAGGCCGCGCCG
This sequence comes from Locusta migratoria, assembly GCA_026315105.1. Lineage (NCBI taxonomy): Eukaryota > Metazoa > Arthropoda > Insecta > Orthoptera > Acrididae > Locusta > Locusta migratoria. The sequence continues at coordinate 622,854,504 of CM048755.1, forward strand.
CACACTCCCGCTCGCATGCAGCGGACCTTTCCATCCTGTCCTCTTTGTTTTGTACAACATGACAGGGCTGATTGCCCCAAGCGATGGGTTACATGTCACTTGTGCAAGAAAAAAGGCCACATGGCTTCTGTCTGCCGTTCTCGGCCAAATGAGCAAGATGACGAGATGGATGTTAATCTTGTCCAGACTGTTCACTCTTCGTCTCCCAAACTTTTTGTTGACGTTCAGATTTTTGACAGGGCAGTTACCTTACTTGTTGATACGGGAGCTTCCGTTTCTCTTCTCAATTATATCACATATGTAAGACTTGGTTCGACCCCTCTGGCTGCTGTCAACCATTCTTTGCGTGGCTACAGCTGCCAGCGCATTCCTCTCTTGGGTCAATTCATGGGTCCCACGGCGTATAAATCTGTAGTCAGGCCGGACACTTTTCTTGTCGTTGATGACACTGCGGCTTCTAACATTTTTGGCCTGGATGCTTTTAATGTTTTTGGTTTTTCTATCGATGATTCTGTCAACCTCTTGTCGGATTTGGTTCCTTTCTCGGAGTTAAATGCTCTTTGTCGGGAATTTTCTTCCTTGTTTTGGGGGGGCCTGGGTTGTGCTGTGGGCTTTACTGCCCACATTACTATGAAACCGACGGCACGACCCAAGTTTTTTCGCGTGCACCAGGTGCTGGTGCGATCAACTTAAGGTGGAATTAGATCGTCTACAGGACTTGCAGGTCTTAACTCCCATTTCTTCCTGTGAATGGGCTACGCCACTGGTTATTGTAAAGAAGCCTGGGGGGTCTTTACGTATATGTGGGGATTTTAAAGTCACCATCAATGCACAGTCTGTGGTTGACTCATACCCCATGCCTCGAACAGACAAACTCCTTGCTTTACTTTCTGGTTCCCACTCTTTTTCTCACATTGATTTAGCGGAAGCCTATCTTCAGCTCCCTTTGGACGACGACACTGAACATCTGTTCATCGTCAACACTCCCTTTGCGTTATACCAATATCAGCGACTCCCTTACGAGGTCGCTAGTGCCCCAGCTAATTTTCAGCACTACTTAGAGCAGCTTCACTGTCCGGTTCCGTGCTGTGTTAACTACTTGTGACTGGGGCCTCCCCACACGAGCATTTACAAAACCTGCGGGAAGTTTTCTCTGTCCTACAAGCAGCTGGTCTCGGCTGCAACCTGGCAAAGTCCCGTTTTTTCCAACCTTCTATTCCTTATTTGGGGTTTGAGGTGTCTTCAGCGGGCGTCCGCCCGTTGCCAGATCGCGTGGCCGAGGTACAGTCCCTGCCGCATCCCACATCTGTTAAGGATGTACAGGTCTTCTTGGGCAACATTGCCTATTACCACCGTTTTTTACTGGGGGCTGCCTCGGTAGCACATCCTTTACATCGTCTGCTTCACAAGGGTGTTCCCTTTGCCTGGTCGTCTGAGTGTGAACGGGCGTTTTGCACGTTAAAGCGCTTACTGGTTTCTGCACCTTGTTTGACGGTGTATGTTCCCGGGCAACATTTGGTTCTGGCCACAGATGCGTCCCAACATGGCATTGGAGCAGTTTTGGCCTATAAGTATCCCGATGGGTCAAAATGCCCCATTGCGTACGCCTCTAAGACGCAGACGGCAACTCAGCAATGGTACTCTCAAATCGAGAAGGAGGCATTAGCCATTGTGTATGCTTTGAAAAAATTTCATGTTTACTTGTATGGGGTCAAATTTCATCTTATTACTGACCATAAGCCCTTGGTATCTCTATTTCACCCTACAGCAGTGCTTCCCGACAAGGCAGCTCATAGGTTGCAATGGGCTCTCTTTCTTTCTTTCTTTCCCATTATAATTATGAAATCCATTTCCGTCCCTCGGCACAGCATGCTAATGCGGACACATTATCGCGCCTTCCGGCAAGAAGAACTTTTATGCTTTTATTTGGATGAGGAAGCTCAGGCTACTTTGATGGTTTTCCTATTACGGCGCCAGTGTTGGCCAAGGCGGTGTCGTCAGATCCCGTGCTGCGGCGTGTCCTTTACTACATTCGAGTGGGCTGGCCTGATGCCCCTCCACGTCGGGCTTCAAATCCCTTCCGTAACTATTATTCCTTCCGTTTTTGCCTGCCTCAATGGGACGGGGTTCTCCTTTTGGCTACAGACGGAAAGGCTCCGCGGGTGCTGATTCCGGCGGATCTCCGTTCCAAAGTGCTTCAGATGCTTCATGAAGGACACTGGGAGTATCCCACACGAAAACATTGGCTTGCCGGCATGTGTTTTGGCCCGGCATCAATGGTGACATTACGAGGCTAGTGGCTAAGTGCTCATTGTGTGTTTTACAGCAAGCGGTGCCTAGGGCGTCTCCCTCTTCTTGGCCGCAGCCCCGACAGCCGTGGGAGCGGGTGCACATAGATTATGCGGGCCTCTTCCTGAACTCTTATTGGTTTTTTCTTGTAGATGCATACTCAAACTTTCCATACATTTTTCGTTGCCATACCATGTCCACTGCAGTAACTATTCAGTCGCTGTCTAAGGTTTTTGCTTTGGAGGGGTTTCCACACACACTCATTTCAGATAATGGCACCCTTTCACTACTTCTGTTTTTCAAGATTTTTGTGCTCGTCTGGGTATTCGCCATATTAGGGCCCCTCCGTTTCATCCCCAGTCTAATGGCGAAGTGGAAAGGCTTGTGAGTACGTTTAAAGCTCAAATGCACAAATATGTGACCTCTTGCTCTGTGGATGATGCCATTATCCATTTCTTGATGTCGTATCGGTTCACTCCGTCAGGGAAACGCAGCCCAGCGGAACTGCTTCATGGCCGACAACCTCGCACTCTCTTTCATTTGTTGTTGCCTCAGCCACCGAGTGTGCCCCCATGGCCATCAGGTCGGTATATTCCGGGGTCGCTAGTGTGGGCGCGTGGGTTTGGCCGGCATCCTCGTTGGCTGCTGGGTAAGGTGAAGTCGTGTCACGGCCATCGCCTTTGCACTGTGGACATTGCTGTGGGCACTCTTCCTGCGTGCTGTGTCCACCCGAGCTCCGTTGGCAGTAAGGGCACCTGTCCCGGCACTGGCACCAGTCCCAGCAGCCACATTCCTGAGCGACGGGTCACCTCCACCTTCGGCTCCCCTCACTGACCATCCGGCACTGGACAGGGGGGAGGGAGCCACCAATTCTGAGGCTATGGACATCCAGACACCGGAAAGGACCATGACTCAACCTGTGAGTAATGAAACTGCTCCTTTTTTACCTCCAATTCTGGGAGCAGACGGTGCGCCCTCATCCCCGATCATTGCGAGCAACATACACAGAGGTACCAGCCACTCCTGGCACAGACGAACAGGACATTATTGGCCCTATGGGGTAGTACCAGCCCGACACTGGCAGTCAGAGATGGACGAGGCCTCGCCCATGGACGTAGCCTGGGTGCGGTTGGCACCCCTGGACATTACACCGTAAAGGGGGAGGAATGTGGTAACGCGCGGTGCGTGTGTTTAGACGGCGCACCGCCTGTTACCGGAACTGGCCACTGTGCAGCACTGGCGGCACTACCGCGCTGCACCCTGCTGGCCGTGCGGCGTTTGAGAGAGGCATGGGGACAGCCGAGAACCTTGCCTCAGTTACGTACTGTGTGTGCTGATGAACGTGTCTCCGGACATTGCTATACTGACCAGGATAAGAGTGAGTGCTGACGGACATATCTATTGTGACTTTGATGGGATGGCTCAAGGTCCTAGCAACAGTGTTAGCTGGTATATTGTGTATAATTGTGTTAGTAGTCATAACGGTATGTGAATATTACAGCGCCATCTATCACAAAGCGACAAAAGTGTTCCAAATAGAACATTCATATTTATTTATGTACTAGACGAATATGTAATAAAAATTGGGGTACCTACTTTAAAAAATGCGGATGATATCCATTTGACCTATGGCAGCGCCATCTAGCAGATCAACTGGCCATCTGTTTTCCCCCTTCAAGCTAGAAAAGTTTTGTTCTTTGTAGTTTTTTCATTTGATGATTATTTCGTGAGATATTTGGCCCGGTCACTTATTAATGGACCACCCTGTGTGTATCTCTCTCTCTCTCTCTCTCTCTCTCTCTCTCACACACACACACACACACACACACACACACACACACACACACAGGAATATTTGTTATATATTGAAATATGGTTCTAGTTTCATTTACCTCAGTGCTTACAGCAGATTCATTAGCTTCCTTTGGTGGATTGCAGTCTCCAGGAAATAAAGGCAGGATCCATGGTGTTCCAGATTCTAATGGAAGATCCTTTTTGCATATTGATAAACTGAAACAAAAATAAGCAAATTACTTGCTCCCCTCCAAATTATTATATAATTATGATTAGTGAATAGTATAATTATAAATATACTGGGGGAGGATGGGAAAGAAAGAAGAGGGGGGAGGAGGGGCGGAATGTTTTATTGTCTTATTTCTCTGTGGCTTGGGAGTACTGGTACTCCCCAACTGAGCTGGAGTTACTTTTGTTTGTTTTACATTTATTTTATTGCAGCATCCTTCCACATTATGTAGTTATAGCTGAAGTTCAATAGTTTTCTGACATTATCCAGAAAATGATTCATTGTAGTTTTCTCTTGATTGTGATACAGGAAGCTTCTCGGTGAAAAAGATATAACTTCTGTACATCTTAGATAATATAAACAATATTAATCTTTGAGAGAGTGTGCTGGGCTATTGAATACCCCATTTGGGAATTTTGTGGCACTGCAGCTCTGCGCAGAGATGTGCTTCATTGCAGTTCTAGGTATTTGTTAATACCCCCCCCAACCCCCCTCTCTCTCCCCCCACCCCTCTTTGTGTCCCACAACAACTCAAAGCCTTCAGTATTGCATTGTTTCTCAATAAGGGTGGTAGTATATCCCCACATGCCTTCTTTTGTTATACTAGTTTCTTTCTTTATCTTTTGAAAGAGTGTCCTATTTTTGATTTATGTAAGCTTGTAAGAGAATTTTTACACATGGATTAAAATTATATATATATTATAGAAGGAGACTTTCCAGGTGGGAAAATAGGTATAAAATAAAGATTTCTGACTTACCTAAAGTACAGGCTTGTCGACAGAAACACCAAACACACACAAAAAAACACAAACATTCGAGCTTTCGCCACCAGTGGTGGCTTCTTCGGGAAAAAGAGGAAGGAAGGACAGGAGAAAGGGAAGGATACAGGTTTTAAGGAAGTGGAAAAGGAGCCATTCCAATCCCAGGAGTGGAAGGACTTACCTTAGGGGACAAAAAGGAAGGTAAAGAAATACACACACACTCACACATATCCACATCCAAACACACCTAGGCAGACATTTGGATTGGAATGGCTCCTTTTCCACTTCCTTAAAACCCGTATCCTTCCCTTTCTCCTCTCCTTCCTTCCTCTTTTTCCCGAAGAAGCCACCACTGGTGGCGAAAGCTCGAATGTTTGTGTGTTTTTGTGTGTGTTTGGTGTTTCTGTCGACAAGCCTGTACTTTAGGTAAGTCAGAAATCTTTATTTATTTATATATATATATATATATATATATATATATATATATATATATATATATATATATTATTGTATTATAATAGTCATTACCCAAAAATTAGTGGTTCTTACCTAATTGTTTCCAAGCCAAAAGATTTTGTAAGGCCTGGGGGCATACCTTCAAGAACTGGATGAAGCCGAGAGATTAGGAATAAATCTAGTAGAGTTAGCTGATAGCTACAGTGATCTGAGTGAGGAATAAAGAAGTTCAGAAATTGAGTTTTAATAGGAAAAGAATCTATTAAGAACTGACTTCTAAATCAAAGAAAATTAAGCCAAAAAATTTTTAAGTGTTTCACCTGGTCTCTCCTTAGTCATACAATATGTCTAACAGAATTTGTGTGTTTTTCAATCTTTTCAAAACTGATATGATAGATATCATAGTACCTCACACTAATAAATAGTTTAACATCATCAGAACAGTGTGCAAATGTACAAGAGATTGTAAATTTATGGATAAATGTTGACCCTCCACTATAGTTGTATGCCCCCTGAGTCCATACTACTTTTGACACCCCTATTTCTAGGGACACTATTGACCTTTGAGAGCAGAGCTGGCCAGTAGCTTCCATTCTCAGTCTGCTGACTGTTGCCACAGTAGTCATTGTTGAAAGCACTCAGTTTGATTTTGTTTCATTGAAAAGACATCCAGGGGACCACACAACTGTGTTAGTGTAAGTCAGTGACAGGTGAATATTTTTCTTGTGTGCATTTTGTTCCTTGCATCAGTAATGCTGAAACTTTGTCAGGTAACCCTGGTGCATTGTATGTGAGAACAAATGATCCATATTCTGATAAAAAAGCTTTCAAGAATTATTGATGAATTAGGGGAAGTAGGGAATGATGTATGCAACTTTTCTGATGTTGAAAATGGTGATTTTACACACAGTGAACATGATTCAGAATCCATTGTGTGTTGCAGGAGTGAAAGTGGTGAGGAAAGGGCTGAAGGGGAATCAAAGTGAAGAAGATGAGGAATGTGCTAAAAACACTTATATGACAGAAATACTGTTAGTTCAAGTGGCCAGCAGGATAACTAAACAAGAATGTGAGAATATCTGCTCATAATATATTGAAGGTGCCAGCACTTTGACATGAAGACAATCACAAGTCACAAGTCAACCAACTCACTGATGGAGCTCTATCTTCAGTGATGAAGGATGTGGGATGTAATTTCAATGATTTAGTCAAAACATTTATATCTTCTCCTGAGGCCAACTATTCCAGATACTGGCATTGGGATGGATTTGAAATCCGAGTTGGCCCCATACATAATCTGTCAGGAACAGGTGTGATTCATAGTTAAGGTCAAAACTGTCACAAAATATATACCAAAACACATTTATGAACAATGGATTGCAGAATTCAAATTACCAGGATGTATAGCAAATTGATAAAATCAGCTAACCATTGTGACTGGTTGGCTCATTTTATTAATTTGCTACATTTCTAACCGTTGCTGCAGCACAGGCATGTTTAAAATATCATGATGTATTTCGAATATTTCCCTACATGAATTTACACAATGCCACTCAATGTTTTTGAAACTGTTGGAATCAACTTTTACAGACTGGTCATAGTTAAGGCTGTGTCTTGAAGTGCTGGGTAAGTTCTGTAGCAAAGGCATGGGGGCATGGCTCATACCCAGAAGAACTCTTATGAACCTCCTGAAGGCTCAGTCGCTTGAGCCTACAGAAGTACATCATGGCTACAATCTGTCAACATCACAAGCAGAACATAGAGACACATTGTATTTCTGTGAATCCCATATTTCAGCAAATACTCTTTTTTAAGCACTGTTGTATTAAGGATATCTGAAAATTGCTTCATTTTGGTACAATTTGTTCTAATTAATGTTCAATAGCTTGGTGTTGGCATTTAGGGGTTCATATGAAAGACTTGCAACAGGAAGGCTGCTGTAATATATGAAAAGGACAGTCCATAGTATCATAGTAATAGTGTAGTGGATAGTCATGGATGGCAAGACTCGCAGATATCAGCCACATTGCATCCTATTATTTGAATTGTCATGTTTTGTGACTCATCCTTGGACCTCTTTATTAATTTATTAGAAGTCTTACATAATGTGAGTTATGAAAGCTCAGTCTCTCCCCCCCCCCCCTCCCCCCTGCTGACAGTGTTCCATTGTTACAATCTTGTAGGGTGGAGAATATGGATCAATGATATTTCTATGAGGTTTCTTTTGAGCTTCAGTGCTTGATTAGATCACGATTAAAAGTTCCCAGTAATCACAGGACAAGGCCCTACATGTCCAGAAATGCCACTATTTCATCATGTTAACTAATAAATGTTGTGGACTGAACATATGGAGAACATCAAATGTCTCAGGTTTTGAACTGAAAACATGAAAAATATTAAGCCTGTGACAACACTGACATTCACTGCCACCCCCCCCCCCACTTTTTTATACTGAAAGCAGGTTTATTAAGAACTTAACATACACGCAGCACTGACTGCCTCTCGGGCAGAGTGCTCTGCTATTTATACAGACAGAATGTACCAGAAATTAGAAGTAGTTAACATAAAAAACAAGTAGAATTTACAAGTGAACACAAGAAAGATGTAGAACATTCTGGAATTGTTAATTATAAAGAAATAAATTTTTGCCGGTGGTCGGGATTCAACCAGCGACCTTCAGCACCACAGTCTGTGACGCTATCCCCTGCGCCACGCCAGCAGTCAGTTTACATGGTGTCTCGCGGCATTGCTCCCTCTCCTGGAAAAACAGTTATGTTCCCTGTGGAGCCAGCTGCAATGTTCTGGATCTTGACCTTGTCATGGGTCCTCTGTATGGCAGTTCTAGAGAATCCTTCCCTTCTCCACCATTATCGACAACATACATTCCTGTTGTGGCTTCATCAGTAACATTACTGTCCTTAGAGTCCTTGAACAAGAAGCCATTGTCGCCTACCTGATCTTCAGGATCGTAGTAAGGCTTCATGCGCAGGACATGAACAATGTCTCTTCGGTTTTGTTGTTTCGACGATGGCTCATAATCCTCAACTTCGTATGTGACGTCTGACAGGCTGCGTATGACTTGATACGGACCAAAGTATTGCTTCAATGACTTTTCTGACAGTCCAACCTTCCATACAGGGGTAAAAATCCATACCAGATCTCCTGGGTTGTACACAACAGGTCAGTGCTTGTCATTATACTGCTGATGGTCCTTCTCCTGGGCGTCCAGTGTCTGTATGCAAGCCATCTGTCTTGCTTCTTTGACCCTGGTGATTAGCTGTTTAACATAATCATCCTGAGTGTCGACCGGTTGGAACGGGAACAGTGTATCAATTGTCATCTCAGCTTCACGGCCATCGAGCAGGAAAAACAGCGTGAAGCCTGTGGTGTCTTGTCTTGCGGTATTGTAAGCAAAAGTCATGACTGGCAGAATTGTATCCCAATCCTGCTCAACATCGATGTACATTGATAGCATATCGGCTAACGTCTTGTTAAAACATTCTGTAAGACCATTTGTCTAAGGATGGTATGCAGTTGTCATTCTGTGGACAATGTCGCACTATCACTTTTCCTCTGATACTAGTTTTGACAGAAATACTTTTCCACGATCAGATATCATGAATGTGGTGCCCCATGCTTCAAAATAATGTCTTCTACAAGGAATTTTGCGATCTCTGGAGCTTCTGCAGTCGGCACAGGTTTGACGATAGCGTAGCGTGTGAGGTAGTCAGTGCAGACTATTATCCATCGGTTACCGGGTGTTGACTTTGGGAACCTCCCTAAAAGATCGATTCTGATTCGGTGGAATGGAGCTGCCTCCAGCGGAATCAGTACGTGATGCCCTGGAGGTAATTGTGGCACATGCTTCCATCGCTGGCACTCTTTACAGTGACTCACATAGTGCTTGACAGATCGGTAGAGAACTTTCCAGTAATACCTGCATCTGATCCTGTCTAGGGTTTTCACGAATCCCAGATGACTGGATATTGGAGCATCATGGAAATATTTGAGAATAGCTGGCTGGAGATTGGCTGGAACGACCAGTAGCCATTTGGGGCCCAATGGATTGTAGTTGCTCTTATACAATGTTCTGTTTATAAGTTGGAACTCTCCACTGGTTGGCTCTCCTTTCTCTAAGGTCTCTATCATTTTTAATAGTGCTTGATCTCCCATCTGTTCAGCTGTAACGCCCATCTAATTCAGTGAGGGCTGAAATTTCATTAATGCTGTTGTGTTGCACTACTGGATTCCTCGAAAGGCAGTCGGCATCCTTGTGTTTGCGCCCGTTCTTGAATACCACTGTGACATCGTACTCTGGGAGTCTTAGTGCCCATCTTGCTAGTCAACCCGATTGATCCTTCAAGCTAGTCAGCCAACACAAAGAATGGTGGTCTGTCACGGTGGTGAATGATTTGCTGAATAAATACGGCCAGAACTTGTTGATAGCTCAGATAACTGCGAGACATTCTTTCTCAGTTGTAGAGTAGTTTATCTCTGACTTTGAGAGTGATGCATAGGCTATCACTTTTTCAGCACCTTCCTGAACTTGTACAAGCACTGCACCAATCCCATAACCACTGGCGTCTGTGTGAAGTTCCGTTTCCGCATTCTCGTCGTACAAGGCTAGCACTGGTGCGGAAGTTAGAGCCTCCTTAAGTGCTCGGAAAGCTCTTTCTTTTGTCTCATCCCAGTAAAATTTGGCATCTCCCTGCAGAAGTTCTTGTAATGGACGTGCATTTTTACAAAATCCCTTTATGAAACATCGGTAGTATGAGAACAGCCCGAGAAAACTTCTCACATCACGAATGTGCTGAGCAGTTGGAAATTCTGTGACTGCCATTACTTTATCTGGATCAGGACGCACACCATCTCAGTTGACTAGGTGCCCCAGGATTTGCTATGTAAGTTTTAATACAAAACCCTTATTTTTATGTCATCCTATTTTTGGTACAGAATCACTGGCCAGCCGCGGTTGCCGAGGGGACTAAGGCTCTCCAGTCATGGTCTGCAGGACCACTACGGTCAGGGGTTCGAATCGCCCCTCGGGCATGGATATTTGTGCAGTCCTTAGTATTAGTTAGTGCATAAGTAGTTTGTAAGTTTAGGGACTGATGACACCGTAGTTAAGTCCCATAAGCTCTACAAACATTTGAACAGAATCACTGTATGAAAGACAATTGCTCATTAGCACCAGGTCAAATTATTTTCTTTCATTTTATTTCACTTCAACTTAATAACTCAACAGCACAAAATACGTCAGAGATGACTTCAATAATTTTTTTTTTTTTAAAAAAAAGATAAAAATTCAATTGACACTTTCCTGAGTGAGAATGTAGATCAGATGTGGCTTACATTCAATAAAATAATATCAACAGCCATTGATAAATTTATACCAAACAAATTAACAAAAGAGGGGACTGGACCATTGTGGTACAAAAACAGGTTAGATCACACTTCAAAAGCAAAGAAAAAAGTATGCCAAATTTAAACAACACAAAATCCCCAAGACCGGCAATCTTTTACAGAAACTCAAAATTTAGCTCGAACTTCAGTGCAAGAAGCTTATTATAATTTCCACAATGAAATGTTGTCACACAATTTGGTGGTTAATCCTAAGAAATTCTGGTCATATGTAAAGTATACTAGTGGCAAAACACAGTACCTTCACTACATGATAGCAATGGTGAGGCTACTGATTACAGTTCTGCTAAAGCAAAATTTCTAAACACAGCTTTCCAAAATTCCTCCACTAAAGAAGACTAAGCAGATAATCCAGAATTCGAACCAAGAACTGCTGCCAGCATGCATTATTTATTAGTAGATATCCCTGGAGTATTAAAGCAACTTAAATTACTTATCAAAAGCAAGTCTCCTCGGCCTGAATGTACACCAGTTAGGTTCCCTTCAGAGTATGCTGATGCAGTAGCCCTATACTTAGCTATCATATACAACCACTCACTCAGTGAAAGACCCATGCCCAAAGATTGGAAAGTTGCAAAAGTCACTGCAATATTCAAGAAAGTCAGTAGGAGTGGTCCACAAAATTACAGGCCTATATCATTGATATCAGTTGCAGCATGATTTTAGAACATATACTTTCCTCAAACATTATGAACTACCTTGAACAGAAAGACCTATTGCCCCATAGTCAATACATATTCAGAATCTATCGTTCTTGTGAAACCCAGCTAGCTCTTTACTCACATGTGATGAGTGCTATCAACAAGGAATCTCATATTGATACCATACTTCTAGTTTCCAGAAGGCGTTTGACATTGTACCGCACAAGTGTCCTCTAATCAAATTGCGTGCTTATGGAATATCACCACAGTTGTGCGATTGGATTTACAATTTCCTGTTGGAAAAGACAGTATTTTGTAGCTGACAAAGTCATTGGGTAAAACAGAAGTGATATCTGGCATTACCAAGGGAAGTGTTATAGGACACCTACTGTTCCTTATCTTTATACACAATATAGGATACAATGTGAGCAGCTTTCTTAGACTGTTCACAGATGGTGCTGTCATTTATCAGTTAGTGAAGTCACCAGAAGATCAAAAGAAACTGCAAAATGATTTAGATAAGATAACAGCATGGTGCAAAATAATGACAATTGACCCTTAATAACGAGAAGTGTGAAGTCATGATACGAACACTAAAAAGAAATCAAAGTGCATTTACATGATAAATCAGTCAAACCTCAAACCTGCTGCTCATAAATTGAACTAAATACCTAGTAATAACAATTACAAACAACAAATTGGAAAGAACACACAGAAAATATTGTAGGGAAGGCAAACCAAAGGCTATGTTTCATTGGCAGAACACTTAGATGATGCAACAGTTCTACCAAAGAAACTGTCTAGTGGGATTGACAAATGATTTAGGGAAAGACCAGAGAAGGGCAGTTCATTTTGTATTATTGCAACATAGGTGGGAGAGTCAGAGAAATGATGCACGAGTTGGGGTGGAAATCATTAAAAGAAAGGCAAGATCTATTTGTTAAATTTCTTTCACCAACTTTCTCTTTCAAATGTGAACACATCTTGTTAGCACCCATCTGCATAGGAAGACATGATCAGCATAAGAAGACATAATCAGCATAAGAAAATAAGAGAAATCAGAGTGAAAACAGAAAGATTCACTGTGTCTCTTTTTCCATGTGGTATTACAGAATGAAACTGTAGAGAAATATAAAAGCAGTTAGATGAACCTTCTGTCATGCACTTCAATGTGATTTGCAGAGTATTTATGTAAATGTAGAATTAGATATATATAATTTTTCATTTCTGGAGGCATATCCATCCAACGTCTTATTGGGTACGGTTTGTGTGTAGGCATATTAATATGATGGATTCAGTATTCACAAAGGAATTTCAGAACTACTGCTATGAAAGTAGGACACGGGAATCAGCCCAGTATGGAATGTAAAGACCACATCTAGGTTAGCTAGCAGGCTGGCCCCAGTCATTTTGTGAGGCAGATTCTGTCCTGGGTGTGCACACTATCCCAAGACCTGGAAGTGAGCATTGGAACATGCTCAGTTACCTGGGCAAGTTCAAGATTGTATAATATGAGTTGTAAGCATTGGTTTTCATTTTACACTTTTAACACACCACACAAAAAATTTCAGTCATGTTAATGATTTTTTAACTGTGTGAAAAGAAAAGAGCCAAAGTAGTTGTCAACAGAACAACCAAGAAGTTGTAGTGGATATAATATGTAAGTTATTACAGAACAATATTTAAAAATAAAATACTTTAAAAATACAATTGCAAAATGTTAATCTTAGTGCTTACCTAAAAAGAATAACTTTGCAGAAATTGCTGCCTATATTCATTATTGTCTTATTGTTAAAGATAAATACTTGCTGGTATAGTAACTTGTATATAAATAAAACAAAAATATGATCAATAGTAGAAATTTTGAATAGAAAATATAGTTAAAAACATGATAAATTTTGAATGTTAACAGTCCCCACCAAGTAACATAATTCTGAACATTCATCATTACTGTAAATATTTTCCAAATACATTAGCGATGGATTGTTGACTATTATGTGAAATTCAGTTATTTAATGGCAGACCTACCTTTTTCCAAAGCTATCTGTTAGGATTATTTTGTCAATATGCCAGGCAGTTAATCCACTAGACCACCAGCCATTGTAAGCAGTGTAGAGTATTTGAACTGCATTTGGCTCCTGAAGAACTGGATGGGGAACCACTATGCGAGCTAGAGACTCTCCTGCCTTCAGTTCTTCATCATCTTTCCTACACAAAAGACATGTGACTTACAGTTAGAGTGAATATAAGTGATTTTACTTGATTAGTTTATGGATAATTACACTCAATGTGTTAAATATTTCTTGAGAAACTTCGATGGATAATGTGCTAATAATAAAGGGTGTTTGGAAAGTCCCATTACAAACCTTGAGGACTTTTAGAGGGGAATGAGTAGTTAGACAATGAACCCATGCCTGGAAACCACAGGTGGTTCATCCTACAGTGCAATGGAGCAATGAAGCCCCACAGAAATATTCACCTCCAAGAAAACTTTACAGTATGTAACGAAGTTAAACTTTAAATTATCTACTCTCCTGTCTTCTTGTTGACAGATAATTATTTAGTGACATATATGAACCTCCCTACTGACATCTGCAGTCAAGTTCAAAACTGGCAGTCAGCTCTAGAGGGCCTACTTCAACCTTGGCACAAAATCAAGTTTTGCACCCTCCAACCACATTCCAGCACCGAGTTCAATGGCAAGGGGAGCGGGGGCAGGGGGTGTCTCCCATCCAGGCCATTGGAGCAAAGCTCTGCCGTGTATCCACTAAAGCTTACACTTCCCCCCCCCCCCCCATATTGCTGCACCTCCTAAGTGTGCAGTTCCTCTTCTTCCCCAGTTCTTCACCCAACATTGCACACAAATAGCAGACTCCAAAACTAATTCATATCTACACTCTTCTGACTCTTCTGTAGTATTATAATGTCTCTTGTTGTCATTGATTATTGCTAACAGTTAAGTTTCTTAAATTTCAATAATAAGTAGAGTCTAGTCAGCAACAGAGAAGAGAGTTCTGTTATTTGTTGCAGTGAAGTTATTAATACTGTGACCAGCTTTTACAGCTGGTCACACATAATGGCACAACCATTGAATATGCAGTTGTGTGTGTTTGAATATGTGAATTTTCAGTTTTGTAGTGTCTTAATCGTGAAGTTAATATGTGTGATAATACAGTGTAGAGACTAAGGAATGCTAATTTCTCTTTCCTTTCACTTGAAGAGAAGCTTCGTATCAAGGCCCTAGGGAGACTGACACCAGATATCAAGTTAGTAAAAATGTCTAATAATAAAACTAAAAAAATTGCAAGAACTCTCAGACCAGACATTTATGGGGAAGTAGATTGAATATGTGATTGTGAAATTACAAACCAGTTGTATTGTTTTCCCTGTCTATTTGCCAAAGAAAATTCAGGGTATGAAACAAGTTTGAGGGTAAAAGGCATTGACGATCTCTGATATTTAACACAGCAGATAAAGAAACATGAATGTTCTACACCACATATGACTGCAAAGCTAGAGCACAACTTCTTAGGTAAACACGATATTAGACCACAACTGGGCAGTGCTTACAGGCAGTCAGTTGAAAAGCACAATGATCGGATTTGGAAAAAATCTTATGTACTCTTTAAAACTGTGGATTGAATTAATTTTTGTGGTGCTTTTGAGCTTGAATTCCATGAACATGACAAATGCAGTGATTCATTAAATCAAGGAATTTTTTGCAGTCTTATAAATGTCACTGCTGAACTTTATGTTATGCTCATTGACCACCTTTCAAAGACTACTGTTTTCAGAGGCACATCAAAACATATTCAGAATGATTAATTTCCTTGTATGCTGGCAGTTTATCATGATCAAATAAGAAAGGAAATTGTTGAAGGTGATTTTGTGTCAGTTATTGCAGATGAAAACTGATATTTCAACAGTTGCACAGTTAGTTTGGTTATCAGGTACTTTTTGCCCGAACGTAAACCTATAGAAAGGTTTTGGACTTTCCTTAATCCTCATGCACATGATGCAAAAGTGTTAACAGAATTGCTTAAAGAAACTTAAAAATACAATGTGGACAATTTGGATAAAGTTATTTCTCAGAGCTACAATGGTGCAGCTGTTATGAGTGGTCATCGTTCAGGTGTACAGACTCTTCCAACAGAACATTTTAAACATGCCTATTTTTGCAAACTGTTACACCCATAAGTTGAATTTGATTTTAGCCCAAGCAATTTGTTAGAATATAGATGTTATAATTCTTCATCTACATACATACTTCACAATCCACCGTAAGGTGCGTAGCAGAGGGTATACTGTACCACTACTAGGCATATCCGTTCCTGTTCCACTCCCAAATAGAATGGGGGAAAAAAGAATGCCTATATGCTTGTGTACGAGCCCTAATTTCTCTTATCTTGTTTTTGCGAAATGTAAGTAGGCGGCAGCAAGATTGTACTACACTCGGCTTCAAATTCTGGCCCCCTCTGTTTCCTCAACAGAAATTCATGAAATGAACATTGTCTTTCCTCCAGCGATCCCCAATTGAGTTCCTGGAGCATTTCCATGACACTCGCGCATTGGTTGAACCTACCAGTAACAAACCTAGATGCTCGCCTCTGAACTGCTTCTATGTCTTCCTTTAAACCGATCTGCTGCAAACACATGAGCAATACTCAAGACGTGGTCGTACAAGCGTTTTATACACAGTCTTCTTTACAGATGAAGTACATCTTCTCAAAATTCAACCAATAAACTGAAGTTGGCTGTCCGCCTTACTCTAAACTGTCCTTACATGTCCGTTTCATTTCATATCACTCTGCAATGTTACCCTCGATATTTGAAAGACACAACTGCATCGATAAGGTCACTATTAATGCTGTAATCAAACATTAAAGGATTGCTTTTTCTACTCATGTGCATCACCTTACTTTTTCTACAATGAGAGCTAGCTGCCATTCTTTGCACCAACTAGAAATTTTGTCTAAGTCATCCTGTATGCTATTACAGTCAATTAAAAACAACATCCTCCAATACACCACAGCATCATCAGCAAACTGCCACAAATTACAAGTTACTCTATCCATCAGACCATTTATATAGATAGAAAATAATAGCGGTCCTATCACATTCCCCTAGGGCACGCCTGACGATACACTGACCTCTGATGAACACTCCCTGTCGAGAACAACGTACTGTGTTCTATTATTTAGGAAGTCTTCCAGCCAGTCACAAATCTGTGAACATATTCCATAAGCTCATATCTTCATTAGCAGTCTGCAGTGTGGCACTGCATCAGATGCCTTTTTGAAGTTGAGAAAAACACAATCCGCCTGTTGCCCTTCGTCCATGGCTCTCAAGATGTCATGTGAGAAAAAGGCACTGAGTTTCACACGAATGATGTTTCTTAAACCCGTGCTGATTCATAGAAAGAAGTTTTTCCATCCCAGGGAAATTTACTATATTCTATCTGAGAATATACTCCATAATTCTACAGGAAACTGATGTCAACGATATTGGCCTGTAATTATGTGTGTCAGCTCTCTTTCCTTTCATATAAACAGGAGTCACCTACACGTTTTTCCGATCACTAGGAACTTTGCGCTGAATTAAAGATTCATGATAAATGCAAGCTAAGTAAGGAGCCAGTGCCACAGAATACCCTTTGTAAAACCGATCTGGTATTCCATCCGGACCAGCAGACTTCTTCGTATTTAGCTCTCTCAGCTGCTTCTCTACACCAGAAATACCTATTACAAAGTCCTCCATTTTGGAATTAGTACATTGATTGAATGATGTACATTTGTGTGGTCCTCCTGTGAGAAAGATTTCTTAATGGTTAAATTTGACACTTCAGCTTTCCGATTGCTTTCTTCTATTACTGCCCTGGAATGATCAACGAGTGACTGGATAGTGGGCTTTGACCCACTTATCGATTTTACATAGGGCCAGAATTTTTTTGGGTTCTTGGAAAGATCGTTTACTAAGGTATGGCTGTGGTAATTATTGTATGCTTCAGGCATCAACCTTTTTATAGAGACACAGATCTCTATTAACTTTTGCATGTCGTCATTTGTGTGTTCTTTTTTGAACCGAGAGTGCAACAGTCTTTGCTTTCTTAGTAGCTTTCTAACATTACTATTATACCATGGTGGATCTTTTCCATCCTTAATTGACTTTACAGGCTCATATTTCTTTAACCCGTTTATGTACATTGCATTTAAATTTAGTCCACAATTATTCTACATCCATAGTACCGGAACTAAACGATGCCCATTCATTTTCCAAGAGCGATCCTAACAATTGCTTATCAGCTCTTCCCAATAAAAACATGCTCCTAACCTTCTTGATTGCTTTATGAACTTTGGTCACCATTGATGCTATGGCAATATCATGATCACAAATTCCTGTCTCTACACGGACATCATTAATAAGGTGAGGCCTGTTTGTAGCTATAAGATCTAAAATATTTCCACTGTGTGTGGGTTGCCAGTTTAACTGCTCAAGTTTTCAGAGAATGTGTCCAAAAGTATGTCACAAGACTGCTTGTACGTACTGCCTGAAATGTAACTAGAGAGGTCCCAATCTATACTCTTAAGGTTGAAGTCTCCCGTGACTAATATTACATGGCCCAAATACCTATGCACTACCTGGTGTAGACTTTCTTTGAATGACTATAAAACTGCTACAGCAGCACTGGGGGGGGGGGGCCTTCAGTAAAAACAGCCAACTATTAACTTTACTTCTTTTAGACCTGTTATATGTGCCCAGATAACTTCACAGTTACTTTCAACCTTGATCTCAGTAGAAACAATATCTTTGTCCACAGCGATGAACACTCCTCCTCCAGTTGTGTCCGATCTATCTTTCTGATATACATTCCACACCTCACTAAGTATTTCCAAACTTGCCACATACTAATTCATAGGTGTCGTGGAAACATTTGCATATAATTGAGAGTACAACTTTAAAATGGCTTTTCTCAGAAACAGTAAATATTTGAGAATAGAGTATCAAAACAGTTTTTGTAGATAAACACAATCTACAATTTTTGTATGAGCTATTTTCATTATGAAAGTAACCGTTGCTGTGGTGGAATAGCTGAGCACTCTAAACGTGCCTTGCTGCGGAAGTTCATGTTCTCCTTCGGGCATAGGTGTGTGTGTGTGTGTGTGTGTGTGTGTGTGTGTGTGTGTGTGTGTGTGTGTGTGTGTTTTGTCCTTAAGTTAGTTTAAGTAGTCTGTAAGCCTAGCAGATAAGTCCCACAGATTTCCATACATTTGAACTATGGTAACCATTTTGCCAAGAAATAAAACATTTTTGCGAAATTTTTTGTACACACACAAGGTTGATGGGCACTTTTCAAAATTTCATTATAATGGTATTCCAAACGCTTACTGGGACTTAATGCAAGTGTCAATCTCCCCCCCCCCCCCACTCTCTCTCTCTCTCTCTCTCTCTCTCTCTCTCTCTCTCTCTCTCTCTCTCTCTCACACACACACACACACACACACACTTTTTTGCTGTTTGGAATTTTTTTATCTCTCTTTCTTTGAACCCCCTAGAAAAATCAACACTGAGCATGCCACTGCTGGAAACATTATCCATTGAGGCTATGGCCACTTCTTTATTTTTTGACAACACGAAACAAATCTTTCACTGCAAGTTCATTGCTTTTAATATTTTGGAAGGAGGTAATGTGGGCCAAAGAAAGAATAAAAGTGTAGTGAACCTGTACTCAAATTCATAGCTTATGAGCTATGAGCACTCTGTATAGACTATATCTAAGATGAAGACATTATCATGGCTCTTAAAGTATGTACGCATTTTAGAGTCCATCTTTATTAGATATTTTGTTGTTTTTTGTTCCATACTACTTCCTTTCAAAATATGAAATGCAAAGAGCTTGCAGTAGATGAGAATTGCTTCACTGTTTAAAAGATGAAGTGTAATTGGATGATATTTCTGGACACAATTCCTCACGAAAATATTATATACTCACTCCCTCCTACAAGTCCTCAAAACTTGTAATGAGAAGTTATGAAGACCCGGGATAATTGTACAACCCCTGATATATAAAGTGGTATTTCTCATATGAGTGTGATTTGAAAAGTTCTCGGAACCACCACAAGAGGTCAAAACTAGCACAAGTTGTTCATGTGATATACATTGGACTGCTACTTCTAAATTAATGCCACATCAGTGCTCTTGGAAGAGAGATGTGGTGGTAACATGGTTTTCTTGTTGTTGCTGCTTAGTGATTTGCGAAGATGGAAGAGAAAAATAAATAAATAAAATTGATATCAAAAAGAAACAATTCCTGATGTTCTGTAAAACTTTTTTATTGGTCACAAACCGGCTTTCGGCTTCTTAGGCCATCATCAGGTGACAACTGAATGTAGTACACATGTTTTCAAAGATGTTAAGATTTACAAAGATGTTATCACAGACAATCGATACTTCACAGGAAAGTTCATCGCAAAAACTTATTTATGAGACTTATTAACATTTATATAAAAATATAATAAATATGTGCAAAGAATCAAAACTAATAGGATTATTTTTGTGGAAAAGGAAGGTTGAAAATAAAACTTATTTTAGTAGAGGTGTAGAGGGGAACTGGATCTGATCGTTTAATACTACACTAGCATCCTGAGCCAAATGTTTATTGATTTCTAATATTTCCAGTAGTGTCATCTTTCTGCTTTTCTTCAGGGGATGTAGAATCTCACAGTTTACATCATAATCATGGCCTTCTCTGAGCAGATGTTCAGCGAAGGTTGAATCTGTCTTTTTTAACCTCCAGCTTCTCTCATGTTCTGATAATCTAATAGCTACAGCCCTGCCAGACTGACCAACATACAGTTTCCCACAATGTTTGCATGTGATCTTGTATACACCACTCTGTGATAGGGGTTGAATTTTGTCCTTACTATTGAATAAATATTTAGAAATGTTATTAGTATTGTAAAATGCAGGCCTGTAATTTCGAGATTTTAACTTTCTACCAATTTGATCTGAAATTTTGCCTAAATATGGGATGACACACCAGTTTTTCTTACTATTAACTTGTTCTTGTTGGCCAGCATATAAAAGTGTTCTGGTTTTTCTGATTTTCTTCTTATTCATTATACTGTCAATAAGGGCAGGGCTATAGCCATTACTGGATGCTATATGTTTGATTGTTTGTAATTCTGATTGAAATGCAGAATCAGATAATGGAACAGATATGAGGCGATGGACCATTGAATGGAAAGCTGCATGTTTATGGCTGTGTGGATGCTGGGAACTAGCAGGGATAACTGTATCTATTACTATGGGTTTTCTGATGTCACCATATTCCCACTAATGAAAGTATTGGCATTCTTACTGATCTTTTGCACAAATGTAAAGTAAACCCTGTTGAAACACATGAAATAATCATTGCTACAGAGACATGTGTGAAGCAAAATTACTTCCAATTTGAAAATAAATACTACAATCAGTCTGATGGCCTAGCTATGGGTTCTCCACTTAGTCCCATTCTATCTGAGATCTTCATGGATCATTTTGAGCAGATGTTCTTACAGAAGGAACCACTGAGGTGCAAAGTTGGATATTGGTTCAGGTATGTGGATTATGTGCTGTGTTTATGGACTGGTACCACCAGACAATTAGATTCCTTTTTACAACACTTAAATTCCCAACACAATAAAATTAAGTTCACTATGGAACTAGGATGATCTTCTATAAACTTTTTAGACCTTACTATTGACATTAGCACAAAGAAACACTTATTTAGTATTTTCAGAAAACCCATAGTAACAGATACAGTTATCCCTGCTGGTTCCCAGCATCCACACAGCCATAAACATGCAGCTTTCCATTCAATGGTCCATCGCCTCATATCTGTTCCATTATCTGATTCTGCATTTCAATCAGAATTACAAACAATCAAACATATAGCATCCAGTAATGGCTATAGCCCTGCCCTTATTGACAGTATAATGAATAAGAAGAAAATCAGAAAAACCAGAACACTTTTATATGCTGGCCAACAAGAACAAGTTAATAGTAAGAAAAACTGGTGTGTCATCCCATATTTAGGCAAAATTTCAGATCAAATTGGTAGAAAGTTAAAATCTCGAAATTACAGGCCTGCATTTTACAATACTAATAACATTTCTAAATATTTATTCAATAGTAAGGACAAAATTCAACCCCTATCACAGAGTGGTGTATACAAGATCACATGCAAACATTGTGGGAAACTGTATGTTGGTCAGTCTGGCAGGGCTGTAGCTATTAGATTATCAGAACATGAGAGAAGCTGGAGGTTAAAAAAGACAGATTCAACCTTCGCTGAACATCTGCTCAGAGAAGGCCATGATTATGATGTAAACTGTGAGATTCTACATCCCCTGAAGAAAAGCAGAAAGATGACACTACTGGAAATATTAGAAATCAATAAACATTTGGCTCAGGATGCTAGTGTAGTATTAAACGATCAGATCCAGTTCCCCTCTACACCTCTACTAAAATAAGTTTTATTTTCAACCTTCCTTTTCCACAAAAATAATCCTATTAGTTTTGATTCTTTACACATATTTATTATATTTTTATATAAATGTTAATAAGTCTCATAAATAAGTTTTTGCGATGAACTTTCCTGTGAAGTATCGATTGTCTGTGATAACATCTTTGTAAATCTTAACATCTTTGAAAACATGTGTACTACATTCAGTTGTCACCTGATGATGGCCTAAGAAGCCGAAAGCCGGTTTGTGACCAATAAAAAAGTTTTACAGAACATCAGGAATTGTTTCTTTTTGATATTATTATCATGTTCTGTCAAGTACCGACGGAAAAATCAATTAATTAAATAAAATTGAGATTTGGACAGTGATTAAGTACTTCGTAAGGAAAGGTATGAGAGCAAAGGACATTCAGACAAACTTCCAGAATACACTGGAGGACTCTGCTCATTCGTAAATCATATTCTACAGTTGCCAAGAGGACAAATGAATTTCAGTTTGGTCATGGGAGCTTAGATGATCTGCACAATGGTTGGCCATGATGTGTCACTACTCCAGTAATCATTGCAAAAGTGCACAAAATGGTCATGGAGGATCACCAATTTAAATTGCATAAAATTGCTCATGCTTGCCAGAGGTCACCTAAATCACATTTTAAATGAAGAATTAAAAATTAAAATATTATATGCAAGATGGGTGCTGCGAGTATTGACACTGGATGAAAAACACATGAGAATGGACATATGGGAACAATTTTTGGCCAGTTTCAAGAGATACAAACAAGATTTTTTTCATTGGTTTATGAGCACAGAGGGAACTTGTGTATACTACTATACCCTTGAGACAAAACAACCGTCAAAGCAATGGAAACAAAGATTATCCACCACGAAAGAAAGCAAAGACATTTTTTTCAACTGGAAAGGTCATGGCATAAGTATTCTGGGATGTGAAGGGGATTCTGTTTGTAGATTACCTATGCAATGGGCAAA
The DNA here is from genome assembly GCA_026315105.1 of Locusta migratoria. Taxonomy (NCBI): domain Eukaryota; kingdom Metazoa; phylum Arthropoda; class Insecta; order Orthoptera; family Acrididae; genus Locusta; species Locusta migratoria. Next base: position 622,877,586 of record CM048755.1, read on the forward strand.
CAATTACTGGAGAATAGTATGCTAACCTCGTGGACAAATTGCAACAAAAGATACAAAAAGGGCCAGGTTTAGCAAAGAAGAAAGTCATCTTCCATCAAGACAATGTGCACCTGCATGTTGTTGTTGTTGTTGTTGTTGGCTCTTTAAAGGGGACTCAACTGCTGGGTTATCAGTCCCCTGTTCCCAGCTAAGAATATACGTCTTAAAACTTTCCCTTTTGTCGCATAATACTTCACGTCCAGTATACTCCAGGTAAAATGATAAAATATAACAAAGATCACGACAGGAGTTAACCAAATGAACAGAAAACTAAAATAGGACAGCAGAAGAGTGTGGCTGGCTGATCACAAGAATAATACAGGATGAGCCAACCACTCTGCACACACTAAAATCCTTACTTGAAAGACAAGTTGTAACCCTAAAAGGACAACGGCCTATTAGTCTGGAGGGGTGGGAGCCCGAGAAGGCGGGCAAATAAGCCCCACCACTAAATAGACCAATAAAAGCCAGTTGTGCGAATAAAACCTAAAACGCGGCTGATCATAGAGAAACCGTCAGATAAAATCAATGGGAGCTCAGAAGGCAGGGTAAAAGACTGCCTCAAGTCGGCTAAAAGTAAGCAGTCCACCAGAATGTGGACCACAGTCAATAGTGCACCATAACTGCAAGTTGGTGGGTCCTTTCGTCATAGAAGGTGGCCGTGTGTCAACCACGTATGTCCGATACGTAGTCTGCAGAGGACTACAGACTCCCTACGAGAGGCTCACAGGGAGGATCTCCACACAGCTGTGGTGGACTTCACTGTGTGCAGCTTATTTGGAACATTCAAGGCATCCCATTCTGAGGTCCATATCCCCAGAACCTTACAGGTCAGTTTTAGTTGGAAATCCCTTTCTTGAAGACCTATCTTTAAGGGCCGTGATGTGGTGGCCTGCTTGGCTAGGCGATCAACCCATTCGTTTCCTGGGATGCCTAGGTGGCCCAGGGTCCAAATGAAAACCACCGAACGGCCTGATTCGCCAAGGGTAAAAATGATGTCCTGAATGGACCGAACCAAGTGGTGCTTTGGCATAAACTGGCCAAGGGCGATCAGGCCACTCAGGGAGCCACTACAGATAACTATGGACTCCCTGGGGCAGTTGCGGAAATGTGTAAGAGTGCGGGAGATGGCCACCAGCTCAGCTGTGAAAACGCTAGTCCCACAGGGTAGGGAATGCTGCTCAACGTGGTCACTATGAACATAAGCATACCCAGCACGGCCATCCACAAGGGAGCCATCAGTGTATACGACATCTGCACCACGGAAAGTATCAACAAGTGCCTGGAATTGGTGACATACGACTATTGGCAAAACAGAGGCTTTTGAGTCACCGGACAAGTCTAATCAAAGCTGTAAGCAAGGTACAAACCATGGAGGTTTACGAGAAAGATAGCAGAATGTGGTGGGGATAGGAAGGGATGTGACGGACAAAAGAAGGGAACAAACACGAACCGCAATCGGGAGACCCGACTGTGGACGTTGTCGTGGGGAAGGGAGGACGGCAGCTGGTAACAGAAGCCTGTGATTCGGGTGGTCAGGTGAGGCATAAATACGGACAACATATGAAGCCAGTAGCTGCTGCCGGCGGATTCGGAGGGGGGGGGGGGGAACCCCAGCTTCAGCAAGGAGACTTGTCACGGGAGTTGTGCAGAAGGCACCCGTCGATAACGGGCACCACTATGGTGTATTGGGTCCAAGACACGCAGTGCAGAAGGGGCTGCAGAATCGTATACCAGGCTGCCATAATCCAGAGGGACTGGAGAAGAGCCTTATACAGTTGCAGGAGAGATGTACGGGCTGCTCCCCAAGTGGTATGGCTTAGGCAGCGAAGAACGTTGAGGTGGCACCAACACTTCTTCCGCAGCCGATAAAGGTGTGCGACCCACGTGAGCCAGGCATCAAACAGCATACCTAAGAAACAGTGCGTCTGAACAACACAAAGCAAATCCTGACCCAAATACAGCTCAGGGTCTGGGTGTACTGCCCGACGGCGACAGAAGTGCATGACCCTGGTTTTAGCGGCAGAGAACTGGAACCCATGGGTCATGGCCCAGGACTGAGCTTTTGTGATGGCCCCTGCAGACACCTTTCAGCCACATCCATGCCATGAGAACAGAAATAGAGGCAAAAGTCATCAGCATAGAATGAGGAAGATACGGATGGCCCCACTGCCGCAGCAAAGCCATCGATAGCAATCAAAAAGAGAGGAACACTTAGAACAGAGCCCTGTGGGACTCCATTCTCCTGTATACGGAGTGAGCTAAGAGAGGTACTGACACGAACTCAGAATGAGTGTAGCGAAAGGAAGTTTTGTTTAAAAAGTGGGAACGAGCCCCACAAGGCCCAACCGTGCAGTGTAGCCAAAATGTGGTGGCACCAGGTGGTGTCATAGGCCTTCCTGAGGTCAAAAAAGACGGCAACAAGGTGTTCACGCCTGCTGAATGCTGTACAGATGGCCGACTCCAGAGCTACCAGGTTATCTAGAGTGGAGTGGCCCTGGCGGAAGGCTCCCTGTCGTGGGGACAACAGACCCTGATGTTCAAGTATCCACATGAGCCGCCGACTCACCATATGTTCTAAGAGCTTGCAAAGGATGTTAGTGAGGCTGATCGGACGGTAACTATCAGCCACCTGTGGATCAGCACCAGGTTTCATCACGGGGATAATGATGCTTTCCTGCCATTGTGATGAGAAAGCCCCCTCCGCCCATAGATGGTTGAACAGGGCAAGAAGCTGGTCTTGGGACTCTGCTGAAAGGTGGCGAAGGAATTGGCTGTGGATCTGGTCTGGTCCCGGGTTGGTATCGGGGCATGCAGCAAGGGCAGTTTCGAATTCCCACTGACTGAATGGCGCATTGTACGCCCCGTCACGGTGGGTACGGAATGACAGATGCTGCCATTCGACCCGCACTTTCAGTGCACAGAAGGCCGCACTGTAAGCTGCAGTTGCGGAGTTGTAAGCGTAATGGTCTGCCATGTGTTCTGCAATAGCAGTGGGGTCTGTGCAGACAGTGCCCTGAATGTTTAAGCTGGGAATTGCTGCTGGTGGATGGTGCCCAAAAAGGCGCAGAACCTGAGACCACACCTGAGATGAGGATGCATGGGAGCCAATGTTAGCGACATACTGCTCACAACAGTCCTGCTTACTCTGTCGGATGAGCTGTCGAGCTCAGGCCCGGAGCCATTTAAAGGCGATTGGGTTTTCCATGGTGGTCCGTCGACGATCCTGGATGGCTGCAGCAATTTCTGGCGTCAACCAGGGCACGGATCTACACCGAGGGGAGACAGAAGTGGTGGGAATAGTTGCCTCAGCTGCTGATACTATGGAACTGGTGACCTGGTGAACTGCCATGTCCACATCAGCTGGTAGTGAAACAGGAACCACAGTGGCTGAGGTATAACATTGCCAATCACCTCTACAGAGAGACCATCGAGGCTGGTGCCCGGTAGGTTGAAAATGCAGCAGCGGCACGAGGATAGGGAAGTGGACCATCCATCAGAAATGGGGGAGCAGGCTCGGGCTGGAAACGGAAAGATCTATCACCGAATATATGCCTCGCGCCACGCAGAAGTGGGTGGGAGCGCCAGTGTTTAAGAGACAGACATCTAGCTGTGACAAAAGCGCCTCCATATCTCTACTGCGGCCTGTCATCTGTGTTCCACCCAACAGTGGGTGGTGGGCATTAAAATCTCCCAAAAGGAGGAATGGCGGGGGTAGTTGTGCTATCAACGCAGCAATATTGGCGATAGAGACAGCTTCATCTGGGGTAAGGTAGGTAGAGCAGATGGTGAATTCCTGCATTGCCCAGATTCTAACGGCAATTGCCTCCAGAGTCGTGTGGAGAGGCACAGCAGCACTGGGAACAGTTGTGAGAATGTAGATACAGACCCCTCCTGAAGCTCTTTCGTATGCCACCAGGTTCTTATAATATCCCCGATAGCAGCAAAGAGCTGGGGTCCGCTGGGCAGGAAACCATGTTTCCTGCAACGCCAAACAAAACACAGGGAAGCAGCACAACAACTGCTGCAATTCAGCTAGGTGGTTGAAAAAACTACCACAATTCCACTGACGGAGTACATGATTGCCGAGCTGAAAAGCCATATTAAAGTTTAGGATCGGTTTCATCCATCGGTATGTCTGCTGCCAGTGTTCGAAATCATCCGTGTCTGTGATCCTGGATTCTGGAGAACCCAGTATTGCGAGATCCTCAGTAGACGCAAGGATTTCAACCTCATCCTCCGAAGTAGAGGATGAGGATGCCTGTGGCTTTCGAGCCACCAAAGTCTCCTCCTTCGTTTTCTTCTGTCATCCCTCTCGCTGACCCTTCGGTTTAGAGGCCTGAGAGGGCTTCTCAGCAGTGGCATCAGGGTTGGAAGAAGACTGAGAAGCCATTCTACCAGTAGGTCGAGGACCCTTCAGCCGTCGGCTGGGATCCCCCCATTCACTGTGAGAAGCCTCGGAAGGGAGTGTCCCATGGGACCCCTTCCGAGCGAGAGTAGCCGGAGGAGGCTGTTCCTTCTCTGGCTGGGAATCGGGGACTGATGTCCCCGATGGAGAGGAGGTAATTGCTCCCACAGGTGGTGTTGTGGGAGCAACAGATGAAGAGGTGCCCCCACCCATCGAGGGGGCAGTAGAATGTCGTTGGCCCATAGGGCCCACGGACGGAGAGAAAACTGGTTCTGTTGGTCGCAGTAAAGCTGGTGCCACATTGACTGCAGCAAAAGATGTTGTCATCTTTACTGGATGAAGCCGATCATACTTTTTATGCGCCTCTGAATATGTCAAATGGTCCAGGGTCTTTATCTACATGATTTTCCTCTCTCGATGTAATATGCCACAGATCGGCTAGCAGGGCGGATGGTGTTGCCCACAGTTCACACAAACTGGAGGTGGAGTACATGGGGCGTTTGGGTGTGATGGTCGCCCACATTCCCTGCAGTTAGGGCTGGAAATAAATCGGGAGGACATGTGCCCAAACTTCCAGCACCTGAAACACCGCATAGGGGGAGGGACATAGGGTTTTACGTCACACCGGTATATCATTACCTTGACCTTCTCAGGCAGTGTATCGCCTTAGAAGGCCAAGATAAAAGCACCGGTGGCAACTCTCTGATCTTTAGGTCCCCTGTACACATGCTGAATAAAGTGAATCCCCCGACGTTCCAAGTTTGCTCTCAACTCTTCATCGATCTGAGAGAGGAGATCTCTATGGTAGATTAAACCATGGACCATGTTGAGTGACTTATGAGGCGTGATACTGACTGGAAAATCACCCAGCTTGTCGCAGGTAAGTAATGCCCTTGACTGTGCTGGGGACGCCGTCTGTATCAGCACTGCCCCACTGTGTATTTTCTAATAAGATTCTACTTTGCCAAACTTATCTTCCAACTGTTCAACAAAAAACTGCGGCTTAGTGGTCATGAAGGATTCACCATCTAAACGCGCACCAACAAGGTATTGTGGGGAATATGGCTCTGATCTATTACGGGCCCGTCGTTCCTCCCACGGGGTGGTGAGGGAAGGAAACGTCTTAGGGTCATATGTAGTCGCATTGAACTCTGTTTTGCCACACTTAGAGACCCGTTTTCGTGGCTGGCCATGCTTTTATTTGCTCGTTTCATTCTGGTCCCATGAGCAGCTAGGGAACTAAAGGTCCACCGAGGCAGAGCCCCGCTTGCCTGGGTAAGCTTTATACAACTGAGGTGCGGTAGGTTCCTCAGAGGTTGCTCGCTAGCAGCTGTTCAACCTCAACAGCCATGCATCTCCTCGGCACGTAGCACACCTTGAGATTGAGGTTTTTTTTATAGAGGTTTGTACCGTCCTCGTGACCCGGGTGATTAAGCCAAGATCCCCGGGCTCTGAAACATACAACGTTCCACTGTCACGCCGAATGGTGGTCGTTGAGGCATGCACAGAGCTTACGGTGTAGTGGACTGTTGGCGCGACACAGCCCACGTCTCAGGACCCCGAGTTCGCCAAGCCCGTACTCAGCAAATTAATGGTGAACCCCTGAGGGGGCACCTGCATGCAAACGTGTACTGTCACCATGACCAAATTACATGAACTAAGGTATGAATTGTTGCCACACCTGCCTTATTCACCTGATATGGCTCCATCAGACTACCATCTCTTCCCACAACTGAAAATTTTTCTTGGTGGCTGAAGATTCACTTCAAATGAAGAACTGGTAACTGGAGTTGACAACTATTTTGCAGGCCTGGAGGAATTTTTTTTTAGAAGGGATCAAAACACTGAAACATTGTTGGACTAAGTACATTAATCTACAATGAGAGTAGATTGAAAAATAAAAATGTTTCAGTGATTTAAGTACTGTTTTTCCTATTGCATTCCGAGAACTTTTCAAATCAGCCTCATAAATTTCTTAGTGTTATTTTCAATCATTTTTAATAATTTAATCTTATTTATTACTGTTCATGGGTAAGAGCAGTTTTTGAAAATTGAAAAGAAGGTAAAGCTAGCATTAACCTAAAGGTTGTTTAGAACAATTAAGTACTTCAATGGACTTCCACTAACCTTTGAACTGATTTCTGCAGCTAGCTATGAGGGGGAGGGGGGGGGGTCACAGTTAAATGTTGACTGTGAACCATGGTGCAACTCAGAAATTTTCTGTATCTAAATCTATACTCTGCAAACCTTAACACCACTTCTTATAGTTCCTCCCCATTGTATTCACATGCACAGTTTGGGAAAAATGATTACTTAACGATAGTTTTTGCACTGTGTTTGGTCTTATCTTCCTGACTTTTTATTAATATTGTCTGCAAGGTCATGATACAACTTTAGCAGTAACTGTCCAAACATTTTTGGACTAATTTGACATTAGTTTTACATCTATCATATTTTACCCTACCAAGATGACAATAGCAAACATCCCTGTAGTTGAAAGTGGTGATAAAAAGTGAAGGTAACACTATTAGTTCTGGCCCGGGATGGGCCAATTGGGCCTGAGCAACTTTAGTGTTATTCTCTATCAAGGGGTACATGGTATAGAGGGGCATGTAATAAGCATGCTCGTCTCCCAGTCACTGTTGTACAGTTTAATATGGGTTCCAAACCATGGTGCAAACTTGACTTTTTCACAATATTGTCTGAGGTGAAAGAAGTGAAAATTGACAGATACAAATTTTAGGTTTGACCAGTCATTGAACCCATACCTTTCAGCTTCATAATCTGGTACTCTACCACTACACTGCACCACTTCATCATATACGTGAATTAGGTATCAATTATGTAGTACATTTTTATATTAGTTAATGTCTTTTATTTTGCTCTACACTACAATATATTCGAAGCTGATCAAAATCAGTGTGTACTCTTTGGGAAGACTGACTTGTAAGTCACAAGTTCAGGAGTTACACACCAATATGTTATGGCTCAGAAAAACACTTATTAATGTACTAAGATTTAGGCAGCATAATATCTAACCATGATAACAAAAATAACTTGAATGGAGCCATAAAAATACTTAACATGGAAATCAAAACATACTATAGTAACTAAACTAATCTGGCAACTAATCCAAAATGTTGAACCTGGGTTCCACTATTCTCTACAACAATATATCATGAAGGTTACAGCTTTGTTGGAGGTTACCATGGTGTATAGCTGGGAGCAACACAGATTTTCTCAGTATAATTAAATGATACTTTGTTATTCCATTGTTACCCCTGCCCTCCCCAGTGTGTAATTTTAGTATGCATCGAGGGCAGTATTTAGGCAGATGCAACATCATCAGCTGCACAGAGCAGAAAAATTTTGGGGGCGGCAAAATTTTACCATTGAAAAAAAAATTAAATATTATTTTAATGTTAATTGAATGATCATTATTCAGAATTTCAATTACAGCAATAAATTATAAAACCAGATTGTTGTGTTGATAGCAGTGGCATATCCAGAGAGGTATTGTTTTATTTAGAAATCAGTTTGAATCCCAAATGCCCTGGGGAGGGGGAGGCATAAAATAAATTACTGCACAGGGGTACTGCATACCCTAAATACGGCCCTGTATGCATCATTTCAGTGGGTCTTTTCTTAGGAACCCACAGCCCCCAAGTCAACATTAAACAGATTTTACAAAATTATTCTCTTATTACATCCATATTCTACTTCTTTTTGTAAATTCTTTCTGTTGATCTAAATATTAACTTTGAACATCTGACCCTTACAAAATCAGTAGTTTAAATGACATAAGTTACATTAAAAGGCCTCATTTGGGGTTTTTACTCTTTCAGTGACCCTAGTGTACTGATCTTTTAATGATAGGAGTTTAACAATTGTTTTACTTACTGTGTCAGAGGAAAAGTTTCATTTATTTCAGAACTGCCAATGAGTGTGATCTCTATTTTTCCATAAGTGGCTACAGAATCTGTTTTAGCTGAATTTTCTACCCTCACATGATATTGATGAGCTGTAAAAAAATTAAACAAATTAGCATCTGTTCTCATAATACAGTTTCTGTAACTGAAATATCATGCAAAAAATGCAAATTTCTTACATGACTATATTAGTGGAAAAATGATACTTCATATGAAGTCATGAATCTTTAGGTTATGATACAAGTGATTTAACTACATACATACAGAAATAGCAGAAAATGTTACACAAGTATCTCCATTCATTCATCCACACAGAATGTTCTTTACATGTCAACATGAAGAAAGCAATCAAGGGTGAAGTCCAAGAAGATCACAGAGGACAGGGATAAAGTATGATTCATTATTTAATAAATTAACCATTACTGAAGTGAGTGCTAAGTATGAATGAAGTATTTTCTGGTGGTTATTAGCTATTAAAAGCATGCTTAAGAATTGAATTCAACATCACTTTAGGATTTCATAAAAGCAATCTACACATGAATTGGAAATAAAGTAATACTTTAACAGTGCTTACCACAGAATGGTTCTTCTTCTCTTGTTATTAGAAATAATGTACCACGCCCATGGGACCGATCTGCATAATAGCCCATGTTACCACACTGTCGATCACCATTACATGGGAAACAATCTCCTTCCAAGAATTTGTCATACGACTCACATGGGAAAGAAGGGAAATGGCACCTTGGGGAAACTGAGTCAGTGAAGAATTTGTATGCCCTGCGGTGGTTACATAGGCTGCGACCTTCAATCTCAGAAGCTGAAATACATATAATCATCAAATAAAGATATTTGTCTATGAATACACTTCCATGTTATTTAACATTTATCTCTTCTGATCTAATTTAACTGCTGACTAGAACTGTCAATTTAGTAACTCCACACATCCTGCACTCAATTTATTTCATGCTGAACTTCAGAAAGAGAAAAGCATTTAATGCAGTGCTTCTCTCAAATCTCCTGCTCTATTTCTACAGCTGAAGGTTAGTGTTTAATTCAATACCTGGTGACAATAAAACAGTCTTCACCTTTAGTGGACAATACTACAATTGTTTACTACTGATTTCAGAAACTTTCTTATTTTATTCTCTTAGTTATGTAATGTACAAGCTAAAACTCAGTATCTGTTGCGATTTTATTTTTTGTTGAACTTGCAACTTCGCTCTATTACTGTGGACTTTATATACCACTAAAAAATTAAAAGCATTATGTGTAAGAGGAGTAGCAAATTAGTGGTTCCTGTCTTATCTAGAAAATAAGATGTAAACGAGAGAATTAACACTCCTGACAATGATAAATCTTTCTTAAATCAATTGTCATGCAAGACTCAACTGCTGAAGAACCAAAATATTATGATCACTGCTCACTGAAACTGAATGTTACCGGGTGGCTTTATGTGAATGTGGAACAGATGATACATGACCAATAGGTCAAATTTACTGACATAAGCAACACTAAAATGGGGAAGAATGTTACAGTCTGGCACCTGAAACTGACCAGCTTTGAAAAGGTGAAGCTAGCCAGCCTTTCACATGTTAATGTCATGAGCATTTACAGAATGTGGTTACAGAACACAAACTAGGAGTAGGTAAGATGCTGGATGTATATGCCTCCTAAGAAAATTGTGAAGGTTACAGACTGCTCCATCTGGAATAAAACACTAACATAGGTGGTGATCTATGGCAGATCTCCTGACAGAATACAATGCTAAAGCAGGCATAAGTGTTTCAGTGCACACATTTTTGAACATGGGGCTCCACAGCAGATGACTCTCTAAGTTTCCAAGTTATCCCAATGACATTGTTAGTCATGATTGCAGTGGGCATGAAATAACTGATATTTCATCATGGCTAATTGGAAATATGTCATGGTTGGATGAATTGCATTTCATGTTACCCCAGTTCAGGAGAAGTGTCTAGGTGTACCGCCATTCAGATAAACAGCTGCAAAACACATACTGTGCCATGACTGCAGGCCAGTGGAAGAGCTGGGATGCCACAGGGCCTGGGAAACTAATTAAAGGCAATATACAGTAGCAGCTCTTGCTCTGCTCCACACCACCTCTGAGCAACATCCTGAAGGTGACTCAACATTTGGATCAAAACTAGTCAGAAACAAAAAGTCAATTTTGTGCTCTAGACTGTTTTTATATGTAACAAATATACATTTGTTGATTAAGTGAGCATTACCGCGACACTTCTATGATACTGATGGAGTATTTCAGTCACATTTGTGCTACAGGGCTGTGAGGAGTATGACCATTAACTCATATTTATATTTTGCCACCTACTGTAATTTACCCATGGAACATATATGGGATGCTATCAGATGACAGCTAGCCACCCACAAAACACCAGTCAATAAAACACGAGACTTGTATGATCTGTGCATAGACATCTGGAACCACATACAAGAAATCTACCAAGGCCTATAACTAATGCTACAATGAGGTATGAACATATGGCATTACCAAAAATGGCAAGAAGAGATCTTGGATGTATATACTAAAGTGGTTTGGATCATATTTCCAGACTGTAAATATTTCATTTTTTAAATCCATTAAACCAATTCTCAATATCAATTAACACCAAATAATGAGCACAGCTTCACAGAAGTCTTGAGCTAAATATATGACACTGTGATGGCAAGGTAAAAACAAATCTCAATTTTAGCTAACTAGAATGTGCTGGATGAATAATTTCAAAAATATGCTAGACAAACAGCTTTCATGCAGGCTTTTATGCTACTGAGCCATAACCTATAGTATCTTGAGGCTGTGGCCAATAGGCAGCTGGAAGCAGCGGGCTAGGACTGTCTTGTGGAAGGTCTACCCAACCTACATGTGCCTGTAGGCAAGCAGAGGGCCACCTGGAGTTCCCTTGTATGGCAGCTCAGAGTTTGACCAGCTTATAAATGGGATAAACTCTAAAACACCAAAAGCATCCATAATACCACTTGTTTAATCACACTGCTGAATATTTAAATCTTTAAATTATTGTACATAATGGTAGTTCTAATGGGATCTGTATGCTTATGTAGGCAAAGAGAGCTCTGCATGGCAAGGTGTGGTAAAGTGGGGAGTGGGGGGTGGGAGGAGGGGGGAGGGGGGAGCAGGATCCCAACTGTTTTTGCTCTGGATATTCAAGCAGTGCATCATCCACAAGAGTTCTCAGTGCGATGCGTATATACACACACACTTATCAAAGTTGATTTCCAAAAATGTTGTAGTGCATTGATCGTATGGGTACATATTATCACTAGTCTGAGCATACGGCTCCAGTAATGGTACCAACAGTCATACATAGGTGGTTGTTATCACAATAGTTCAACAAGGCAGTCACAATTACAGCCAGGTTAACTGCTGAAACTGCTGGTTCAGTAGTACTACACACACTCTTGCAGCAAGAGGAACTGCGACAGAGTGGTGCATATGAAAATTAATAATACTGCAGTTGACTATAAACACTGGACATTCTGCAACAAAATTATACTCCATATTACAGTACTGGGGTGACCACATGCAGCTGCCAGTTGGAGTCACTGGTTTTTTAGAGGGACTTCAGCCTACCACATGAAGTCCTCCTCAGACTTGGCACCACAGCACAGCAGACTAGCTGGACCTACTCCAGCAGCACAGCCAGATTCTGTTCTGGAGTCTGCAGCTCAAACCCTGTACACACCATCCAGTTCTTGCCTTAAAGGATGGGTGTCTCATCACTGTGTATGTGTGTTGCTGTGATTATTGTGGCCAGGGTGCTTGGTGGCCAATAGCAGTGTGGAGGACATGTCCCTGGAATGGAGCCTTATGTAACAGGACTGTCACTGAGGCCCCTGGGTGAGCATTGGTGAACAAGCAGAGCAGGCAGCACAACTCTCGGCAGCCATCTAGTTGCTGCCCTTCCCTTGTATCTCCCTGCATTGATGCATCAATAAATAACTATTTAAATTTGTTAATGGTTTCTCTGGAGCTTTCTGGACTCCTGCCTTGCCTCAACCACCAACCACACTCACCATTTTAATGTCTAGCATACAGTGGGGGGAGTGCAGTCTTTCTGTTTCAATAACTGTTATCCTGAGCAAGGAAGTATGGTTCATTGTCTAGTAGTATTTAAGCTGTTAACTATATGTAATGATTCATGAAATTAGTTGAAGTCATAGTTTTTGTGGGCATGTAAAAATGATGAACAATCTCTCAAGCAACAGTGGTTAAGTTGGAGCAGTAAGTGATATGATAGTATTATTGTTTTTGATAGTGTTCAGCAAAGAAAAAAAAAGTCTCAATATGTAAGCATATTAACCAGTGAGAATTATTGTGGTAATGGAATGTTAAGTAACTTTCATTTGTGCTCGATGAATTGACAAAGGGTAATCATGTCAAGTTTAATATTGCTAGGGGCTATCATGAAGGATGTGTTAAGAACTTAGTCACAATGTGGAGTTATATAAGAGGCTACAAGTGACTTGGGATGAGGAGGAAGAATTAGCTTATCACAGGTATGCAGAGTATGTACAGAGATATAGAAAAGGTGCAACCATTTCTGCACTGAAAATGGGCCTTGGAGCATGAGAAGTATATTGAGTAAAGACAAGATGGAAAGAAGTAGTTCAGGAGGAGGAAGTAGAAAGAGGACAGGAACAAGCTTGTCAGCAGCTGCCCTTTTCTTACAAGATGTACAACTTATGTTGATAGAGGTTGGTTGGTTGATTGTTGGGTAGGACTAAAGGACCAAACAGCTAGTTCATCAGTCCTTTTAGCTCAGAATGGCATACTCAGGAGATAGTGCAATTAAAAGATGCAGTCCATCGAAGAATATTCCTCTAGTAAAAAGGGAGGAAAACTAAAATGTAACTAAAATCAGTTATACCAGCAAGACTAAAACAGACACAAAAAATACGGATTTCTGTAATGCATATTCCCACAGCTGTATATGCTTTATAGCCCCAGTTCATTAGTGACAACCATGTACTGGTCAGCATATCAGGCCCCTAGAAAAGGAGGCTAAACATGGAAGAAAGGAAACGGTGTTAAAAAAAAAGGCAAAAAGTGTAAATGGGCATGCTGCAAGCAGCAGGAAGAGCCACCTTTTATGATCAGGTGATCATTAGGAGATGAGCAAATTTAAGGTTAGCTGTCTTGACAGAGCACTAAGCATGTATCAAAAGTAACACTTCAAAAATGAAGAACAAAAATAGGAATAAAGTCTGTTGTTATGGATGCAGTTAAGTACTCACACTTTTTTTTCCTGCTCCATGTCACATAGGCACTTTGGTCTTGGAGAAAAGAAAAACTGAACAAATAAATCAAACTACTGACCAGTAATTTTGATGGGCAAGCTCTTTATTTATTCGTTTTTTTTCAGCTCAGGTAGAAACATTATCTGTTTGAGGAGTCTGACAAGCTGCTGCTACCACTATTTCACTAACAACTAAACTCTCTTCTTGAGTTTCCACAATGTTTTCCATGTTCCACATTGATTTTTCAGTTTTTTAACATGCTGCACACATTTTCTGCTGCACATCCAGTGTTACTTCAGTGACTACTTCAGCCAGAAGTACTTTCACTTCATCCATTGTGAAGATTTCGTTCCTTAGTGTGACATAATGTTTAATGTGTGTCCATATAAGTTCAATAGCATTTAGTTCACAGTGGTATGACAGCATTGTTAATACAGTTTCGTTTGCTGAACTTGCCATAGTGTCTACAACATAAGCATTATAAGCTGGTTTATTTTGCTTGGTGATAGCCAGGAGTTCTCACTTAAAGATTTTATAAATAGATTTCTTTTGGATGAAAGCCAGTCTATAATTTTCTGTTTACTAGAATCTGTGTTCAAAATTTTTTCAGTTTGCAGAAATGGTAAGGTGCATTATTACATACAATAACACAATCATCATCAACGTGAGGAAGAAATTTGGTAAACCCAGATTTGAAATAATTACCATTCATTTCTTCATGATAGTGACCAGTCTTTTTTGACTCAAGTCCACAAACACTCATTCACAAAACCTGTCTTGTTCCCAATATTTATAGTTATTACCTAGTTTCCTTTCCCAGATGGCACTTTGTTTCCTGTAAACTAAAAGGGAAGGTTTCTTTAGCTGATGATACCAAATTATCTTTCCAGATTTTTATTGCTGGTACAGCCTTTATTTAACCAGGTCTCATCCAAGTAATAAATTTTTCTACCTTCCTGGTGGGCTGACTTTATTGTCCTTAAATAATGCCTTCTCCATATAAAGATCTCTTCTTTAGCAATCAGCATGGTTTTACTTCATTAATGGAAGCAGGAGCTTTGTGAATGTTAGGCAGCTCATTGACAAAGTAAAAGTCATGCACTTTCATCCTTATGGTGTTTCTGATCAACAACATTTTGATTTATTTTATTGTATTTCATTTTTCCCTGAGGCTTTTGTTTTGTTGGTGATTTTAATGTGCAAGTAGCTTCATGTTCACTAATCACTCAATAAACAGATGAGCCACTGACTTCAGCGAAATGTGCAGTTTTAGCAACAATTTCTGACACTATTGTTGGATGAAATCACATCCTGTCTTCTACACATTTGAGATCATTTTCTTCTCCTAATTGCTTAAAGCTGATCTTTTCACTCATTTCTTAAGAGGACTGAGAATGTTGTCATGTTCTGCATTTCAGTAGAACTTGAAATTTTGATGTTTAGCACTGGAGGAAAGAGAAAAGATATCAGAAAATAAATAGTAGAGGAAATGCATTAGCAATAAAACCAGTGACAAAGATAATATTACTTACATTTCTTTGCTTACACTGTAGAAATTCCATTTGCACAGTTCTGTATCAGTTTTTACGGTAGAGCACAAGCCAAGATGACAATAGCCTGTTCTGTAAGAGTTGCGCACTTGTCTATCGCTGACGACAGTTGCCAATGTGACGTCGTTAGCACTTGATTCAGACTGTTTACAACTGCTGTCTCATCTCCGTGAATGGACTATAGAGGTAACGAGTGTGGAAGTCTATATTTCGCACAGAGGGCCTAGAAGAGGGTACATTCTACTAGGATGTAAGCCACCAATTGTAGGGCTCCACAATCACAACATGGGGGAGGCTCCATGCATAAAATAAAACTATGGGTCAGCCTGGGATGTACAATGTGGAGATGAAAGGGACAGTGGAGTTCCTCTGAGAAGAACTTCAGGAAGAACTCCAAGCTGCAGTGATCTCCTTGATTGTGTAAAGTTTATTAGATGGGGCAGTAGCCTGCCATTTATTATTCCATTTTTGTACAAGCAGAGATCTTATCTGCACCTGAAAATCTGCACCCAGGATTGTCAAGGGAAATGGGTAACGAGTAACTTATGCTCTGGCCAAATGGTCAGCCTGTTTATTCCCTAGGATACTCATGTGACTGGGAACCCAGAGACAGGCAATGAATCAGGTGGCATGACAAAGGTCTTCAAGGAGATTATGGATAGAAGTGGCCAAAGGATGGGAAGAGTAGATGTTAATGGCATTAAACCCATCAATGCTATGAAAAGAATGGAACTTTATGACTGAACGGTTTTGTGTGTGGGAAGATTAAGGCAATTAGAGAGAATGTCAGTGGAGAACAAATCTCTGGAGGTTCAATTGGTGTATAGAATAATAATGTCGTTAAAGGCAAGGAGAGGTTGTTATTGTTGATGCTGCTGCTGATGATTGTAGCATGACCAGGAAGTTGCTTTGGTCAAACAGAAATATTGGAAAACCAATTTTTTTTTTCTATATGGAGAATTCATTCTCTGATGCATACTACAGTTAGTGAGATAAGGGCACCTATCTGTTTAAATATTTAGTGTCATCTATGTCTGTTAGAATATTTTGGGTACGCTGGATTCATAGAGAGAGAGAGAGAGAGAGAGAGAGAGAGAGAGAGAGAGAGAGAGAGAGAGAGAGAGAGAGAGAGAAGCAAGTATGAAGTATGTAACCTTGTATGTATTTAGAAGCACATGTAAATTTATAGTTAAGGTGAAAGGAAAATCGGGTAAGCCATGAAGCATGTAAGAAAGCCACAAGTTGTTATGGGCTTTACAAACATGTAGTAGCATACTGAACAAGTTTTAAAGTTGACTTGGCAGGTCAGGTCATGTTCATCACTATATAGACAATTATTCTATGTGAAAATGGTGGATGGTAACAGGACTACCAGCAGGCACATGTGAGTTGTTGTTTTAGCAATAATTCAACAAGACAGGGCCATAGCCAAGGGTGGGAGAATGAAGTAGATAAATCCCCTCCCCTCCCCTCCCAAAATTATGTTGCGATGTTTTGCAAGTTATAATACATATCATAATTTGCAGTTGTATTTTATTGTCTGCCCCCACAAAAATAAATAAATAAATAAATTCTGACTATGGCCCTGAAACAAGACAGTCACAATATTATTAAGTGGGTTAGGTGTTCAAATAACTGGCTCAGC
The DNA here is from genome assembly GCA_026315105.1 of Locusta migratoria. Taxonomy (NCBI): domain Eukaryota; kingdom Metazoa; phylum Arthropoda; class Insecta; order Orthoptera; family Acrididae; genus Locusta; species Locusta migratoria. The sequence goes on from CM048755.1 coordinate 622,894,449, forward strand.
TATACTACAAGTAAGTACTTATGCAAAAAGGGGGATGGTTCATTACCACACTCCCAAGAGTGGTGTTTTGGGAAAGGTGACTAGGAACAATGCATATACACAAAAAGAATACTGCTATACACAAAAAGAATACTGCTGCTGAACTGGACATCATGTAATTATACCCAGCCTTACTGCACTAATTGGAGGAGGTTGCTATGCCGGCCACATGTAACTGCCACACGGAGTCACTGGTCTGAGACCACAATGTGTCTTCAACCAAATACACCAAGTCCCTCTAGCAAAGGAAGAAGGAAAGATTAGGGTTTAACATCTGGTCGTCATTGTCGTCATTAGAGAGTGCTCTAGCAGCACATCCAGCAAACTATCTTAAGACTGAGCTGGTGTTAACGTTAGATACCACACCTGTGCTGGTATTCATAGAGTGTGTCAACCTTCCTAACACCAGCTATGCAGAAGTAGACAGCAAACCCCGTGGGGTAGTGCCAGTGAACCTCAGCCACCTTTCAGGAGAGGCAGGTCTCCAACCCTCTATGATGACCACAGCAAGGACACCCCCTATCGTACTACAATAAAGGGTGCCATTGTCTAGCTCTTTGGGAAGTTTGTGCCTACATCAGCCTAGGGTCAACACTACAAAGGACCATGTTTAATGCTACTCACCATCTGTTTAGAACAGTCACTAAGAAGTAATAGTTTATTTTTGTATTGTCTAAAACATCTTCAACTGAAAGTTAAGTAATATTACTTTTTCATTTTTCCAGTGTGTATTAATACTTTTGAATTCTGGCCAGGGTTTCCAGTCTGCCTACTGTTTCTTGTGTCTTTAGCACATTCCACTTCCTATGAAGTTGTGTAAACAACAAATGTGTAGTATAAAGATTGATTTCCCTCCTCTACCTATCATATAGGTAACTTGAACTGTCAAATATATGGTATTCAAACCACGTAAGTTCTACCAATAAAATACAATGCAAGATGAAAGGCTACAATTTCTGGTTTAGAAAGTAAGTGAAATGCTTATAATCACCAGTATACAACAACAAAATATTAAACAGAGAAAATAAATATTATGAATTCCAGCTCTAAGAGGAGAAATGTGCTCATCCACAATTAGACCTTTCCACGATAATCACATTATGTGAATGCAGTGATTGTCCATTAAAAAGGGCCATAATTATCAATACACATGCTGCATTTATTGGAAATCTTTGCAACAAATTAGTTTTATTTCTGTGTATTGATATTAAACTTTCAACACATTTTATGTTAAAAATGAGAAGTAGCTAATATTTCTATTTTACACAGAAAATTGAATTTATCTTCTTAAATTTAAAGATATTCTGATCTTTTAGTGGGGTCATCTGATGAAATCTTGTGTGCTTTTCTGCAGTATATTGCTTACTCTAAATCTATTACAAAGTGTTTGAAAATTAACAAGGACATTATAACATTTGTGACATCATTAAAAACCAATAAAATCCATCATAAAATAAAGAATTAGTACAGTATTTAAATAATTAAGTATTTGTAAAAGTGACAATAGTACTCACACCAAAGTATGTCACTGACAGCTCCCACAAATAGGTTGCTACATCCTTTCTGCATCCTGCCACCATTTGGATAGAAATCTACATCTCCCATTGGTTGCCATGAACCTAACCCTCCCAGAATCAAATTTTCTCCATTGGAATGGATAACATCAACAAACATTGCATCACTGGAGTCAAGACGTGCATGTGGATCCTGGCTCTCAAATAAAGGACCTGCTGGATCCAGTCCTGAAAATGTGATAAAGAGCAAAATATCATTATGTTGTATGAATAATGTAAGATTCATTTGTTATGTGCATTTTACTTCACATAAAACAATGCAAAATCCAAGATGTAACAATTACGTAGATATATCAGGACTGAGCTCTACTTAACTAGTAGAAGAACTGAGCAGCTGACAGTGAGAGGCATTGTCAATGATTTGCTAAAATAAATATATGAAGTTCTTCTTTAGAGCTTTAGAGCTAAAGTGTACATGTACAGTGCTCTCTCTCTCTCTCTCTCTCTCTCTCTCTCTCTCTCTCTCTCTCTCTCTCTCTCTCTCTTTTGTAGGAATATTGAAGAGCCATGATGTGACAACTAGAAAACAACCAATGAAGCAGTAAAGGAAGATTTTGGGAGCGTGGGACATACAGATTCATGTATTGGGAGCTACTAATTCATATTAATCTTTCAGCAATGTAATATTTCAGGTTTCTAAGTGAAACTTTTGCAGTTTACTTAAAAGTAATTCATTTCCACATTTGGTTCTTCACAGAGGAGTCAGCACAGTAGTGTGTGGCAGAGTGCCCAAAACCCCTCAGGTTTACAGCTGTTGTTCCGATGGTGCACTATCAGATAATCTACTGTGCTCATAATTAAAACATGGAAACCACATCGACTGTGAGTGGGGGATGGGCCTAGAATACAGTGCAGCCATTGAAAAGAGTCTCTGGCCCAGACTGAAGTGCCGGGCTCAGACATGAATGATGCTGGTGCTGCCACATGATGCTCACCTGATAGCAGCAAAAAGTAAGAGTTGTTATGCTACGCAGAAGGTCAGTGGGGCTTGTGTCCTCAAGTGGCATTGTTTTTTAAGTACTCAAACATTGTGAAGTCATTTTCAGCTGGAAAGTCTGCAACATATTTATGCATTTGAATTTGAACGTTCAGACTAGGCTTTCTGCCTTGCCATTTGATTGGGGGTGAAATGCAGACACTATAATATGTGGAGTGCCATAGTGTGAATAGAAATATTGAATAGCTAGAGAGATGAATAAAGGACAAACTGCATGGTAAAACTTCAATAGCAAATATTCTCGTCAGAGATTTTATAATAAGTTCTGTTGTGGTGGATGGACAATGAAAATCATAAGGGAATTCGGAGAAAGTTTTAATAACTAGTAGCCAAAAGGTGTCTGAAAAGTGGCCAGCAGAGTCAAGAGGAATCATTCCTCAAGGCTGATTTACTACAGGCCACAGACCTACTACCATGCATCTGCAGCAAGCCACAAGAAGGTACTCCACTTCCTTGTCAATTCCAGTTATGGTGCCTGCTCTGCGGTGCAGTAAGCTACTTATCTCCCATCCAGTTTAACTGGAATTGGAACACAAGGAGTAAGGTAGTGACAAAGAGTAGTCATTAACACAATGAGTCTGACACCTGGCCCAACAGATGGAGTGGCCAACCATGCTGAATCATATACATAGCTTGCTTAAATACAGAGTCTGCTGTTGCAATTTTAACATTAGTAATAGGAAAAACATCAACAGTATACTGCTGTAAATAGATAAATAAGCTATTATAGTAATACACGTATTTTAACTTACCATAACGCTAGTGGAGAAATGAAAGTCGGTTTTTCTCTTTTTTCTTGTTATGAACTTACTCATAATTGGAATCATTTCTTAACAGCACAAAAGAAATAAATGGCAGCGGCAGCATTCCCACAGTAGTGCTTAACATAGCAATAATGGAGCAAGGCCAACAATGGTCAACGGCTAAAGGAGGACTGGGCAATAGCCGATGCGTTATCCATGTATCGATAATTAAAAACTAAAGATGGCTTTGTTGACTGCCGATAGTGCGTATCCCTTTTTCGACGTTTGACGGATAACAATATTCAGTTTCACTACACGGTAGCTAGGTCCAGTGCCGGTTTAAGCTCTGTGTTGGCCCCAGGCAATCCACATCATGGGGCCCCACTCCAAACTCAGCCCTTTATAAGTTAATAATTTTCCACCAAACAACATCAATGTATTGGTTTAATAATAATAAAAATTATATAATACATAATAATAATAATAATAATAATAATAATAATAAAATTGCAATATTTCATAACCGTAGCGTTCGTTTTAAGTAATTAAAATGTTCAGCCATCGTGTAAGATAGCCGCTTACGAGCTACAATAAACTCCAATTTGAATATTATAATAATAGCAAAGTGAAATGAGACATTTTCGTGCAACATGTAAATGTATTTGTTCAACAAAACAATTATCAATAGATCAATATAGGCTACGTTGATTAATACAATAATATTCCAGAAGTTACTTAACAAAAATATAGAAATTACTAATAATTAAGAAACGCATTAAACATTTCCTTTCCTCAATTTTTTTTTCAGCAAAATATCTTTAAAGGTTATATCCTGCAAGATATATTCTGTGGCCATAATGGCAAGTGAGTTCAAATATTCTTGGAACATTGAAGACCTATGACAATTTTTTTTTATAAATTTTAGTTTTGATGAGCTTCACTAGCCCGTTACATTCGTAAATCATGAGACATCTGTAAATTTTTAACGCAGTCATAACATTTGGGAACGTTGATTGCACCTAATTTTCAAAAATGAGTTTGTATGATCGCGATGCTGGAACTACTTGGTCAGTTTTATAATCTTCTAGTTGTGATGTGAAGATTTTAAAATGAATCATTTAGTCCACAAATTCCTCTTAGATGTCCTAAGAATAAGTGTCTCTAAACCTCTGGGCAGCTTCTTTAATTTCATCAACAGACAAGGAATCCAAAAAGACAGTTAACTTTACTAGCCTATAAGGTTTTATACGTCGAGAAACTCTTCTTCCTTACCATCGTCTTGACATTTTGGCCTTTTGCGAAGACGCTTGCCTTCATCGGTGTATTGCACAAAGATTTTCTCATCTGCCTTTTCTCGTAGTCATCAAACATGCCCCTTTGTGAAACAGAAAACTGAGAAACGATTTTAAGAGTTCCACAGCCGCTGTAGCTCTACCGTTTCTCTTTGTAGAGACTTATTAACTGCATTTATCCGGACTAGTATTGCAGCCCAGCAGTGTACTACAATGACGGTTTCCGTTTTGACAACGCATTTAAACAGTTAGCTTCATTTATTGTCTCAAGCTTCTGATTCCTAACTTCAGCAATGTCTTGGAGAGACTTACGGAAGCTGCTGAAGCCTCGGGATAAGGCTTTCTTTGCATCAGCTCTTGCATACCACCTTGTGCTAGTCACTTTTTAAAACTACTACAGAACTTTTTTTGAAGTTCACCATTTGTTCCTTTAAGATATTCAAGCATTTTTCCTAAACGATATGACGACGCCTAGAAAAAGTTTTACAATGCTTGTACTAGCCCGAAAACCATTGTAGCATCCAGACATATTTGATGCATTGTGTGGTGTCGCACAAGTATGAAGTGCGCGCCACGTACTTTCGCCGTGCGCCGCCATGCACGCACGGCGCGGCGTTCTTACGACGTCAGCCACGAGCGCCCTCTGCTGCAACTCTGCTCGTGGCCACGACTGCTTCATCGGCCTCTTGGGAATCAGATAGGCACCAGTTAAGACTTGGCTATCGGATAGGCACTAGAAATCATCAGTAGGCAGGCCTCTCTCAGGTTTTTTATATCAATGCCACATTTACTCGAGAATGTCAGAACACTTGTGGCAGACTGCAGACAAACAACGGAAAGTCAACAAATTTTTATTTAAAAATCAGAAGTCTTTCTAAAAAAAACTTCTAATTGTTATATCAGTGCACACGGGGCCCCTAAAATGCCTGGGGCCCCTAGGCAGCTGCCTACTCTGCCTTATGGGTAATCCGACACTGGCTAAGTCGTGTCTTATTTCATTTAGTCCCTTCGGAGGTTCGAGTCCACCATCGTGCATGAGTTTGTCCTTAACATACGTTTGAGTAGTATTTCATCGTTTAGGTTAGAGGTGGACACAAATCGGCTCAATGAGCAGCCTCCGGCTCAGACCGGAAAAAGAGCAGCGTTCGCGCTCGGGCGGTAGTTATCTTAGTTGCCGCTAGAGGTCTTCATGCTTGCTGGCGCACGTAGTTCGCTCTTACCTTTATATTTGCCGGCTCGACTACACGCGCTGGACATTTTAGAGAAGAGTTTCCAGTATTACGTTTATAAGTTACTTACTTATAAACATAATAGCATTTTTCAGGAGATACCCCCAGCAGTGGAATCTCTTCATTCTTAGTGGGATACTAAAGAGTTTGCACTATTCTCTTTAAAAGTTATTTTATAACGCACTCAGCCAGGTGCATTTCTGCGACTACGTTAGCGCGTTGGCTGCGCATAACGCCATCTAGTGTTTTCAGCAGGAACTACGTGATGGACGCCAGCTGCTCGCGGCTCTGCTCCCGCTCAGGCAGGCGGCTCCGAGAGCGCGGCTCGCACATTGCCCACCTCTGGTTTAGGTGATGGGGGGGGGGGGAGTTCGGACCCCAAAGACCTCCCTTTGGCTACGTCCTTGCTTGTCACGTTAGTGTCATTTTATTGGTTTTATTTTAATTTTCGCGAGTTTATATGTATCTGTGTCGATGTTTTTCGTGATTGTTTAGGTAGCCACATTGATGACGAGTGTACGTCATTGCCGCCACGCTGATGACGTCACGGGTCAAAGAAGACGGGTGGAATCGCGTCCAATTATGCCAAAAATAACAGCAGCTAATTTTTCCGCGGTCTTGGTTCTGTCGCCTCGACGTTTTGGCCGGTGCAGGGCCGGCGCAAGGCCAAGTGCCGCCCCGTGCGAGCTGCTAAATTGCTGCCTTGCTGCCCCCCCGTTTTTTAAAAGTTTTTCTATTAAGCGTTTGTGGAATTTTATTTAAACAAATCTGTAGGAAATGTCAGCAATCAGTCGCATTTTTTTTTTTTTTTTTTTTTTTTTTTTTTTTCCTTTTCAGATCTACCTATGTTCCGACCACCGAGTGACCAATAACAAGGCTTTTAATATCTGCTTAAATCTCATAGCACTGAGAATAGTCACACTGTGTCCGAAATCTATGTAGATCTGGAAAATAAAAACAAAACTTACAACTGATTAGTGACATTCTCTACAGATTTGTGCTAAACAGTCGCTGGGTACGATCAAAAATGGAGTCAAACCTGATTGAAGAAATGTAGCTAATTTTAATAAGCCTTGTGAAATTACGACAATATTCAAATGTGTGTGACATCTTATGAGACTTAACTGCTAAGTTCGTCAGTCCCTAATCTTACACACTACTCAGCCTAAATTATCCTAAGGACAAACAAACACACACGCCCATCTCCGAGGGAGGACTCGAACCTCCGCCGGGACCAGCCGCACAGTCCATGACTGCATTGCCTTAGACCACTCGGCTAATCCCGCACTCTATGAACTTGCAATTAACGTAAATATAAATTTCTCAAGGGTTGTGAACAGATAATGTATTCAACGGAAAACAGTATACAGTAAATAAATGTTTGCAAACTGATAGTGTGCGAGTAGTATTGTTAAACAAAAGTGCGCAGACAGATGTTTCGTTATTCAAAAACCAAAACGTCCGACTATCACTCAAAATCTGATAGCAAAAATTTTGAAAAGTTCGTCGAAACCCAACTTATGGCAGGCTTACTACCAATGTCTTTATCCCTTATAATTACTCGCAGAGTATTTACCCATTCGGAATACTTCTAGCCATTGTAGGTGTTGGACATTTTGACTGTACTAATGTTCAACGCTTTTTATCCATAATGCGGGAAGACTAGAACACTCGGAGACTGCCATTGAAGGCCTTAGCAAAATTACTTCAGCCTTAACACATAATCGCAGTATCGAACACTGCATTCGAATTTCCAAATTAGATTTCGTCTTTTAAAAAATTAGTTGTGAGCAAACGCACGGCGCGTAAGAGGCTGGCAGCGCTCCACTCATTAGAATACTGGCGTCGGCGTGTACGCCAGACTGTTTCCCCCTCTCTGTTCCTCCGGCGTAAACACGAGTGTGGAGAGGAAGAAATTAGTCCCACTCCCTCCCCTTGTTGAACAGGGGCGGGCAGCAGGTAATCGAGGCGCCATGGCACAGTTTCCTAAGCCGCTCCCGCCGAGGTTTGGTTTCGAATCCCCTCTTTTGCATGAATGTTGAGTTTGTCCTAAAAAAATTTAAAAAAGAACGGGGGCGTCAGATTTGCCGCCCCTCTGAAAGTGACGCCCTGTGCGGCCGCACGTTTCGCACGTGCCTTACGCCGGTGCCACACGAGTGTAACTGAAAACTCGTGAAAAGGAGAAGAAGAAAGGGGCTGTGCACTGACCAGTGATGCGCGAGACGTTGCGGAGCATGGCGCCCGCGAAGCCGGCGACGTGCGCGCCCAGGCTGAAGCCGATGAGGTGCGTGCGCGCGGGCTCCGCGCCCAGCGAGCGCAGCAGCTGCGCCACCTGCCGCCCCACCAGCCGCGTGTTGGCCGCCGCGCGCACGTAGTTGGGCACCGCCGCGCCGCTCTCCCAGTCCACGCAGATCACGTTGCACTTCTCCTGCCGCAAAACACAAGCCATTACATACACAAGAAGCGTGGCATATACCAGGTGCGTCTCAAAAGTTCCCTGAATGGTCTCATTTTTTACAAACCACACTGGCGGGAATGAGGTGCCCGCGCATACACATTGAGGGACATGTCAACAAGCGCCGCCTACGGTGCAAAGCACTGCAGTGAAGCGGTGGTACACGCTGCGACCCAGCTACAGGGTGTCCAGAAAAGGACTCCCCGATTTAAAATTAAATATCTCGAAAACAAAGATCTATAGAGGAATGCAGTAAACGGCATGTTTATTGTGAAAGCTGTAAGAAGTTTACACAGCAGTTTGAAATAATAGTTACAAAAGCTGCCAGCAGATGGCGCTGTAATCTGCCTTACGTAATGCCTAGTATAAATAGTGATCCGAAGCGGTCGTCTGGAGGAATGCTGCGAAAACGCATATCAGAAGGCTTCAGGGTCTCCAAAACAGGATTCTGCGTCTCGCACTCCACCTTCCACGAGATTTCCCGACCGAAGATCTCCTTAGAGTCACAAACATACAACCAATCCGAGCCAGATTCCGGCAGGCTGCGAAGCTTTTCTATCAGAAAGCTGCCCGGTCGCCGAACGCCCTCATCCGTGCACTTGGCCACAGAGTGCAGCGACTGAATGCTACCAGGTGGCCCCACCTGCTCCGCTTCGATTAGGAGCGGTATGCACAAATAGGGTCACGAAGACTACGCAAACCGCAAGGACGACCAACAAGACAGGAAAACAGATACCGCACCCAGTTATTTTGGATGCGTAGCTCACCAGCTTGGACTCCACCGTCCATCGGAAACCCATTTGTTTCCGTCATTGCACGAGCGAGCGAGAGCGATCAGTGTGGGCTGTCCGATGGCGCCTCAAGTTCAATGGCGCGAAGACGCAGTTTCCCATCGTCACTCGTCGCGTCGTTCCAGCTACCTTGCCGCCTCTGCGCGTCGGTGGAAGTACTGTTTCCTGACGCCCCACTGCTCTATACCTAGGCGTAACCCTAGATCGTCGACTGGCATGGAGACACCACATCCTTTCCATGCGCCACAAGGCTCTCTCCCGCCTCCTCAAACTCTATCCTCTCCTAAATCCCTATTCCCGCCTCCCTCCCCAGGTCGGCGTCACACTCTACAAATCAGTCATCCGCCCCATCCTAGTGTACGCTGCCGTCGTCTGGGGTTCTGCTGCATAAATGCACCTGAAGTCCCTACAAACTGTTCATAACCGCGTCCTCAGGCTTGCCCTTCATCTCCCAAGAGATTTTCCTTCCACACCGCTCCATGAACTTGCAGGAGTCCCACGACTTCGGGACTACATTACCCGCACCGCCCACTCCTTTTACGACAAGGCAGGTCACACTCAGAACCGCCTCATCCGAGCGCTGGGGCATAAAATCCAGCGCAAGGCCACCACACGTTGGCCGCACCTCTTACTACGGTAGGATGATCCTCCTCCATCCCACCCATCGAACACCGTGAAGCCAATCACCTGTGAAGCACAATCTTCTCACCCCCTGCTCTGGAAGGAAAAGCAAACATTTGCTGCAACCTCCATTGACACTCGAGGGTTGCCTCTCTCCCTCGCTCCGTTCGATACGAAAGCGATCAGTTCCACTATTGAAACGTGAAAGGAGGTTAGCGTACCGAAGGAAGAGATTAAAACCATGTACTCCATTGAACAACGCGTTTTTCCGGTGCTAGAGTACCACAGGATAGAAGAGTCCTACGGCAACAAGACGAAGTTTTGAAGCACGATTTAATGTTCCAAAAGGACCCGATGCGAAAACCATTAGTACGTTCTGCACAAAATTTCAACGAACAGGCAGCGTAACTGATGATCTAGTGGGGCATGTTGGCCGCAAGCAAACCGCAGTTACGCCTGAAAATATCGCCACAGCTTTTGGAATTATTCAGCGAAATCCAATGTCATCCGTCCGTAGAATTGCATCTGAGACTGGTTTGAAGCGTTCCAGCACGCAGAAAATAATGAGAAAGAGCCTACACATGTTTCCATTCAAAATTCAAAGGCACCAGGCCATACCCGTACGAGCTGTGCAACAAAGGGTTGCCTTTACTAATCAGATGCTCACAATGATTGATAGTGGATTTGATGTTGGCTGCATCTCGTTTACAGATGAAGCACACTTCCACCTGAATGGATACGTGAATAAGCAGAACTGGTTATTTTGGGGTTCCAAAAAGCCATATTGGTGTGAAGCGAAACCCCTGTATTCTCCTAAAGTTACTGTGTGGGCTGCAGTATGCAGCAGAGGCATTATTGGCCTTTTTTTTCATTCAAGAAACGGTCATTGGTGCACGTTACGTTGCAGTTTTGGAACAATTTGTCACCACACAGCAAGCGTTAGAGGATCTACCAGGTACTGAATGGTTTATGCAAGATGGAGGCCGACCACATCGCACCGAACAAGTGTTTCGCTTTCTTGAGGAATACTTCGGGAATCGAGTCATTGCTTTGGAATATCCCAAATTTACTGGTGCAGGCATGGATTGGCCTCCATATTCGCCGGATTTGACTCCCTGTGACTTTTTTTTGGGGCACAGTAAAAGACATGGTCTACCCGAAGCATCCCGCCACACTGGACGAGCTTAAATCGGCGATCTCTGTGGCATGTGAATCCATTTCGGTTGAGACACTACTAAATGTGATGGCGAATTTCATTCTTCGTTTGCGCCATCTCTGTAGTGCCAATGGTGAACATTTTGAAAACATTGTGATGTGATTGTTTGAAAAGAGGGTTTTCATACGATTATTCCACTTATGTATGCTGATATGAGCTGTACAGCGTACAGCGCCATCTGTTAGCAGCTTTTGTAACTATTATTTCAAACTGCTGTATAAACTTATTACAGCTTTCACAATAAACATACCGTTTACTGAATTCCTCTATCGATCTTTGTTTTCGAGATATTTAATTTTGAAATCAGGGAGCCCTTTTCTGGACACCTTGTAACAGGGTCAGTGTGAGAACTCGTGTCATTGCAACACGGAGCTCAAAATAAAGCAACGAGTTATCAAGTTTTGTTTCAAATTAGGCAAAACGGCGACGGAGACCCATGGGATGTTAGTGGAAGTGTACAGTGTCGAAGCAGTGAGTAAAAAGTGTGCGCGAGTGGTTGCAGAGATCTGACAACGTGTGACCTCGGTGCTTCGAGCGATTCCACGAGAAACGTATGCCGACAGTTTCTGACAGCTGTACGACCGGTGACAGGTGTATTGTAGCCGACAGTGATTATTTTGAAGGCCAGTAAGGTATTTTGTTTGTAACTCTCGTTTCCTGTACTTCCTGAGACCATTTACCAAACTTTCCAGACGCACTTGTGTGCAATGCATTAATACAGACCCAATTTACGCCAGAAGAAAATTTATTCCATGATGGCTAGGAATGGATGTAAAATCTCTGGCGCCCAGGGCAAGATTTTGATTCAGTGGGTAGGAAGGGGGAGGTGTATGAGAAAACATAAGGGGGACGGCAGTTCTAAAATGGGATGGGATGTGGAGTTCTGAGCAGAGGGAAACGAGGCATAATCCAATTAGTCAATCAGCCTCGTACACAAATACAATGCCTGTGGGATGGTCATGAAATTGTCGAATGGTGATTGCATAGGAGACAAAGAACTAACGTTTAATGTGAAGAATGGAGAGCCCCGTTTCAGAGAGGAGACTGTCAACAAGCCAAGTCCAGAAGGCACCAGTAGCTATGATGGACTGGTCTGACAGTTTCAAAGTTAAAGATGCTACCGAGCTATACACCTGACCAGTGTAAACCACTCAGGACGAAATCAGAGCATGATAAAGACAGTGAAGAGTAGTGAATTTGATTTTATAAACAGCCACAAAGAATTGTCATCGTCAGCTAAACACTGGCTCAGTAGAAAGACTCTAGTACCGGCCACCACCTTTTGCCCCCACGCCCAATTAAACAAAAGTCTCATAGTTTTGAAGACTCAGTGCAGTGGTGGGCGAACGACCCTTGCCGCCCCCCCCCCTTCCGTTGGATCCGCCTATGGTCAGAATAGTTTTATAATAATGGATAGCTGTCGATTTCCTCGGTTGCACAGTGGTAGAGTGCCAGACTACAAATCCCAAAGGTCGCTGGTTCGATCCCCGCCAGATCCTAGGATTTTTATCTGTCACTTTCCACTTCTTTCACCTCTGGCAGTATTTATCATGTGAAAAATACCGAGTAGCACCGTGATTCGGAACCCACGTTAAGCTGTAGGTCCCCCTATTAGTGGCTGGGTAAGTCAATACGAAGGTCGGAGGAAGGCAACGGCATACCACCTCCAAACAGGTCCATGCCTAGTAAAGCACTGTGGTATTCAGACCAATCTTCGGATTGTTGACTGCTTTACCTTTTTACGTCTGGACATTAATTTAAAATAGTTATAGTACGACAGTTGGATAGTTGATGTTTTTAACAGCTGATAGTGTGTGTTCGTGTGTGTGTGTGTGTGTGTGTGTGTGTGTGTGTGTGTGTGTGTGTGTGTGTGTGTGTGTGTTCCTTAGCGTAAGTTAGTTTGGTTAAAGTGCAGTTTATGCATAAGCAACTGGCACTTGGTAGCGCCGAGATGAATGATGGGAGATGAAGGCAGCCAATCAGGAGTCGCGTTCTGGAGGCCAATAAGAAATAACTTTAGTCTTTATAGTTTGTAAAGATGTAGTACTCACAAGAATAATGTACTCACTGGACAATGGTACATCAAGAATCTGTCAACTATAGCGCCAGCGCAGCATTATTTATATATTTTATGGTGGACACATGTCAATGTGTTTTTAAAGTGCATGCACCTTATTTGTTCAGCATGAAATAAACAATGCTGTTACTACTCTAAAGTTGACAGGTTGTTGATGTACCTTTGTTTGGCGAGTAAATTATTATCGTAAATACTACATGTCAGTGGTCTGTTGTTCGGTATATCACAATCGCACTTTCCATATGTATCGTTAAATCTGGTAAGAAAGCAGGATTATAAATGAAATATCAAATTTCCAAAAATACTGCTCACAAACTGACGCTAAATTTTCTAGATATCTAACAGGTAACCTTATTGGCCACCAGAACGCGACTCCTGGTTGGCTTCCTTCACTTCCCCTAATTCATCTCTCCGTTGTCGACGTCTAGACTTCTAGCGCCAATACCGTATGCATAACCTGCACTTTACCTGTTAGTTTAAGTAGCTTGTAAGTCTGAGGACAAACGACCGCAGTTGTTTGGTCCCTTCAGTTTACAAACGTTTGAACCAAACCCAAAGATGCCTGGGCAAGGAAGCAGACGGCCTCAAGCCTTAACATGCATCTAGTCTTCGGACGATGAATATGGGGCAGACAAGTCAAATTTTGTCAAAAAGGGAAAGACAAGAAATAGTGCTGTGCTACAACATCCAGACTCTGGGTACTTAAGTAGAGTTGTATGTCAGGGAAGACTGTGGTACGGCGACAAAAATGCATAACACTCTTTAAAGAAAGAATTTAAAACCATCAGAAAGAGCCCGCACAGAAGCCTGCCGAATGGCACCTTTGAACCGGTGGCCAGTAGAGGCTACCAAATGTGAGCTATACCAAACGCAAAAATCTTCGACGTACACAGCAGGGCTGACCAACGCCCAACAGAGGTTACCAACCCATTAATTGCGTTGAGGAAGATTATGACATGACAACAAAAACACTCTGTCGGTTGCCGTTCTTTTGAAACTGTGAGGAGCTAAGTTAAGTGGCCACTCTAATCTGGAACTGCTAGTGGGACAAAAATGTTTAGGGAGCCTTGAAAGGCTCAGTCAAGGAGGGACATAAAATGTAATGGCACCAAGCGGTGTCATATGCGTTATGTAGGTAAAAAAAGACTGTGACAAGGTGTTGTTTACAGACGTTCTGTCGAATTGCTGTCTCCAATGTAAGCAGATGGTAGGTTCAAGACCATCCCTTTAGGAATCCTCATTCATAAGGGGGGCAAAAGGTCCCAAGACTCGAAAACCCAGCATACTATGTGAGCAACAATTTTTTCAAGCAGTTTACAGAGTACATTCGTCAGGTTCATCAGCTGGTAGCTGTCATGATAGTTTGTCTCTTGCCAGGTTTGAAGAATGGGACTGGGACAACTATACTGTCTTGCCACTCCAATGGCAAGATACCTTGGAGCGAAATATTGTTGAAGAGTGAGTACATATTGAATCTGGCTATTTTTCAAGTGTTGAGTCATTTGTCTACTCAATTTGTGTTCTGGGGGGCTGTGTCATGTGATGGGACGAGGGCCTGAAGATGATTAGTGTTTTAGGACACTAACAAGAGATCCTCAAGCACTTCCCTGTCAATGAAGGGTTCATTATAGGTTTCAACTTGGTGGGGAGTGAAACAGTGATTGGGCGTCTCAACGACTTGTTTCTGTCTTAGGCAGGTAACTAGGTGGATGAGGAGTCAGAGGCTGATGCTGTCGCAAAGTTGATCACAAGGACAACCTTTCTTGAGTGATCGTTCACAACTGCTGCAGTTTTGGTCTGTTGTGCAGAGGGATGACATATACCTGACGTGTAAACATGTGAATCACCTCGGTGGTGGGCCATACGACTTTACATCACACCTATACACTATGACATTTACTTTCTCCAGGAAGACATTCCCTTCAGAGGCCAAGGTAAAGGTATCTGAGGGATTATTGGGCCGCATCTATACAATCTGATGAAATGCACGTCTCGCCTCTGTCGCCACTTGTCCATTTGGAGTGTAAGGTCATCGAGGAAAATGATTCCTTGGACTATACTCAAGTTTCTGTGCGGAGGAATGGTCATAGGAATGTCTCTTAGACGATAACATACCTGAAGGGCTGCACATTGGACAGTGGAAGTGGCCTTAATAACACACAATTTCGCATTTTCTCAGGGTCTCAATGTCTCCAAACTTGTCCCCAACTTTTCACGAAAAATAATGGTTTCGTTGGGGTGGAAGTGTCCCCATCAATCTGGGTACATACCAGGTACTGCATTAAGAGTTTGAGAACTAAACTTCTGACTCGTCCCTCTTCCCATAGGGTAGCTACGGTAAGAAAGGCTGTCGTGAAGTATGTGCTTACGTTTAAATACCTATTCCTCTCCACTGAGACTGCCAGGCTAGACCGTCCTTTATGTAATTTAATCCATTGCATTTCGAGAAGGCCGCCTTGATGCCACCAATTCCTTTCAAAGACTCCCCCATGGATGCCACCTAGCTGAGAAAATTGCTACCTGGCCAGTAGCCCATTGCTCGGAGTTCCCTGTGCTTCTTGGTATATGTGTTACGTTAGCACATAAAGCATCAGTATGACCCTGCGTGGTCAGAGGCTTATGACCGGCAGGATACATGATAGCCCCATCAGGACAAACCGTGCTAGATTTTAGATACAGAAGTTGAGCCATCCTAACAGTAGCTGCGGCAGATCACTGCACAAAAATGGTATGCACAGCATAAGTAGTCCTTCCCCAAATGGCTCGCACTTCAAATTTTCAAAATTTCGCAGGTCACATCCTAAAGGGGGACGGTTGCTAGTTAAGCAAAAAATTTGAGGACAATATTAGGAAATAGTCTAAAACCGATGGTTTTACACGGTTAGCCAGTATCAGAGGCTCTGTGACAATCCTTTTATTAGCGTCTTATAACAGGAAAATACATGGATCGATTTTAACCACCGAATCCACAAGGAAAATGGGGCACCTAATTGGAAAGTTTTTTTTTTTAATTCCTAACTATCACTACCCCAGGAAAAGATCCTCAGAGTAAAACAAACGTAATAATCTCTATTACAAAGAAAGCAGGCGCAGACAGGCGTGAAAGTTACAGAACCATCATTGTAATAAGTCATGGTTGCAAAATACAAAAAATTTAAAAATTTACAAAAGCATGGAAAGGCTGAGATGCTGACCTCGAGGAAGATCAGTTCGGCTTCAGGAGAAATGTAAGAGCACGGGAGGCAATACTCATCTTACGACTTATCTTAAAAGATAGATTAAGGAAAGGCAAACCTACATTTCCAGCTTTCGTAGATTTGGAGAAAGCTTTTCACAATCTTGATTGGAATACACTCTTTCAAATTCTGAAAGTCAGCAGGGGTAAAATATACAACTTGTATATTAACCAAACAGCTGTTATTAGAGTTGAAGGGCATGAAAGAGACGCAGTGGTTGGGAAGGGAGTAAGACAGGGTTGTAGGCTTATTCAAATGTTAATTTGTACATTGAGCAAGCTGTGAAGGAATTGGAGAAGGAATTTGGAGAAGGAATCAGAATTCAGGGTGAATAAATAAAAATATTGCTTTTGCTGAGGACATTTTAATTCTATCAGAAACAGCAAAGGATCTGGAAGATAAATGAAACGGAATGGACAGGTACTTATAGGAAGGTATACGATGAACATTAACAAGAGCAAAACAAGGGTAATGGAATGGTCTTAGAAAGTCAGGAGATTCTGAAGGAATTGGATTACGGAATGAAACAAAGGTGGTAGAGGAGTTTTGTTACTTGGGCAGCAAAATAACAAATGATGATCGCAGTACAGAGGATATAAAATGCAGAATGGCAGTGGGAAGCAAAGCGTTTTTGAAAAAGAGAAATTTGATAATATCGAGTATTAATTTAAGTTTAAGGAAGTCTTTTCTGAAGACATTGTGTGGAGTGTTGCCTTGTACGAAAGTGAAACTTTAACGATAAATAGTTCAGACAGGAAGAGGATAAAGGCTTTTGAAATGTGGTGCTACAGACGAACGCTGAAAATTAGGTGGGTATATCGCGTAACTAATGAAGGGGTACTGAACAGAATTGGGAAGTAAAGGAATTTTTGGCATACCTTGACTAAAAGAAGAGATTAATTGGTAGGACACATTCTTAGACATCATCCGAGGCTTGTTTTAGTCTTGAAAGCACGCTTTAATCCACCGCTTGCCAGCTACGCCTAACACGGCTTTACCAGAGGCCCGGTGGCGCCGCTTTTCAGGGTTCCTGTAAGGTCTTCACAGCTGCCGTAGAGGTCGCGGAACTCACACAGTCTCCACTGTACTTCACCCTTACAGACAATCCTGCTGGAAAAAATTATAGAAACCAGACTTAGGAAGATAGTTGAACCCTTATTAGAAGAAGAACAACATGGCTTCAGGAAAGGGCGATGTACTATAGACCTCATCTTTGCGGTAAGGATTTTGCCAGAGAAATACTGGGAACATGGAAAGAACTTAGTGATGGTGTTCTTAGACCTTGAGAAGTCGTATGATAGTGTCCCTCGCAATAAAATATGGAAATGCCTGGAAGATCTAAGTGCCCAATTACCTGATTGACAAAGTAAAGATGCTGTATCAAACTTGTGATAGTAGTGTCCAAATAGGAAATGGTCGCTCTGAATGGTTTAAGACGAAGAGGGGAGTCCAGCAGGGAAGTGCTCTATCACCACTCTTGTTTATTATTGTAGTGGATAGAATGCTAAAATCTATTAAGGAAACTGCAAATGAGTCGAGATCACTGGTATTTGCAGATGATGATGTAATATGGGGAGAAACAGAAAAGTGCAGAAGGGCCTGATTGTCTGGAACAATAAATTTAAAGAATTTAACCTGAAAATCAGCAGGACCAAGACGGTTGAGACGACCATAAACAGAGAGGGAACAAGTTCAAACATCTACTTGGAGGGAACAAAAATTAAATCAGTTTCCCACTTTCAGTACCTTGGAAGTATTTTCTCCAAGAACACCACCATCCGGCAAGAAATCATCAACAGAACACAAAAAGCATCGAATTTCTACATGCAAGTTCGGAATATACTCTGGGACAAAAAAAGTACCCCAGGCAGCAAAGTTAACTTTGTACAACGCTTACTTCACTCCAATCCTTATATATGGCATGGAAACATGTACATTGTTAAAAAAAGGATTACAGCAGAATCCAAGCAACAGAAATGAGATTTATCAGGACTATGACTCAAAGTACCAGGAGAGACAAGATCAGAAATGAGGTACACAGAGAAACAGCTGGTATCAGGGTCCCTATTGCAAACATCTCGGGAAATCGAAGACTGCAGTGGTATGGCCATTTAATGAGAATTGATAGCACAAGAACAGCTAAAAAATACTTCAGAATAGAAGTGGGAGGAAGAAGACGAAGAGGAAGGCCAAGGAGACGATGGATAGAGGCAGTTAAATCTGACAGAGAAGAACGATTTTAACTGGGATGATGTCCAAGACCAAATGGTATATCAAGATCGGATGAGATGGAGAGCGCTTGTTAGCCACACCTGGGAAACTGGAGATGGAAAATGATGATGATGATTCTTAGACATCAAGCAATTTAGCATTGGAGTCTTTAGCATGTGGGGGAAAACTCGCAGAGGGAGATCAAGAGACGAATATAGTAAGCAGATTCAGATGGATATGGGTTGCCGTTCTTATGAGGTGATGAAGAGGCTTGCTCAGGATAGAGTAGGGTGGAGAGCTACATCAAACCAATATCCGGACTGAAGATCACACCACCACCACCACCACCACCACCAACACAAGTACTTCAATTTCTTCATCGCTATTTTGCTGTATGTTACGTTTAAGATCATTCTAAGCACAATAACCAATAAATGTGTTAGGTGTCAGAAGTTAGCGGTCGCGCAGCCGCGTCTGCGTACTTACGACGGTCATGAGGGCGGAGCGCATCTCATAGACCCAGACGTGGGAGCAGCTGGAACCGAAGCCGTGCACGATCACCTTGGTGGGCAGCGACGCGTTGAAGGCGGCGGCGGCGTCGGCTATGTCGGAGCGCATGCTGGTGGCGTTGAGGTGCCTGGGCGCGACCGCGCGGCTCGAGTACAGCACGAATCGCGTGCCCACATCCTGCGGCGGCGCGGGCAGCATGTCCAGGTACCCGAACACGCCAGAGTCGCTGAAGCACCCCACATCGTCGTAGCACACCACGTTCGTCGCCCGACGCTGCCTGTCCGACAGTGGAACACACGTGCAGGAAAGGGACGCGAGCAGTTTTTCTCGACATCGAGAAAACTTGCCATATGTTTACATCTACATGGGATACTGTGCAAATCACATTTAAGTGCCTGGCAGAGGTTTCATCGAACCACCATTATACTATTTATCTCCTATTCCATTCTCGAATAGCGCGCGGGAAGAAAGAACACCTGAATCTCTCCATTCGAGCTCTGATTTCTCGTATTTTATTCTGATGATCATTTCTACCTATGTAAGTGGGAGTCAACAATATATTTTCGCATTCGGAGGAGAATGTTAGCGATTGGTGTTTCTTAAGTAGGCCACGCCGCAGCGATAAGCGCCGTTGCTGTAATTATTCCCATCCCAGATCCTGTATCATTTCCGTAACGCAGTCTCACCTGTACCGTGACAGTACGAAACGAGCTGCCCTTCTTTGGACTCTTTCGATGTCCTCCGTCAAACCCACTTGATAAGGATCCCAAACTGGGCAGCAATACTCCAAAAAAGGACTGACAAGCGTAGTGTATGCAGTTTCTTTAGTAGTTCTGTTGCATGTTTTAAGGATTCTGCCAATAAAACGCAGTCTCTGGTTCGCCTTTCCCACGACATTATCTACGCGTTCTTTTCAATTTACGTCAGAAATAATTGTAATTCCTAGGTATTTTGTAGAGTTTACGGCCTTCACATTTCATTGATTTATCATGTAAACAAAGTTTAACGGATTTCTTTTCGTACGCATGTGGACGACTTCATACTTATCATTATTTAGAGTCAATTGCCAAGTTTTGCACCATACTGATATCTTATTCAGATCGTTCTGCAGTTGGTTTTTATCTTCAGATGATTTTACTAGACGGTAAAGGGCGGCGTCATCTGCAAACAACCTAAGGAAGCTGCTTAGATTTTCCCTTAAATCGTTTATGTAAATAAGGAACAGCAGAGGACCAATAACACTGCCCTGTGGACCGCCCTATATTACTTCTGTTTTAGTCGATGCCTTACCATCAATTTCTACGAACTGTGTCCTCTCTGACAGGATATCCCCTATCCAGTCGCAAATTTGGGGGCGATATACGAGGCCATTTTTGAGGTACGGTGTCAAAAGCCTTCTCGAAATCAAGAAATACGGAATCGATTTGCGAACTCTTGTCGATAGCGACCATCACTTCGTGTGAATAAAGAGCTAGCTGTGTTTCGCATGAACGATATTTTCTAAATTCGTGTTGACTTTGGGTCAATAGATAATTCTGTTAGAGATAATTTATAATATTTGAATACATGATATGTTCCAAAACCCTTCTGCAAATTGACGTCAATGAAATAGGCCTGTAGTTTAGTGGGTTACTCCTACTGCCTTTCTTGAATATAGGTGTGACCTGTGCAACTTTCCAATCTTTTGGTACAGATCCTTCTTTGAAAGAGAGGTTGTATATGGCTGTTAAGTTAGGGGCTATCGCTTCAGCATAATCAGATACAAATGTAGTGGGTATACAGTCCGGACCAGAAGACTACTTCTTGTTAAGTGATTTTAGTTGCTGCACTACTCCGATATCTACTTCTACGTTACTCATTACGGCCTCTGTTCGTAATTCGAAATCTGGAATATTGGTTTCGTCTTCTTTGGTGAACTAGTTTCTAAAAGCTATGTTTAGCAACTCTGCGCCGGCCGCGGTGGCCGAGGGGACTGAGGCGCTCCAGTCACGGTCTGCACGGCCACTACGGTCGGGGGTTCGAATCCCCCCTCGGGCATGGATATTTGTGCCGTCCTTAGTAGTAGCTAGTTCATAAGTAGTTTGTAAGTTTAGGGACTGATGACCCCGTAGTTAAGTCCCATAAGCTATACAAACATTTGAACATTTTGAGCAACTCTGCTTTAGTAGCGCTGTCATCGGCAAGACGCCATTACTATCACGTAGTGAGGGTATTGTTTGTGTTTTGCCCCTAGTATATTTAACATATAACCAAAATCTCTTTGGGTTTTCAGTCAAATTTCGAGAAAGAGTTTCGTTGTGATAAGTATTGTAGGCATCTCGCATTGAGATCCTTGCTAAATTTCGAGCTTCTGTGTAGGATCGCCAATCCTGGGGATTTTGTTTTCGCTTAAATTTAGCATGTCTTTTCCTTTGCTTTTGCATCAGTGTCCTGATCTGTTTTGTGTACCAAGGGGGATCACCTTTTATTATTTGGTATAAAACTGTCAACTGCTGTTGATACCACTTCTTTGAATTTGAGCCACATCTGGTCTACACCTACGTTTAGTGTTAGAAACGAGTGGAAGCTGCCTTTCAAGAAGCAATGTATTTTATTTCTGTTCAACTGTTTGTGTAGCTTATGGGATTTAACTACGGGGTCATTAGTCCCTAAACTTACAAACTACTTACGAACTAGTTAATCCTAAGGACGGCACAAATATCCATGCCCGAGGGGGGATTCGAACCCCCGACCGTAGTGGCCGCGCAGACCGTGACTGGAGCGCCTTAGTCCCCTCGGCCACCGCGGCCGGCTATTTCATTTCCCTCTACTTTCCTGAACAAATATACTTTTCGTTTGTTTTTGGTAACTTTCGATATTCAATCTCGCTACGACAGTTCTGTATCCGTTTTGATGCTCGTTATGAGCTTAGCATTATTTGTTGCTAAGAGATCAAGTGTGTTTCCACATCCATTTAAAGTTCTAGTTGGCTCATGAACTAATTGGTCGAAGTAATTCTCAGAGAATGCGTCGAGTACAATTTCGCACGCTGTTTTATTGGTACCTCCTGATTTGTAAGTATAATTTCGCGAACAAATTGAGGGTAAATTAAAATCCGGTGGTTATAATTCAACTTTCCCTATTTAACACGTTTTAAGACGAATACTAATTACCGCACGAATAACAAATTTGGTAGCAATTCGGCGTGCTGAGCTGACTGAAGAGTGAACCAGCGCTTTATGCCTACCAAGATGTCTTAATCAGTGAAAGACGAAATGCCTGTCCAGTCCCCATGCAACAGCCACGACGCCCCAAGACAAAAACTCACATCGCGACCGGTACACATTCCTTAAGTCATCGAGACATGGACGAGGATCTCTTTGATATTTAACTCGTTTCTGAGCCAGTGGCAGCTGTAATTATTGCGGCGTCGGCGTCGCTATTCGCCTCAACTTCAAGAAGAGGAGATAAGTCGTTCCACGATACTTCGGCCGCTGGGGGAGCCCGTCGTCTCGTTACCTCTTAGCCTGTTTCGCGCGGCGGCCAATAAGAAAGGGTGCTCGGCTACATATACCGACGCACCACGGCCACGGCAGTCAGTACGGCAGAGCAACGATCTTCCAGTCAGTACGAGGCAGCCCCAGGAATACTAGTTCCAGAATTAAACTTTTAAGGGGCAGCCCTCAGTCACAAAGAACGAATATAATCGTAACCAGGTTTCAATGCCGCTATGGGCACCTTCTTCAGACGAAGATGAATATGTTAAAACTACATGTCAAGATCTAAAATAATACAAAAAATATCTGACAGAGTCATACCTAAAAAGTAAATAATAGTGGCTAGGCGGCGCAGTCACTAGGGGCTGCGATGTTTCCGCTGCTAACGTCGACAGATAACTAAACGCGTATATGTACAAAGCGCGTATGTTAGCTTATCGCCATCTAGTGGCCAAGTTATGATATAGTGTGGCAGGTAGCTTGCGTACCAAACCGATAGAGGTCAAACATTCTACACATTATACAAATAGAAGCATAAGTGGTACATCATGAACAATATTTAACGAAATACAATAAGCAAACATAAATACCAACACATATTAATGTGAAAGAAAAGGTATCACGGAGCCTGCAAGAGTAGGTCAGTGAAACTTAAATTGACTATCTAAAGTGGTGGCTTGATACCTTTAAAGAAACCTCTATCACAAAGTTGCACCTGTTCATTTAACAACAGTCCGTCATGCAAAGACAAGTGTTTAACAATTTCTAACTTTTTCCAGATGTCAAGTTTACGGCCCCCCCCCCCTTTCTCTATATGCAAAATGTCTACATTTTCAATTTTTTCGGGGACATGTCCTGCAATTAACAAGTGATCTGCAAACGAGGAATTAGGGGGACAAGACTCTTTCTTCCTCAAAAAGTGCTCCTTGCAACGAACCGAAAAGGCTCGTCCCGTTTGTCCGATGTAATATGCAGAACAGGTAGCACATGAAAGCTTATAGACACCGGAGTTTTGCAAGGGGTCAGACATAGACTTCAGATTATGGATGACATTCTTTTTCAAATTGTTATTAGTGGAAAAGGCGATATTACATTTGTATTTTTGTCGAATCAGTTTTTTAATCCCATGGGACACAGGACCTAGAAAAGGGATCGAAAAGACCAACTTTTTTGTATCATCTGACGTACTTTTGACAGAGCCAAGAGTGCTAGTTTTTCTATTTTTTTTTTCAATTGAGTATTTCATCAACCAACCGACCCTCATAAACATTGTTGATGGCTACTGTTTTAATGAGATTAATTTCTTTATTGAAGTTTTCTTTAGACAAAGGGACTGACAGTGCTCTTTGGACAGCTGAGAAAAAGAAGGCATTTTTATGGGAAGTTGGATGTGTAGAAGAGGCTGGAACAATTTGGTCTGTTTGCGTCATTTTACGGAAGATATTAAATGAAATTTTATCGTCGATTATAGCCAGTGTGAGGTCTAGATAGTTTAATTGACGCTCGAGGGCTGCCCCTTAAAAGTTTAATTGTATTGTAACAGTCGCTGATTCACAGCCATGCACAAAACTGTTCTAGTTCCAGAAGTTCATCATAGAAGAGCCAGCCTTCCCTCTATACACAACCCAGAACAGTTTTATTTGGCGTTTGTACCAACACAAGTACATCAAAGTTAAGTATTTATGACTTCTGTCAATAATTTTTTGAGGACTAATCGCTTCTTCAAATTCAAATGTTTGTAGAGCTTATGGGACTTAACTACGGGGTCATCGTCCCTAAACTTACAAACTACTTATGAACTAGCTAACACTAAGGACGGCACAAATATCCATGCCCGAGGGGGGATTTGAACCCCCGACCGTAGTGGCCGTGCAGACCGTGACTGGAGCGCCTCAGTCCCCTCGTAATCACTTCTTTTAGTTGCAGACCTCGTCCACATCCTTGCTAGCCACGGCCAACTCCCGAACCTACTGCTCACACTACAGCATCCCAAGGACACAACACTAATAGTGACTAGTAAAGTAATTTTTATTGTAATGTTGTATGTATGGTCATCGATATTCTCGATTTGTGATTTATGACGGAGTCATTGGCGAATATTAAACTGTGGGTAAAGTAATCTGACCCAGACAACACAAAAACGGAAGTGAATTTGACTTAATCATAATAACCTGTTTGTAAATCTATGGGACTTTAAGTACTATGATTATCAGTCCCTTGGCTTGCACACTACTTAAACTAACCGAAGTACAACACACAAACCTATGCCCGAGGGAGTACTCTACCCTCCGACGGCGAACAACCGCGACCTCCGCAGCAACGCGACGTACACGCTCGGCACTCCACCGCGACGACTGTTAAAGAACAGCATGGTTTTCATTCGCTACACAGTCCCAGTGGTGGATCAAGTGGGGGTTGGGCGGATTGTCCCAGGCATCTCGTCTTGGGGGGCCTCCAAATACCTCGAAAGCACGTCTTTCTTTCTAAATCTCGAAAGCTATTTTTTTTTTTACACTGTCCCGTGCCTCTCGTCTTGGGGGAGCGGGAGGAGGGGGGGGGGGGGAAGGAAGGCGCTCCAAATCTCAACAGCTACTTTTTTTTTTTTTTTTTTTTTTAAATAGTAATACGGCTACTTTTTTTAAAATAGTAATACGGTATGTCCAAGTAGGCGCCAGGCGTGCCCCAGGGGAGTGTGATAGGACCGCTATTACTTTCTATCTATATAAATGATCTGATGGACAGAGTAAGTAGTAATTTGCGGCTGTTTTCTGATGACGCTGTGGTATACGGTAGGGTGTCGTCTTTAACTGACTGTAATAGCATGCAGGATGACTTAGACAAAATTTCTAGTTGGTGCGAAGAATGGCAGCTAGCTCTCAACGTAGAAAAATGTGATACGCATGAGTAGGAAAAACAATCCCATAATGTTCGAATACAGCATTATGAGTGAGCTTCTTGATTCTGTCGCGTCGTTTAAATATCTAGGCGTAACATTGCAGAGCGATATGAAATGGAACGAGCATGTAAGGACAGTTGTGAGTAAGGCGGAAAGCCGACTTCGGTTTATTGGGAGAATTTTGGGACGATGTACTTCACTTGTAAAGGAGACCGCATATAAAACGCTTGTACGACCACGTCTTGAGTCTTGCTCAAGTGTTTGGGACCCACAGCAGATCAGTTTAAAGGAAGACAGAGGCAGTTCAGAGGCGAGCAGCTAGGTTTGTTTACTGGTAGGTTCGACCATTGCGCGAATGTCATGGAAATGCTCCGGCAACTCAATTGGGTATCTCTGGAGGAAAGACGACGTTCTTTTCGTGAAATTTAGAGGGTCGCAATTTGAAGCTGAGTGAAGTATGATCTTGCTGCCGCCTACTTACATTTCGCGTAGTGATCACAAAGACAAGATAAGAGAAATTAGGGCTCGTACAGAGGCATATAAGCATTCTTTTTTCCCTCGATCTATTTGGGAGTGGAATAGGAAAGGAAATGGGTAGTAGTGGTACAGTGTACCCTCCGCCACGCACCTTACGGTGAATTGCGGAGTATGTATGCAGATGTAGATGTAGTCGGGGGGGGGGGGGAGGAGGGGCTCATTTTGTTTTGCTGACGACCCGGTTCTCCGACAGCCTTAGTCCGCCACTGTGCAGACCATCCGCACTTTGTGCCACTAGCTTTTTGTTTGCTATCTTTTTTTTGGATGGTCTTTCAAAATATTTCAAGTCAAACTCTTGCGGCAAAATTTCCACGCTCGTTTTCCAT
This sequence comes from Locusta migratoria, assembly GCA_026315105.1. Classification (NCBI taxonomy): domain Eukaryota; kingdom Metazoa; phylum Arthropoda; class Insecta; order Orthoptera; family Acrididae; genus Locusta; species Locusta migratoria. The sequence goes on from CM048755.1 coordinate 622,920,675, forward strand.
GAATAGCACTCCACATAACATTCTACAATGAAGACGCTGTTTTCTCGTGGGCAGCGCTGTGTGTTGTACTCGGCTCACTATAGGCCGGTTTCTCTCCCTCCCTCAAACGAAATGACAGGGCAAAGTACTGAGGACAGGGGATGTGGGAGATGTGCAGCGCTGGTTGCTGTCTCACATGACTGGAGGTTCACTATTACACTGCATTATGCGATTTACCTTCCCAAGTAAGTCACTTATCTACGTTATTTTAAATATTTCTGTTGCTCCAAAATTACCTTAAAACTGAGTGACTACGTTATGAAGGTGAATCTCCTGTATAGGCTTTTTTTTTTATTTTAGAGAGAAAGTCCATCTTTGTTTCCATGGCGAATGTTTTAGAGAGCAGAAAGGTTCCAAGGTATGTCTATCATTTTTCTTCCTTGATGTTCAGGCTTGGTTACGTTCTAGCCGGCTTCATGCTAGCCATAAAGGAATTGGAGTAGAGTTAACGAACTTCTGTGTTATATTTTCCAAGAATATTTATAATTTGAATTTTGTGTGATTTTCTAACAGTAATAATTTGACTACCGTTCACTGGGAAGAAACTATTCGTAATTTAACTATGTATCTTCTTCTTTAGATGTGGATCCAACACATTGTAATTTGAGCGGCTGACAGCGCATTGAGGCGCTATGCTACGAAGCGGAAGGCCGTTCCCCGTCGGGGGTTCGAATCCCCCCTCGGTCATGGCTGTTTGTGCCGTCTTTAGTATAAGTAGTTTATAAGTTTAGGGACTAATGACCCCGTAGTTAAGTCCCATAAACTCTACAAACATTTTGAAATTATATTCAAACTAACATTGCTGGACTGTTGAACATAATACTACATGGGGAATTAATCTCACGAATTATTGAAAGTACATAATTTACACACAACTTTGTTTTATGTTTTTGATAACTGTAACAGAGCTACAGTTTACAAATGTAAACTGGGAACTAAATATTAAGAACTATATCTGCCCCTAGTTGCCAAAACTAAATACTTTGAAACATTAGGATTTCCTGTTAGCAATAATTGACAACATCGCAGATATAGCAGTAAACTCATTTTTTTAAAGGAAAATAAAATACATCCACTCCAGTCTCTTCAGTAATTGAAGAAAATCTGAGACATGCATTTTCCACCCTGTACAAACTGTAGATACTGATCGAGGTGAGGATTCCGGACAAAAAAGTCTAATGAACTTACGTTTGGAAATGCATGGTTTCAATGCTAGACACCATTTATTCAGTCATACTTCGTTACAGAGATTGCCGGCTAATACGCGCTGTAGCATTCAGCCACAGTTAGGCTGAGACGCAGGTCCGTGACGTGACGCAGGGTGAGTCGCGGTGAGTTTCTGCGAATGAATGCCGAATGCGAATGAATGGAGCGCCGCAGCTGCTGCGCGCGGTGAGCCTGCGGACCGTAGCCTCCTGTACGCAGGTTCCTGGGAGAGTCACGGTGACTGGCTGCTGATATTGTGTTTGCTATTTCGCAATGGTAGAAATACTAATTGAAGGCATAGGAGTGCTGATCCTCTGTACCAATTCATGTCTATGTACCAGATGACTAGGAACATGTTACCATCAACTCACCATGTTCTCAGACACGACATTTTCCGTGTGGTTACAGAAATGAAGGCCTCATTGCTGAACATTCCCGAGAGAACTCCACAGTCCATCACAGATCAGCGGCTATCATATGTCCCAATCGATTAGTAACACTAGAAAACAATGCAACGTATCCAAGTATTTTTACTTATTACTGAAAGTATTCAATATTAAGCTCCATGAAGCACATCGCTGTAACATGTAAATTACGTCCATTAGAGTTTTTAAAGAAAATATATATATATCTCGGCTCTAAAAGGTCGTAGAGCAACATTATTGGTTTCAAAATCTGTGTAAAAATGTCAGCAACATTGTTCTTTAACAATTCCTTTCATAACATGGAAACAAATAGTCAGTTGAAGAAAACGGGACCAAAAGTGCAAGTTTTAAGTCATTTTTTGTACTTATAATTAGCGAAATCTAAAAAAAAAATTAATAGTATGATATTACAACTCTTCACGAAGAAAACACATGGAGAACCATTACTCTAGGTCGATCTCCTGACCAACTCTAGACAATTTTCTAGGAGCCTCTTTTTTTAAAAAAAAATCTATATATCTCAAACAATATTAGATATTTTTAATTTTCTTGAAAACGGTCTTTTTTCACTTATTTCATGCCAAACATGTGGTAAATAGTAAGTTTGTAAACGTGGATGTTGTCGAGTTACAAGTAATCTAGTTTTTAATGAATTTTAAGTTTTTTCGATATAAATCGTAACGTATCAAATCAATCGATACATACAAAAAAGCAATCGATAGGTAATCTTAAGAGCTACAACTTTCTAATTTAACATTATCTCATTGGAGTTATCGTTTTTTATAATATAATAAAAACGGTTTTTGAAGCTTTGCGAGTTTTTTTGGCAAACTTCGCCATGTAGGCTCGAGTTTCATAAAATAGAAACTGTTTGAAATGTAATTTCCTACACGCTCATATTTTTTGTTTTCAGGTAATAATTTTTGCATCCACTTTTCCCTAATGCTCCCATAGTGCACGGATTACTACGCATATCTTCCCAAATGATTCCAAACCACTGGATTGAACGCAAGAGTTGGCTGGCCCGTTCCCCGGATTTGACTACTACAGAATTTTTCCTGTGAGGGAAGCTGAAAAACGACGTCTAAATAGGCATACCAGCTACACGCAATGTTATGCAACGACGCATTACTGCAGCCTGCTGGACATCTCCGCTGACATGCTAACATTTGTGCAGCAGTCTTTCCATACTAGAGAAAGCGTGTATTGCCGCTGGGCATTTTGAACAATCTGTGGTGGTCAGTTGTCTCTTTTCTGGTCAGAATCCACATCACTTGTGTATGCACTCGTGTTGCGGTAGCACACACTAAGGAATAAGTGTTCCTGTGGAAGCTTTTCACAATACAATATCTCTTAAATGACTTGTACTAGAGTTGTGTTACAAACTCCACTGACATTTCAGTTTACCCTATATTTAGTTTGTTGATGTCCATAGGCATTATTCCATTTAAAAAGTGGATGTTTGCACAAAAAATACACTTTCTATAATCATTATCATCATAATAGACTGATTATCCCTTTCAACGTTCAGTCTGGAGCATAGTCGCTCTGATAAAATTCCTCCATGATCCCCTATTCAGTACTTTCAGTGTTTTATTAAATATTTATTGTCTAACAATATGAGCCCATGTGATAACCGCATATCATTCGCACTTTTCTGTTCCGCAATGTTTGCGGTGCAAGTTTTAAGTGATTCACCTGTATGCAGAGTGACCAAAAAGTCCGTTAACATTTGAAACGTCAGTACTTCACTGAATAACTTAGGTAGAGGTAAAAATCGACACATATGATTGGAATGACATAGGATTTTATTGAACCCACGAAAAGTCCAAAATATTACCAACTTATGATTCAAAAGCAGTAATTACCTGAACAACTGACTTTTAGCAAAGACGATGTTCAAATGTTTGTACAGCTTAAGGGACTTAACTACGGGGTCATCAGTCCCTAAACTTACAAACTACTTATGAACTACTTACGAACTTGGACGCCACAAATATCCATGCCCGAGGGGGGGATTCGAACCCCCGACCGTAGTGGCCGTGCAGACCGTGACTGGAGCGCCTCAGTCTCCTCGGCCACCGCGGCCGGCTCATGGTCGTCATTCAATACATGTAGTCGAGGGGCAATGTTTTTTACAGCAATGTACAACATATTAGCAGGTATGGTGAGAAACTGCTGTCGGATATTGTCTTTTAGCATCCCTAAAGAGATCAGTCAATCGCAGTAGACTTGCGACTTCATGTAATCACACAAAAAAATGATCACTGATTGATGTCTGTGGATCTGGGAGGACAATAATGAGGAGAAGTGGCGGTTCTGTTTGCTCGTTTGTACAGTCGTCGTTGGTTTCAATAAAACCCTATGTCATTTCAAGCACGCGAGTCAATTTGTACCTCTCTACTTTTCCCCCTGACGTAGTGTTACCCTGTATATAATTTTTCTGTAATTGGTGGGTTAATTGCTAAGCCTACACCGACTTAGGTTTAAGAAACACTTTTGTCCACTTAAGGGTTTCTCAGTGACCTCGGCTAAGAAATGTGAATGAGTAAAGAACACACAAGTTGCAAGTCAGTACCGAACATGAGATTCGTGACGCAACAGAAAGCGCGTCTCCAGCGAGGAGAAACTGTAAAGCTTACTTTCAGATGCAGCCGCCACCAGTCCAAAGCTGCTAATTCATTCCACGGGACGTGGACAGAGGTCGGGACATTCTCTCTAATCTACTAGCTTTCTGTTAGAAAGTAAAGACTTGATGCAACAAAAATGACATGGGTTCAATCCGTAGAAACGAACTTCGCATAATCTGAAGAACAAAAAAATGTACTTTGTTTTCAAGCCAGATTCTTACGAAGTGTCTAATCACCCTGATACGACTAGGTCGTATGTATCTACTCCCGCAGTCTGTTTTAATACCAGAATGATGGTTTTACATCATAAAAGATTGACACGGTAACAGTGTGCAAGACGAATTTCAGTATCTAAATTTTTAAAGATTTTAAGTGTGTGAGCCTTTGGCGATCATTTTGGAAACAAAATTCCGGAAGTTGGTCATATTTTTTACAGCAATAGATTTTTTTGTTAATAAAGTCAGGGTTTCTGCTTTTGGAAATTGTATTTTATGTACACAGATTTTTAGTAAAATGTAAAACAGCTCGTTTCTTTCAAATATAATAATCAGCACTTAAACTAAATCCCAGATCGACGATGTAGATTCAGTTGTGCCTTTCTGGAGGTTGCAGTGCGTCACCACGACAAACTTCTCCACGTGAAACACTAACTGTTGCTGCAACTAGAAAGACAGACTGATGAAGACTCCAGACACAAAAGTAAAACATCAGGATCAGTGAAAATTATGCGACAAAACGAGCCGGACGTTGAAATTACACGGACTGGCATCGTAGCAGTCACAATTTTTTCTGTTCCCCGTGTGTATCGACGCGTGACTTCATATTCGACGTGGAGAACTAAACTAGCGCAGGATGCGAGATGTTTTGTGTTTTGTTGCGATTCTCTCCCAGTTTCAAAGCCAATGCTCATTCTCCTGTTTTGGGCAACCTTTGGCTTTCTCATACCCAATGAAGTTTTACTACTTGCATAAGATTGCAACTAGCAATAAGTGCCGAACTATCTGAAAATCTGCCCCCCCCCCCGGATCATAACACAAGCATGCCTAGGGGATTAGTTTTACTATCAATAACAAGTTTCGTATTATGAACTGTTCAAAAGAAAGTACAATACTTGGAGTAGTGGTAGTACTTACATAAACAAGAAAGGTAAATCTAATATACATGGGTCTGAAAACACCTTCTGAATAAACATGTGTTTATAGGAAGGGCTACGCGAAGCTTGGTTGTTGATATTAATACAGCCGTTACTTTGGCGATTCATCAAATGTGTCAGCAGAGTATTATGATATCTTACAGTATCCTATATACCAATCGGAAGTCTGCAATAATTGGTGTGGTTCGCCGCGCTGGAGTGCCCGAGCGCTCTAAGACGCTTTGCTGCGAAGCGCGCTGTTGCTCGCCGTCGGAGGTTTGAGTCCTCCCTCGTACATGTCTTTATGTGTTGTCCTTAGTTTAGTTTAAGTAGTTTGTAAGCTTAGGGATTAATAACCACAAAATCCCTTAGATTCACAAGCATATGAACATTTGTGTGTGGTTCGAGTCGTGTTGTAGGATTCCATTTGTTTGCGTTATTGTACAGTACTGCGAACCTTGGGTATGTACCACGAAGGAAGATCAGAGTTTAACGTCCCGTCGAGAGCATGGTCACTAGAGGCGGAGTTCATGCTCTGTTTGGGTAAGCATGGGGAAGAAAATTGGCCATGACCTTTCAAATGAACCATCTTGGCATTTGCCTGGAGTGATTTCGGCAAATCACGGAAAACCAAAATCTAAATGGCCGGAGGTGGATTTGAACCACCACCCTCCCGAATGCGAGTTCAGTATTTTCACTGCGTTACCATGCTCAGTGCGTATGTATCATGTGCTTTATCTTCATACTAGGAGCCCAATAACAGTAAACAGAAGTGAATTCCATTTTGAAAATGTTGAAATGTTTGTAAGCCTTTTGGACCAAACTACTATGGTCATCAGTCACTAGACTTACAATCTACTTATGAACTACCTTATACTAAAGATGACACAAATATCCATGCCCGACGGGGCATTCGAACCCCGACCGTAGCGGCCGTGCAGACTGTGACTGGCGCGCCGCAGACCGCTCGGCCACTGCGGCCGGCTTACGGATAACACACACACACACACACACACACACACACACACACACAATCGAGGGAGGACTCTAATCCGGTTTGGTAATGATCCTAGGTAGCAATGGTACTGCGGTGTGAGGGAGGAGCAGAATGGAACGCAATACCAAACCCAAACCATAATAGCCGCTTGGCGATGCATAAGGCAACAGTTTAATAGTCAACACGGTATCTATAGACTAATTCGACCACCGTGCTGGTACAAGCTGAATTCGAACGACATTGTTTTGATCAACGAATGTTCCGATTGAGCCTGCACTAGACTTGCGCATAATATTTCGCGATCGGGAGCGCTCACATTAGTTCGCGGCAGAGCCGCGAACTAGTTCGGTCTATTAGTTGGTTCGCTCCTAGTTACGGCTGAGCGGTGCGGGGAGAAGTTCCCCCACCTAGCTGCTACATGCGCTTGCTGCGTGAGCCGCTAAAGATATTACGCAGACCAAAAGAAACAGTTTGTGGATAATTTCTCGCGTTTAAGTTTATTTATCTCTATACCTTGGCATTATGTAATTTATTAGTCAGATGTTGTAGAGTGCAGAATACTTGCTGGCCGTGGTGGCCGAGGTCCAGTCACGGTCTGCACGGCCACTACGGTCGGGGGTTCGAATCCCCCCTCGGGGATGGATATTTGTGCCGTCCTAGTTCGTAAGTAGTTCGTAAGTAGTTTGTAAGTTTAGGGACTGATGACACCGTAGTTAAGTCCCATAGACTCTACAAACATTTGAACATTTTTGCAGAATACTTCAAAACAGAAATTTTGTAGCACTGAACTAAGTAATCTAGCAGGCAGACGCTCACCTCGAAATGGATCTCATCAGCAGAAGGCAAACACGTGATTTTTAATTCTGCTGCGCGCCCTCTCGCTATTGCCCGTCGGTCTACGGAAAAGAATCCAACGAACTAAGAAACGAGATACTTTTGGCATAATAGTTCGCGACCGATCGCACATATCTTAGTTCGCGACCGGTAGCTCTCCTTTTAGTTCGCAGCTCGGCCGCAAAGTAGGTCGCTCTTTTAGTTTGTCCGCTCTTTTTGGCTTTTGCTACCGCTACTAAAAGAGCTCGTTCGTTTGTTATGACAGCTTTTTTATAAAATGATCAGTGTTGCCCAAGCGTGTGCTATTACCCGTATTTTTGGGCAATTATACATCAAATACTTTAGCAAATAAACCAGTTATTTATACGAATGAATGATACAATGATATTCAACTACTGTGCACACAGAGTACTCTTAGTATTTTATTTTTAAAATGGATTTCTTTCTTTATTTAATGGGTCATTGAAGGAACATTACCTATAAATCATGCGATGCTGAGCGCTCTCGCATACTATCGCTGTTCCCCGTCAGTCATAGGAAAAGAAGCGGACGAACTAAGAGGCGAGGGATCCGCGAACTAGTTCGCGTAGTTCGCCTGTGGGAGCGCTCTTCCGAACTAGTTCTTTCGCGAACTACTCAAGACTAGCCTGCACTACCACGATGGTCTGATTAGACTACAGATACGGTGTTGACTGTTTAACCGTTGTCTTATGCATTGCCATCCTGGTGCTATACTCGATATTACGGTATTGTATTCCACTTCTGCAATCTCCCCCCCCCCCCTCCCCCCTAGTCCGCAGTTCCAGTTCCCTGTTAGTCAGCGTAACCCCTCTTAAGTGCTGGAGCCTGCTGTCCTTCCATATCTCCGGAGCTTACCGACGGCCACAGGTGCACGAATGTTTAAGACCTGTTCGTCGCCCATCTGCTTTTATTCTTGCCTGTCTTTCCGCTCTCTTGCCTATCGGAACATCACGACGATGATTGCGGAAAGACTGCCGGGGATACACCATCCGCTGCTATATCAGATAAACAATGGCAATATATCGGAGCTACATAGACTGCTATAATCCAGCAACACATCCATAGCGTCTTTGTTTCGATAACGAGGCGTGTATCAGCCGTTACGACCAGCAGTCGCGGCAACCATACTGATTCCATCTTCTTCCTCACTTCACACAGGGCCATATTTTCAATCTGATGATATTACAGTGTTATCTCCTAAATCCACTCCCATGAACCACAGACATTGCCGAGGTGGGGTGGCTTGCGTGCCTCAACGATACAGATAGCCGTACCGTAGGTGCAACCACAGCGGAGGGGTATCTGTGGAGAGACCAGACAAACGTGTGGCTCCTGAAGAGGGGCAGCAGCCTTTTCAGTAGTTACAGGGGCAACAGTCTGGATGATTGACTGAGCTGGCCTTGTAACATCAGCTAATGTGGCTTTGCCACACAGTTACTGCGAATGGCTGAAAGCAAAGGGGAAACTACAGCCGTTACTTTTCCCGAGGACATGCAGCTCTACTGTATGGAAATATGATGGCATCCTCTCGGGTAAAATATTCCGGAGGTAAAATAGTCCCCCATTCTGATCTCCGGGCGGGGACTACTCAGGAGGATGTGATCATCAGGAAAGACAACACTGGCATTCTACGGATCGGAGCGTGGAATTTTATATCCCTTAATCGGGTAGGGAAGCTAGAAAATTTAAAAAGGGAAATGGATAGATTGAAGTTAGATATGGTGGGGATTAGTGAAGTTCGGTGGCAGGATGAACAGGATTTCTGGTCAGGCGACTACAGGATTATAAATACAAAATCAGTTGGGGGTATTACAGGAGTAGGTCTGATAATGAATAAGAAAATAGGAATGCGGGTAAACTACTATGAGCAACACAGTGATTGCATTAGCGTAGTCAAGATAGATACGAAGCCAACACCGACCACAGTAGTACAGGTTTATATGCCAACTAGCTCTGCCGATGATGAGGAGATCGAAGAAATATATGAGGAGCTACAGGAAATTATTCAGACAATTAAGGGAGAGGAAAACTTAATTGTTATGGGAGACTGGAATTCGGTAGTAGGACAAGGAAGGGAAGGGAAGATAGTAGGTGAATATGGTCTGGGCAAAAGGAATGAAAGAGGAAGCCGCCTGGTAGAATTTGGCACAGAACATAATTTAGTTATAACAAACACCTGGTTCAAGAATCACAAAAGGTTGTATACGTGGAAGAGACCAGGAGACACCGGGAGATACCAGATAGATTTTATAATGGTAAGACAGAGATTTCGGAACCAGGTTGTAAACTGTAAGACATACCCAGGGGCAGATATAGACTCTGACCATAACTTGTTGGTTATGAACTGTAGGCTGAAACTGAAGAAACTACAAAAAGGTAGGAAAATAAGGAGATGGGACCTGGATAAATTGAAGGAACCTGAAGTTCTTAAGAATTTTAGAGGGAGCTTTAGGCAACAATTGACAGAAACGGGGGAAAATAAAACAGTAGAGGAGGAATGGGTAGCATTGAGAGATGAAATAGTGAAGGCAGCAGAGGACAAAATAGGTAGAAAGGCAAGACCTACAAAAAATCCTTGGATATCACAGGAGATACTAAATTTAATCGATGAAAGGAGAAAATATAAAAATGCAGTAAATGAAACAGGCAAAATGGAGTAAGAAATGAGATTGACAGGAAGTGTAAAATGGCTAAGCAGGAGTGGCTAGAAGGCAAATGCAAGGATGTAGAAGAATGTATAAATAGGGGAAAAATAGATACAGCCTACAGAAAAATAATGGAAACATTTGGAGATAAGAAAAGCAGCTCTATGAATATCAAGGACCTTAACGGAAAACCAGTTCTCAGCAAAGAAGGAAAAGCTGAAAGGTGGAGAGAGTATATAGAGAGGCTCTATGAAGGAAATGAACTTAGCGGCAATATTGTAGAAAGGGGAGAAGAAGTAGATGAGGATGAAATAGGAGATACTATACTGAGAGAATAATTTGACAGAGCCCTGAAAGACCTAAGTCGAAACAAGGCCCCTGGAGTATATGATATTCCCTCAGAGCTACTGAAGTCTCTGGGAGAACCAGCCATAACAAAATTGTTTCACCTGGTGTGTAAGATGTATGAGACAGGTGAAGTACCCTCAGACTCTAAGAAAAATGTTATAATCCCCATTCCAAAGAAAGCAGGTGCAGTCAGGTGTGAAAACTACAGAACCGTCAGTTTAATAAGTCATGGTTGCAAAATATTAACACGAATTATTTACAGAAGAATGGAAAAGCTGGTAGCCGACCTCGGGGAGAATCAGTTTGGGTTCATGAGAAATGTAGGAACTCGGGACGCAATACTCACTTTACGGCTTATCCTAGAAGATAGATTAAGAAAAGGAAAACATACATTACTAGCTTTTGTAGATTTGGAGAAGGCTTTTGACAACGTTGATTGGAATAAACTCTTTCAAGTTCTGAAGCAAGCAGGAGTAAAATATAGGGAACGTAAGGTTATTTATAACTTGTACAAAAACCAGACAGCGGTTGTCAGAGTTGAAGGGCATGAAAGGGATGCAGCGGTTGGGAAGGGAGTAAGACAGGGTTGTAGCCTTTCTCCAATGTTGTTCAAATTGTGCATTGAGCAAGCTATAAAGGAAAGCAAGGAGAAATTTGGTGAAGGAATTAAAGGTCAGGTGGAAGAATTAAAAACATTGCGTTTTGCCGACGACATAGTAATTCTGTCAGATACAGCAAAGGACCTGGAAGAGCAATTGAACGGAATGGACAGTGTGCTGAAAGGTGCATATAAGATGAACATTAACAAGAGCAAAACTAGGGTAATGGAGTGCAGTGTAAGAAAATCAGGTGATGCTGAAGGAATTAGATTGGGAAACGAAGCAATAAAGGAGGTAGATGAGTTTTGTTACTTGGGCAGTAAAATAAGAAATGATGGTCGCAGTACAGAGGATATAAAATGCAGAATGGCAATGGGTAGAAAAGCGTTCTTGAAAAAGAGTAATTTGTTAACATCAAATGTTGATTTAAACCTAAGGAAGTCCTTTCTGAAGGCAGTTGTATGAAGTGTTACCTTGTATGGGAGTGAAACATGGACGATAAACAGTGCAGACAGGAAGAGGATTGAGGCTTTTGAAATGTGGTGCTACAGAAGAATGATGAAGATTAGGTGGGTGAATCGCGTAACTAATGAGGAGGTACTGAACAGAATTGGGGAGAAAAGAAATTTCTGGCATACCTTGACTAAAAGAAGGGATAGATTGGTAGGGGACATTCTTAGACATCAAGGAATTATGAATTTAGTGTTGGAGGGAAGTGTGTGGGGTAAAAACCGCAGAGGAAGACCAAGAGATGAATACAGTAAGCAGATTCAGACAGAGTAGGTTGCCGTTCTTATATGGAAATGAAGAGGCTTGCTCAGGATAGGATACTGTGGAGAGCTGCATCAAAGCAGTCTCCGGACTGAAGACCACAACAACATCTCCTAAATAAATTTGGCTGTGGTATCTCCAGTCCTCTGTGTTGCATTTTGGGTGGGCAGCAGAGTATGTTCATATGCTGCAATTAGTTGGAGGGATTTAGGATTCAAATTGTTCAGATTGTTTACACGGATTAAGTAGAGCAGAGGGCCTACGAAGAATAGATATCATTTTAGTTTCACTAGAGGACTTCCCGTCATTCACTAAGAACTTTCTGATAGGGAATCTCGAATCCAGTGTCACCGGAGCGATTTTCCATAGGCACGAATTTGAGGAGAAAGCACACAAATCGCTTGTGCGACCCCCATCTTGAGTATTGCTCAAGTGTTTGGGATCGCCACCGGATAAGTTTAAAGGAAGACATAGAAGCAATTCAGAGGTGGACGCCTAGGTTTGTTATTGGCACGTTCGATCAATGCGCGAGTGTTACTGAGATGCTTCGAGAACTCAAATGGGAGTCTCTGGATTGAAGGCGACATTCTTTCTGAGAAACATTGTTGAAGAAATTTAGAGGGTCGGAATTGGAAATTGTCTGCAGAAAGATTCTATTGCCACCAACCAACATTTCATGTAAAGACCACAAAGATGAGACCAGGAAGATTAAGGCTCGCACAGATGCATACAAGTATTCGTTTTTTCCCTCGTTCTATGTGGAAGTGGAACAAGAGAGCAAGTAACTAGTAGTGGTAATAGGTACCCTTCACCACGCAGATTTGGCCGGATTTCGGAATATGTATGTAGATACTATTCTGCTGATAGTCTGTGCATGTATGTTCTATTATCTGAATGGTTCATATATGTGTATTTCATTGACTATGTCCATTCTCTTCATTGTCTTCCTCCTGCCTGTTTTCGTCGTACGTCTGTTCTTTGATGATTCTTATCCTGTGTTATCTGCCATTTTGCATATAGACTCACCGCTTTTTGGCCCACTTTAGGTTACGGTATTAACACTAAAAGTAGGCCTTTACGATCGTCTTTTTGACAGCTCGAAATTTAAATGAAAATAACGGTTTAGATATTCATCTGACACGAAAATTGAATAACCGAATTTGTAGAGGAGAAAATTCTCTACAACTTAGCTCCCTTATGTTTTTTCATATCTCGTATCGTTTGAGAAATATTTGCAAAAATAACTGAGATTTGACACCCTCCATTGAATTAACGAAAACCAGCCGTTCGGAGATGTCACGTGACATTCCACGCGTATTTGATGATTTTCTTATTGCAACTTATACGTCGTCATTTCAAAGCAACGGCAAACTAAGGAATTAACAAAAACACATCATTCTTCGTACGATAAATGATAATCTAATGTCTACAAATGCCATATTAACATCAGTTAACAACAGTCATTAATAATATGAGATTAAAGAACTCGTGTTTTGATTTATAGCCGTAGCGTAGTGGGCAAGGTGCTGGACTGTGACGCAAAAAGTCGGTGGTTCGAAACCCGCCATTACCTAAATTTTTTTCCTAAAAGGGTTTCAGACACACTTATTAATTTATTATTATTTAGATTATTATTTTGGTACAAAATGTTTCCAAAAACTAATAAAACTACAAATCTAAAGTGGGCCAGAAAACACGTCAGTGCGTTTTTTTCCTATACGGCCGGTTTGTAGTGCTCTGTTCAAATGTTCAAATGGGACTTAACTACGGGGTTATCAGTCCCTAAACTTACAAACTACTTATGAACTACTTACGAACTTGGACGGCACAAATATCCATGCCCGAGGGGGGATTCGAACCCCCGACCGTAGTAGCCGTGCAGACCGTGACTGGAGTGCCTCAGTCTCCTCGGCCACCGCGGCCGGCTAGTGCTCTGGAACTTTCGTCTGTAAGAGTATTTAGGCGTTCACACTGATCACTGTCTCTTTTGTGTGTATTGATTCATTCATGTTGTTGTTTTGTGTGTGTGTGTGTGTGTGTGTGTGTGTGTGTGTGTGTGTGTGGTTCGCAGAAGAAACCGTGTGTTCTGGAGCCTTCTTCCCGCACGTACATGTGGGTGTCCTACGTTCAGGCGGAGTATATGCGTGGGATAAGGGCTATATCTAATTAAGAAGCGAACCATACTGCGACCAGAGTTGCTACGTTGCATTTTAAGCCGCTGCCTGATATTGGGAGAAAGCTACACAATGTGCGTCCCTTATCGCTTCTGCCCCACTCACCGCGGCAAGTATCCATTCGCCATTGTTTAGACACATCAGAGCGGAACGGTATAATTTTGAAATTGGAACATGTCCGGCCAGTCGACGTGAGGAAACATAACAGTATCACGCCGCAGAGGGCGGAAACATGTCTACGGAAGAGACCGTGCAGCACTGAATGCGTATCACTCACTCCAGTCCGACAGGCGACTTCCTGTATTCGTCTGGTAACTGCCAGTGCAGATATCCGTTTCCAGAAAGTGGGGTGGTCCCGAGACGTCGTGGTGTGCGGAGGCGCGTGTGTGGAAAAGGGCGAGCAGCGCAGGTGGCAATCAAGGCGCGCGCTCTGCTTTCTCTTGGAAACAATACGGCACGCCCGCCAACGCGGAAACACGCGCGAAAGTCCGATTATGTCACGACCCTGCGTGGCCGGCGCCACGGCCCTTGTGAAACTGCGTCCGATTCTACTGCTGGCAATAAGGAAAGCCTCACTACCGTCTTGCTTATTTCCCCTCTCATTATGCAATTTTGGCCCACTTTAGGTTACGGTAGTAACACTGAAAGTGGACCTTTGCGATCGTCTTTTGACAGCTTGAAATTTAAATGAAAATAACGGCTTAACCATGCATCTGACACGAAAATTGAATAACCCAATTTGTAGAGGAGAAAATTCTCTACAACTTTGCTCTCTTATGTTTTTTTCATATCTCGTATCGTTTGAGAGATATTTGCAAAAATAACGGAGATTTGACACCCTCCATTGAATTGACGAAAACCAGGCGTTCGGAGATGTCACGTGACATTCCTCGCCCAGAACACACTCTGGCATACGCCATCTTGCGTTGCGTATTTGATGATTTCCTTATTGTAACTTACACGTTGTCGTTTCAAAGCAATGGCGCACTGAAGAATTAACAAAAACACTTCGTTTTTCGTACGATAAATGATCATCTAGTGTCTACAAATGTCATATTAGCATCCGTTAACAACGGCTATCAATAGTATGAAATTAAAGAGCCAAGGTTTTGATTAATAGTCGTAGCGTAGTAGGCAAGACGTTGGGCTGTGATGCTGAAGGTCAGTGGGTTCGGATTCCGCCACTACTTATATACTTATATATAGAGGCTTTCAGACACTCCTATTAATTACTTTTTTGTTATTTACATTATTATTTTGGTCCAAATTGGTGGCAAAAACTTATAAAACTACAAATCTAAAGTGGGCCGTAAAACACGTCAATGCGA
This sequence comes from Locusta migratoria, assembly GCA_026315105.1. NCBI lineage: Eukaryota > Metazoa > Arthropoda > Insecta > Orthoptera > Acrididae > Locusta > Locusta migratoria. Next base: position 622,935,824 of record CM048755.1, read on the forward strand.
TTTTTGAATGACCCAATTTGTAGAGGAGAAAATTCTCTACAACTTTGCTCTCTTATGTTTTTTTCATATCTCGTATCGTTTGAGAGATATTTGCAAAAATAACGGAGTTTTGACACCCTCCATTGAATTAACGAAAACCAACCGTTCGCAGAGGTCACGTGACATTCCTCGCACAGAACTGTCTATGGCATACGCCATCTTGCGTTGCGTATTTGATGATTTTCTTATTGTCATTTACACGTTGTCATTTCAAAGCAATGCCGCACGGAAGAATTAACAAAAAGAAGTCGTTCTTCGTACGATAAATGATAATCTAGTGTCTACAAATGCCACATTAGCATCAGTTAACAACGGCCATCAATAGCATGAAATTAACGAACGCACTTCCTAACTGTTAGCTGTAGCGTAGTGGTCAGTGTGGTGGACACTGATGCTGTAGGTCAGTAGTTCGGAACCCGACAGCACCTAATTTTTTTTCCTACAAGGGATTAGACATTGTTATTAATTAATTTTTTATTATTTTGGTCCAAAATGTTTGCAAAAACTTATAAAACTACAAATCTAAAGTGGGCCATAAAACACGTCATTGCGATTTTTTTTCCGTTACTGAAAAGCAATCCCGAAATTATTTCGTCTGTTCAACGTCATATGTCTACAGCGACGTCCTCATGCCATTGGACAGCGTCGTTAAAAATCAGGGTAGGCTACTTCCAGCACAGTTCTGTGCTTTGAATCAGTGACGGCTGCTGTATACGAGCTCAACAGCACATCTGATAACTTGCGGATTTATGTTTAAATGTTCTTAAATCTATCGGACTCAACTACTGGGTTATTAGTCTGTAGTTTACAAACTACGTAAACTAAGGTAAACTAACCTAAGGACAACACAAACATCCATGCCCGAGGGGCAATCGAACCCCCGACGACGAACAGCCGCCCGCACCGCAGCACGGCGCCCCAGTGCGCACGGCTAATCCGGCGCGGCTGCGGATTTATATTTCATTTTTCTTTCAATGCTGCTGAATTAGCATAGATGCAGTTATCTTAAATATAAAGTAAGCATTCAACAATCCGAAGACTGATGAACACCACAGTGCTTTACTAGGTATGGTTCTATTTGGGGGCGGTACGCCATTGCCTTCCTCCGTCCTTCGAATTTTTTTCCTTTATTGTTATTTCACACTGTCAAAATACATGTCAGTAGGCTGCCAGCAGCATTAAGTGCTGCTCTTCAGCCGAGAGATAATATACAAATGAACATGATGAGTGAAAATATATGCTTGGAGTTAAAACTATGGTGAAATAAAATATGAACAAGGCGACAAGTATGAAGGCATTACAGCTGACAGATGATAAAATATACATAGTCAGTTAAAACAATGAGCCACGGTGGCGTTAAAAACATACATTATGAGAGCAAAACCCTGTCCGTCCTTCGAACTTACCCAGCCAGTTATATAGGGGGACCTACAGTTTAACGTAGATTCCTAACCAATACACGACACTTTAATCTCCTCGCTGTCACATCGCTACTCGTGTAGACTTCGTGAAACTTAGCATTAGGGTCAAGAGCACAGGTCGTCTGTGCTCCTTTTAACAATTCTGCGCATGTGCAACTGGCATGACATCTTTGCCTTATTGGTACAATACATGCGAACTTGATAGGCAATGAGCACGGTTCACTGCGTGATCAGGAGCTAGATGATAGCGCCATTTTAACTGCACGAGACTCTACAGCCCTCTGTCTGCTTCTGAAATAGCTGCACCTAACCATTGTTTTCAAAGCACAGAGGATTTACTATTGTGTCGATCGCAGTAACTGTTCGTAACTTGGTTTTTAAAATAGCAGCAACCAGTTTCACTTAAATTAGTTTTGCTGAACAGATTCATTGAGGGTGGCAATGCATGTCTGTAGAAGAGCACTAAATGCCCGAAATCGACCAATAAAGCTAATTTAAGTGCAACTGGTTGCTGATATTTTGAAAACCAAACACCGTGGATATATCAAAAACATGTCATAGATAATTGTCAATGAGTCACGATTGGTGGTAAAACTGACAGAAGATTCTAAAATGAATTAGAACAGTCTGAAAAGCAATCTTCAGCGTGGCCATTCGGTTAAAGGCGTCAAGTTTTCGAGCGGAAGATGATAGATGTCTCTTGTGTTGCCGTAGACTTTTTTTTACCTCTGTAATGCGCCGAAAATGACATTCTTACTTGTCACAAATATTTGCCCCCCTTTTTTTCTTTTTCAACAAATATGTCAATTTCAAACGATGTGGTTAGGTAGGAACTACAAAGTACAGTCATAACATGTAGGCTTCCACGGCCGGCGTTGTCGTCAATTAAAACTTCCGGGCTAAATTGCCGTGGTCGATCCGTAAAACTTCTTCCCCCTGACGTTTCGTTGTCAACTGCGGATAACATCTTCTGAGGTGAGTCGACGACTGGCTTACAGCTTAGGCCGGCAGCAGTGGCCGAGCGGTCTGCGGCGCGCCAGTCACGGTCTGCACGGCCATAACGGTCGGAGGTTCGAATCCTCCCTCGGGCATGGGTGTTTGTTTGTCCTTAGCGTAGGTTAGTTTAAGTTAGTCAAGTAATTAGTGTGTAAGTCTAGCGACTCATAACCACGAGGTTTGGTCGCATAAGACCTCACGCACACTTGAACATTTGGCTCACAGCTTAGACTGCTGTGAGTGAAATGAGCATCAAAGACATTTAGCATATGCTATATCCAGTCTGAAACTTCTCAAAAATAAATGAATGAATTTTTTAGGATATACTAAATTCTGCTTATGTCATACATGTGGAGCACTATATAAAAAAAGGGCATTTCATAAAAATAAATTATGCCTTCTTACTTCAGTAATATTCATGTGTGGTTTACGAAACAGAGCAGCACGAACTTACACGTGCTTTACTTCTTGCCTTAAACTGCGCATTATTATACACAAAGCACCCAAAAACCAATTCCTTGCTGCGGTGCAGTAGCCGAGCGATCTAAAGCACCTCGCTGCGGAGCGTGCGGTTGCTCGCCGTGGAGGTTCGAGTCCTCCCTGGGGCATGGGTGTGTGTGTTTGTCCGTAGGTTTGTTTACCTAGGTTTAAGTAGTTTGTAAGCTACGGACTGATGACCACGCAGTTTGGTCCGATAGATTTACAGACATTTGAACATTTGAAACAATTCGTTCTTACGTCATAAATGCTGATAATTGCTTACAGTTATATGAAATTTGTTCATAATTTGTTATAAAGAAGACTCTTCCACACTTCCATGTACAATTGAATCTAAAAATTTAACATACAAAATGTATTCTTACGACGCGCCAGTGTTTTAATTTGAAAGTGTGGCCGCAATTCACCGTAAGGTGCGTGGCGGAGGGTACACTGTACCACTACTATGCATTTCCTTTCCTATTCGACTCCCAAATTGAACGAGGAAAAAAAGAATGCCTATATGCCTCCGTACGAGCCCTAATTTCTCTTCTCTTTGTGATCTTTGCGCGAAATGTAAGTAGGCGGCAGCAAGATCGTACTACACACAGCTTCAAATTCCGGCCCTCTAAATTTACTTAACAGAAATTCACGAAAAGAACGTCGTCTTTCTTCCAGCGATCCCCAATTCAGTTGCCGGAGCATTTCCGTGACACTCGCGCATTGGTCGAACCTACCGGTAACAAATCTAGCTGCTCGTCTCTGAACCGCCTCTATGTCTTCCTTTAAACTGATCTGCTGCGGGTCCCAAACACTTGAGCAATACTCAAGACGTGGTCGTACAAGCGTTTTATACGCGGTCTCATTTACAGGTGAAGTACATCTTCCCAAAATTCTCCCAATAAACCGAAGTCGGTTCTCCGCCTTACTCACAACTGTCCTTACATGCTCGTTCCATTTCATACCGCTCTGAAATGTTACGCCTAGATATTTGAACGACGCGACAGCCTCAAGAAGCTCACTACTAATGCTGTATTCGAACATTATGGGATTGTTTTTTCTACTCATGCGCATCACCTTACATTTTTTTACGTTGAGAGCTAGCTGCCAATCTTCGCACCAACTAGAAATTTTGTCTAAGTCATCCTGTATGCTATTACAGTCAGTTACAGACGACACCCTCCCATACACCACAGCATCGTCAGCAAACAGCCGCAAATTACAACTTACTCTGTCCATCAGATCATTTATATAGATAGAAAATAATAGCGGTCCTATCACACTCCCCTGGGGCACGCCTGACGATACACTCGTCTCTGATGAACACTCGTCGTCGAGAACAACTTACTGCGTTCTATTACTTAGGAAGTCTTCCAGCCAGTCACAAATCTGTGAACCTATTCCATAAGCTCGTATCTTCGTTAGCAGTCTGCAGTGTGGCACCGCGTCGAACGCCTTTTTGAAGTCGAGAAAAACAAAATCCGCCTGTTGCCCTTCGTCCATGGCTCGCAAGATGTCATGTGAGAAAAGGGCAAGCTGAGTTTCACATGAACGATGTTTCCTAAACCCGTGCTGATTCATGGAAAGAAGCTTTTCCGTTTCAAGGAAATTTATTATATTCTAACTGAGAATATACTGCATAATTCTACAGGAAACTGATGTCAACGATAATGGCCTGTAATTATGTGGGTCAGCTCTCTTTCCTTTCATATAAACAGGAGTCACCTGCGCTTTTTTCCAGTCACTAGGAACTTTGCGCTGAATTAAAGATTCGCGATAAATGCAAGCTAAGTAGGGGGCCAACGCCGCAGAATAGTCTTTGTAAAACCGAACTGGTATTCCATCCGGTCCAGCAGACTTTTTCGTATTTAACTCTCTCAGCTGCTTCTCTACACCGGAAATACCTATTTCTATGTCCCCCATTTCGGAATTAGTACGTTGATCAAATGATGGTACATTTGTGCGGTACTCCTGCGTGAAAGATTTCTTAAAGGTTAAATTTAGAACTTCAGCTTTCCGTTTGCTTTCTTCTATTACTGCCCCGGAATGATCAACGAGTGACTGGACAGTGGGCTTTGACCCGCTTATCGATTTTACATAGGACCAGAATTTTTTCGGGTTCTCGGAAAGATCTTTTGCTAAGGTATGGCTGTGATAATTATTGTATGCTTCGCGCATCGAAGGAAGTATACAGAAGGAAGTGATGTTAGATGTTGAAACTTTGGCCTGTAAGCAGTAGAGTGTGTTGTGACGGCAGGCCCGAGTGCTGTTCTCGTCAGCGGCGCTGTTGCTACTGGCCAGACAAGTTTGTGGGCGGCGCGTCTTGAATCAGCGACGCTAGTTAAGCCAATTGTCGATGGCGCAGCTGTAATCTGCCGGCATCTGAGCTTCAGCCGCAGCGTTGGCTTTAGAGCAGTAGCGTACTGTGATTTGAGTATCTGCCAGCAAGTAAAAACATGCATAATCTCTATTCGCGCATTCTCCTTCTTACAGGCCTTATCTAGTGCCTCCATGTGGTCGGAGCGTGATAACTGATTTGACAATCCCAGCGGTGGTGTGCGGTCTGACGCGTCCTCTCTGACGTTACGAGTCTGTACTCTATTTGAAAACGTCGAGTATTCTCATGTGAAATTGAGATAAGGTTTTCTAAATGTTTGCGAATCGTGTAGCTGAAGCGGTACGCGGGTACCAGCCCGGTATTCACATAGCCGAATATGGGGAAACCGCTTACAATCCTCATTCAGGCTTTTTTTTTTTTTTTGTGTGGTTTTAGGGCGCACAACTGCTGTGGTCATTAGCGCCCAACACTGCCCAAAGTAAAAAAGAACCGGGGTTAGAAATTAAATGGCTTTCGCCATATTTGCACGATGTATAAAAAGTAAAACTCTGTTAACCGATTGCGGGTCATCAGCTAAAATGTCAGACATTTCAAATGGGAAACACAGATCATGACGGAGACGGTTAAAAAATGGACATTGCACTAAAAGATGGTTCACAGTAAAAGGTGCATCACAGTGCTCACATAAGGGAGCAGGACCACCACGTAATAAATGCTGGTGGCTAAAACGGCAGTGGCCAATACGAAGCCGGGCTAGAACAATCTCCTCTCGGCGGGAGGGTCGAGATGACGTTGACCAGAGATCAGGCACAGGTTTAATGGCTCGCAATTTGTTCCCTGACAGGGATGACCAATGTAGATACCAACGCGAGATAATACGCTGGGAGATACCAGCGCGAAGGTCATCAGAGCTGGTGGAAAAGGTAGATAGCCGAGGAAGGAGAACTGCTTCCTTGGCAGCCATATCCGCAGCCTCATTCCCCAACACTCCCACATGGCCAGGGACCCACAGAAACGTCACCGTAGTTCCGCTCGTTGAAAGAGAAGTAAGGCAATTGCGGATGCTTTGTACCAGGGGATGGGCCGGATATAGGATGCGAAGGCTCAACAAAGCACTCATTGAGTCCGAGCAAATGACAGTCTTACTGAGCGAGTGGCGCCGGACGTATTGTGTGGCTTGGTATAATGCATACAGCTCAGCTGTAAAAATGGAACTCCACTCAGGAAGACGATATTTAAAAGAGACGTTGCCAAGTACAAAAGCAGACCCAACACCCTTGTCTGTCTTTGAGCCATCAGTGTAAATGAACAAATTGTCATCAAATTTAAACCGGAGTGCGTGAAATTCTCTCTGGTAGACGAAACGAGGTGTGGAGTCCTTTGGAAGAGAATGAAGATCAAAGTTAACACGGACTTCGGGGCTTCGCCACGGTGGAGAGGTGCTCTCTCCAGCCGAGAAGATAGCAGGCATTGTAACGCCAAGCTGGCCGAGTAGCGAACGCAAGCGTACTCCCGGTGGTAGCAGAGCAGACGGGCGCAGAGCGAAGAGACTGTCAAGTGAGTCGTTAAAAAAAACTGCGTACGTCGGGTGTCCTCGCATGGACGACAGACGACTAGCGTAACGGCTAAGCAGTCATTCAGGCTGGTCGATACACCGGCACTCGTCCATAATCCACCGAGCGGATTCGATCTGTAGTCGGCACAGCTTTACTCTTATGTAAAGTGTGCATTACGACAATTCGCTTTGGAAATTTGGAGGCGCTTGTAGAATTGTGGTAGGATGTATTATTTTATTAAAAATCGAGTACTCGACGTGCAAGACAATCTTTATGAGCGGGACAAGAAATCTCTATGAATAGATTCATAATATACAGGGGGAGGGGGGGGGGGAGGAGAGAAAAGGACAGTGCCACAACTGCACCCACAATTTTAATACCGCGGAGGGTTTTAGAAAGGGCGGATCATGCTCTGAATAAATACTGAACCTCGAAAAAGAACAACGACAAAAACGTACGAAACCTCTTCATTGAAATAAAACAAGGCATATGTTAGTAAGGTATCTTGAATAACAGCAACCAGTCGTCTTTTATGTAATTTTTTTATTACATATCTCCCATTACCGGTTTCGATATGCCTAGCATATCATCATCAGATGGTGAACGGTTTTTTTATATTGCAGGTTGTGTGTGGAGGAATTTGTGAATCTGCTATAATTACAAAAACAAAACAAGTGAACTAACAGATGCACAAATTCTTCCACACACCACCTGCAGTATTAAAAAAAACCGCTCACCATCTGATGATGATATGCTAGGCATATCGAAACCGGTAATGGGAGCTATGTAATAAAAACATTTTACATAAAAGGCGACTGGTTGCTGTTATTGAAGATACCTTATTTCACCACAGTCGCAGTGTGCCTGATCCATAATGGATAAAAGTGCATATGTTAGTCTTGGAGGAAATGGGTTTGTATAAGAAAACTAATACCATAAAAGGCATTATCCCAAATACATGCAGACATACATTATGTAACAATGAATGAACCTGAGATACTAACATAACACTAAACAGTTGGAGAAACTGAAGCTAAAAGGAAGGAAAACTTTTGGAAAAATCATAAGACCAAAATTCAAATGTTTGCAAATCTAAGGGATCAAAAATTGCTTGGGTTATCGGTCCCTAGGCTTACTACTCAAACAAACTTTAACTTATACTAACGAAAAACAAAGAGAGAGAGAGAGAGAGAGAGAGAGAGAGAGAGAGAGAGAGAGAGAGAGAGAGAGAGAGAGAGAGAGAGAGAGATAGGACTAACCACCGACGGTGAGCGGCCGCGCAGTCCGTAGCATGGCGCTTTAGACCACGCAGCTATTGCTGCGCGGTAGACTAAAATTAAAGAAAAATATGATAAACGTCAAGAAAGGAAATCTCTTCAAGACAATTTAAAAACCTTCATATACTATGCGCAAAAGAAGGATAGATAAGTATTATTATTGTTATTATTATTATTACTGCCATCTCAGAATTCTACGCGGGAATAACCGTGCGTTCTAAGGAGCCTTGCTGCGGACTACGCGGCTGCTATCCGTCGGAGGTTCGAGTCCTCCCTCGCACATAAGCTTGTGTCTCCTCAGCATGAGAAAGTGTAAGTAGCTTGTAAGTTTAGGGACCGATGATCTTAGTAGTTAGGTCCCATAGCTTTATGAACATTTTAATATACATCTCAGAATGAACTAATGATTAACAAAAATAAATACTTGATTTCTTTCGCAAGCGCAAAACAAAAACCAACAGGTTTAAAGAAATTGAAATACATATCTTAGAATTGTAAATTACACAAAATTCTCTACTCGATCGAACACATCAAGTAATAAATAAAGACGTAAATTTAAGATTCCAAGACAAAAATTTTGCATAGAACCAAACCTATTATCTCGGAAAATGAGATCAAATGAAGATCAGAAATATTTACCACTAAGAAAATAACAGTAGATAGAGAGATGATTGATTCAACGTACCAAACACAGGGTGAAACCAAAGAAGATAGACAGCGTCCGACGTAGATTAATGGTTCCACAGAATCCCTTTCTCTCTTACGGAGATGGTTCATTGTTTTCAGACACTGCAAGCCGATGGCACTCTGAAAGAAGCGTCGGGGTATATAACTAATTGCAGCCTTCCTGCAAGGCCGCTGGCCCTTTCCTGTCCACCCGACCTTGTGCTCGGTCTCTAAACACATCCACATCGACGAATACTAAACGCTAACAATTTCTTTCCTATGAAGTCTCTCCTGTATGCTTTGATCAATTGGTACCCTTAGAAAGAAGGTAAACGTGAGAATGGCACCAACACAAACTCTGTATCGTTTACAGAATGATTATTTCATTTTGCATCGGATTTTATGCTGTCATAAAATTTCTTTATGGATGAAAATTTAACTGCGACTTAATATGCAGGAGAGGGGTGTCTGTGGGTTAGGATGAGTAGCAGAGATAATATTAAATTCATATTCCAGAGGCAGATCATAGATGTTGATCATAAGACAAGGCATTCAATTAAAATTTGTGTCATGGCCTGGATTCGAACCAGGGTCTCCAGCTTACTACGCACTCACTTTCTCTCCCCCCCCCCCCCCCCTTCGGGTAATTCGGTTCTTTTCGGTAGTGAATCATTTATGTTCTTGTTGTTCGATGAGATTTTTACTCAGTTTCACTTTTATATATTTCCGCTTTCATTTTATTTTTATTCTATTTTGATCTGTCGCGCCGGCATCGATGTAACCACAGTGGCATTATGGATGACGGGAATGCACGGAATAACTAAGGTGGTCTCCCTTCACAACACGAACTTCTGCTCTGCCTCGATGTTTGCCTCCAATTTGTATCTACATAATCGAGGCTTTTCGTTATTCGCATTATAAATTCTCGTTATCCAAAATGTCACGGTGGCTGAATGGACGCCAACGTGTTAGATAAGCGTGTTCGGTGAGATGGCTGCATGCCACTTCCAGTAAAGATCTGCACGATAGCACGGCAGCAAAGATACCGATCTACCAGAGGAAGAAAAATAAAGAAAATTAATACGCTGCCTAGTATGCAAGAGACCCGAGTTGGAATCCCGGCCGTGGCAAATTTTAATTCAATGACTCGCCTTAATAGTAGAGAAATTGGTAATTTGAGCTTTTATTTTGTTTGACGATAGAGCTATCCTTGAGTCCACGCCTAATGAGAAAGTCGCGCCGCACTGCACACGGACAGCTGCGGTACACTGTCGCAGTCGTCTCTATACAAAGTGGCGCGGCCATATCTTCGGCATCAGTTACACTATGTAAATAAAAATACCACCATCATGAAATTATTTTCCATATATTTAATTTATGCCTACTAATTTAAGGTTTCTTTAAAAAATATAACGTTAAAGTTCAGCATCTGCGTCTATATTTCGCATCAACTAAGCAATGTGTAAAACAAATGTTCCAATCGCTTATGGGTCGCAGGAAAAACTTCTTGCCATTAAGCTTCCGTGTGGCTTTAATCAATTTTATCCTCCTGTCTTTTCGTGGGATATACGTAGGAGGAAGCAATATTTTGGTCGAATCTTCCAGAAACGAATGCTCTCCGAACTTTGCCAGTAATCTCTACCTGGTCTATCAACCCTACCTGGTACGGATCCCACATTGCCAAGCAATATCCAAACATTGGTCGAACGAGTATTTTATAATGTACTTCCTGTGTTGAAGGATTACACTTCCAGATGATTCTTTCGATGAATCTGAGTCTACAATCTTCCTTAACCAAGATTAATTTTGAGGTTGCACTTCAGATCACAGATCATACATACTATCAGATATTTAATAGAAGTAACACCATTGATTGATCAGTAATCGTATGATCACACAGTAGAAAACCTTTCTATATACTCGCAATACGTAGCATTTGTTTATGAGAATGCAACTTTTGGGAGGCGTTACTGTTGGTATGAATCTTGTGGGAAAAATTTGAAGTATGAGATGGCATGGGTATCGTACGTTTTTCTTAATACAATTTCAGAAGAAGCAATCAAGTATCGTCCAAGAAACCGGATAATCCAATATTACTACACTACAAGACTTTGTAAAGGTATGAAATAATACTATTTCCAGTGACAATAAATGTAATTATAATAAGGGTTTTAAAGAACACGTAACTGTAATTATGTTTATGTTCTCTTTTTTTCAGCTTTGTAACGGTCTTTATGCCACCTGCCTCTGTATTTTATGCCTTGTAGTCAAATATTAGTGTGCATAACTTCGGCAATGAATTTTCGGAGATTTTTATTCTTTTTCCTTGAGAAGCTTCTTGTGTACTACCTTGAATTATAGTTTTAACATCTGTAATTTTTTTTACATTTCGTGACATTTCGTATTTTTTCGCCAAATGCTCTGTAGTATCGTTACTTTTGCATCCTTGGAATGTCGACCCAAAACCATGAAAGCCTAAAAATATTATATTATTATGAATGTTGTCTCCATGAAAGGCAAGTAGAAATTGACTTGTTCAAATGTTTGTATAGCTTATGGGACTTAACTACGGGGTCATCAGTCCCTAAACTTACAAACTACTTATGAACTAGCTAACACTAAGGATGGCACAAATATCCATGCCCGAGGGGGGATTCGAGCCCCCGACCGTAGTGGCCGTGCAGACCGTGACTGGCGCGCCGTATTCCCCTCGGCCACCGCGGCCGGCAGAAATTGACTCTAAAAACTTAGAAGTGTATGTTGTGCAACATTTTCTCGCGTTTTTAATCTTGCGACAAGAGTCGCAGAAAACGAGAAATATGTCTCTCAACAACCCTAAAACTTCTCCAACGAATTGTGTTCCTTTACATTTTCGCCAGGCGTGTACGTGTTTAGTAGTAGACTGTCACAAAAACGTCATGTCCTTCCACTCCCCCTCCCCCAGACAGGCTACTGAATAAGATATAGTTACGCCCGTACCTGTGGAGCGAATCACTCGGTCTGAATTTCGTGGGGAGGTCTATAAAGTCTATAAACGAATTCACGTTGTGAGCATAGTACCTTAATTATTCTTAGACATATTTAGTGACATTATTGGTCACTGAACCTCTTACATTGCACGAGCAGGAAGAAGAGATTCAGGAAATACTTTCAGAAGCAGGGAGAGAAATTTTAGGCAACAGTTTGATGCTTAACATGAGAACTTCTATTAACGAAAAAGTTTTGCGATCCGAAACAAACTGATGAGATAAATTTTTTGTAGGTGTGACTAATGGAGTTTCGGCTGTCCTCCAAAGGTGCTCTGAAACCCGGTAGTAACTGTAAAGTGTCCTCATGTAACTGTGAATCTTTTGGAAGTGAACGTGCTTCCCCTGTGAGCGCTGTCAGAGTTTCAACAAAGAGCGAGACCATCAAATTGGCACTGGACGCGTTCCACTTTCTGCAGATATTTGCACTGCGTGAAAGCGAAGTCTCTCGCATGCAGGACCTTGGCACGAAGAGAAGGCCTGCGATTTCCAGCCCCACAGCCAACGCTTGCTTATCTATGTCCTACGTCTGATCTCACACAAGCAAATAAAATAGGTTCCGTTCAGATCGGTATAAGATGATGGTTCCTGACAAATTATCAAAGAAAGGAAAATCACAAGCAAAACATTCGGAACATGAGCGAATGGCTCACTTGAAATAGCATTGCTACCAAATGCATGGTGTTCACGGGGGTCTTATTTTGGCGGGAGAGCGTTATACTATCATAGGAGTGTAATTCATTTGCTAAGTGTTTAAATATGACGCGGTCTAATACCCAGAACTGTTTTATTCAAAATGACACCGGCCGTGGAAGCCTACGAACTTATATCTTAGGATGTTTTTGAAAGTTTCGTGAAACAGCTTCCTAGACAAATATATGATTAATAAGTGAAATGTAAATGAATCTATTGTCTTTCCTAGTAGCAAAAATTTAAGAGGGCACTGAGGATGCTCCACCGAAGTTTGAAATAGGGAATCTGGGGTCGGAGATGGAAGCTTAAGAAGATAAAAAATGTGCTGAAACCGACGGCCATCAGCCTCAATGCAAGAAGGACATCGATGAGCAAGATCTGACAAATATCTCTGTTGTGTTTCGAATTTTCCTACAAATTCATTCCACAGGGGTCTCATACACAAATGACTTTAGATATCCCAGGAGGAAATAATGAGGGGGATTCAAGTGAGGTGACCTGGCAAGCCTCCCCTACCAATACTGCGACCAGGAAATTCAGTACTGAGATGGTGGCGGACATCCACACTGAAGTGATTCAGTCCACCGTCGTCTTGTGTCCACACCCTCTCAGGAACAACCAAGGGTACGTTGTTCAACAACATACAGGTGGCCATTCAGATGGCCAGGTACAAGATATGGACAATGAGATCTCGATTTCCCACTAATTGGGCTAATTCGCGTTTACTTGCAGGAAATAAAAAATGCACATGTCAATAAACAGCACAATACCAGTGAACTTGTTAGCATGTCAGTTATAAATAAACTGGAAAACAGTAATGTGAGCTAAAGCGGTAGACAAGTTTACTTCCACATCATGTTAAACTGACTTCTACATCTACATACACAATGCGCAATCCACCCAAAGGTGCGTGACGGAGGGTACTTAGTACCACTACCAGTTACTTGCTTTCCTGTTCCACTCCCATATAGAACGAGGGAAAAACGAATACTTTAATGCATCCATACGAGCCCCAATCTCTCTAATCTTATCCTTGTGGTCTTTACGCGATATGTAGGTTGGCGCCAGTGGAATCTTCTTGAGTCCGCCTCAAAATCCGACCCTCTAAATTTCTTCAACAGTGCTTCTCGAAAAGAACGTCGCCTCCCCTCCAGCGACTTTCAGTTGATTTCCCGAAGCATTTCGGAAAGACTCGCGCATTGATCGAATCTACCAGTTACAAACGTCGCCGCCCGCCTCTCAACTGCATTTATGTCCTCCTTTAAACCGATCTGATGGGGATACCAAATACTTGATCAATACTCAAGATGGGGTCGCGTACAAGCGCTTCATAGGCGGTATCGTTTACAGACAAATTACAATTTCCTAAAATTTTCCCCAAAAAGCGAAGTCGACCATTTGCATTCCCCACGACTTTTACGCCTAGGTATTTAATTGACGCGATTCTGTCAAGCAGCACGCTACTAATGCTGTATTCGAACATTACGGGATTGTTTTTCGTACTCACATGCATCACCTTACATTTTATTACATTTAGCGCTAGCTTCCACTCCTCCCACCAGCTAGAAATGTGATCCAAGCATCATTAGCAAACAGCTGTAGATTGCAACTCACTATGTTCGTCAGATCTCTGCCTCTGGGTTCCCTACGTCAAATTGTTCAGTTGAGTTTTCTCTACGTATTTTTTGAATTTCTGTACGCTCATACGGAAAAACCCTGTATACACAATACTTCAAAAGTGATTCATTAACTTTCATGAGGCTATATCTTCTGTATTCATTCTTGTAGAATTTCAACTTCCTGACTGATTGAAACTGTCTCTCGGAACAGGACCCAAACCTGGGACCTTAGCCTTTAGGGGGCAATGTTCTGCAGCACGACTTCTGATCCGTCCTGGCAGTTTTACATCCGCCAGTACCTCTTACCTTTCAAACTTCACAGAAGTTCTCCTGCCTAACTGACAGGACTAGCACCCCTGAAAGAATGAATACTGCGGAGAGAGAGCTTAGCCGCAGCCTGCGGTATGTTTTCGGAATGAATTTTTCACTTTCTGGCAGATTAAAATCGTGTACGAGAAATAAAACTGCAAGTAAGCGTCTTGAATCGTGCTTGGGTAGTTCAGTCGGTAGAGCACTTTTGCGCAACAGACGCAGGTCACAGATTCAATTCCTGCTCCGACAGTTTTAATACGGCAGGAAGTTTCATATGAGACGAGTCTGCGTTGCAGAGTGATGAATACCTAATGGTATTCGTCCAATTGGAAGACCCAGAAAGCGATGGGAGGATGTGCCATGGAAAGACCTTTTGAACTAGAAGTCCATGACAACTGGACCGAAAGTATTTAAGATCACCAGCTACGGAGGAGAATTGTGAGGTCTGCATATCCTGTACAGGGACCTCGATAGCCTTATTTCATGATTAGCAAATTATATTTTAAAATTCTGATAATACGTATTGTTTCTGTGAAGTATTCTGCCAAATACCATATATGCTTTAAATTTTCGAATAAAAATAATTTTTTGTAGTAAAACCAGCAACCCGCCCCGGCTAGCATAGCATATGCGCCTACTTATTCGTAGCAGTCTGTGCCAGCGACATACTGCGTGCTTTATTTGATCGTAGTCGAGGCGAGTTAAAATTAATGGAGTACCAGATTCTCTTTCCTCTTCCATTGGGATTTTATCTTTTGAATATATATATATATATATATATATATATATATATATATATATATATATATATATATATATGTTTTGTACCTCTACTGATCATCAGTAAAGGGTGACTGATGAAAACAGACGGATTAAAAACTTATGTATTTTATGTCAATGTTACACGACGTCATGTTTTGGTGATTGTTAAAATCTGAATGACGAAACCGCGCAAGAATCGTATTATGAAACAATAAAAGCATTTTTACATGTACGGTAAAGTTCGTGAAATGTGGCTTTTCCTATGTGCATTTATTGCTCCATTTCGCAGAATTTCACTCTCTACACTCTTTCACCACCACGCACCTTAGTGAATTATACACCTGAACCTTCCTCAATCACAGTGTCCATTTGTGAAACCCATATGGAAATCCGTTCAAATATGTGTAGATGCGATCTTCACAATGTAAGTAACAAACTTTCAGATTTACACATAAGTATTTCTTTGAAATAGTATATTCTGAGTAAAAATTAAAAACAATTAACGAATTTTTTATTTTTAAGTGTTTTATGCTGTTCGTAAGATGCCTGCATTTTGGTAATACATGTTATTACTACGACAGACTAAAATATTTTTTTCAGGTTCTAGACCCTACTTAAATATCAGTAGAACTTTAAAAACACCTGTTGGCATAAAAGCAAATATTGAACTTCTTTCGACTTTTCTTTAGAGTGAGCATTAATATAAGTCTCCCCCAGCCCGACATAGATCTCTGGATGTAGCAAGGAACTCTACATTAGCAGCGATGACTTACTACTCACAGACTATTGCTTTGCGGGAATTGCGCCGTAGCTACCTTCAGTGCAGATTAGACTGAACTATCAGCATCAAATTATCTTGCATATGGCCATTGGACTCCACTACGGATAAACGTTAAATAAAACTCATTTAAAGTTTATCTTGTGCCGACTAGCTTTTTCTGCTCTTGCGTGGAGACCTTACACGACCGTTTGTCGTCTACCCCTTCCGGCTACCCACGTGTATGTCTACTGAAACTGGTATCTTTAACCTGGCACGTCGGTGGAACCATTGCCTCAGGACTCCTAGCATTTTTTCTGGTCGGTCTATCGATTCTAGTTTCCAGCTTTTTGGAATCTGATCACCCATTATACAGGGTGTGCAGAAAAGGGCTCCCTGATTTCAAAATTAAATATCTCGAAAACAAAGATCGATAGAGGAATGCAGTAAACGGTATGTTTATTGTGAAAGCTGTAAGAAGTTTATACAGCAGTTTGAAATAATAGTTACAAAAGCTGCTAACAGATGGCGCTGTACGCTGTACAGCTCATATAAGCTTACATAAGTGAAATAATCGTATGAAAACACTCATTGCAAACAATCACATCACAATGTTTTCATCGCCATACGTAATGCCTAGTATAAATAGTGATCCGAAGTACAGAGCGATCAGTTCCACTATTGAAACGTGAAAGGACGTTAGCGTACCGAAGGAAGAGCTTAAAACCATGTACTCCATTGAACAACGCGTTTTTCTGGTGCTACAGTACCACAGGTTAGAAGAGAGTCCTACGGCAACAAGGCGAAGTTTTCAAGCACGATTTAATGTTGCCAAAAGGACCCGATGCGAAAACCATTCGTACGCTCTTCCAAAATTTCAACGAACAGACAGCGTAACTGATGATCTAGTGGGGCATGTTGGCCGCAAGCAACCCGCAGTTACGCCTGAAAACATATTGTTGTGAAGCGAAACCCCTGTATTCTCCTAAAGTTACTGTGTGGGCTGTAGTATGCAGCAGAGGCATTATTGGCCCTTTTTTCATTCGAGAAACGGTCACTGGTGCTCGTTACGTTGCGATTTTGGAACAATTTGTCGCCACACAGCAAGCGTTAGAGGATCGACCAGATACTGAATGGTTTATGCATGATGGAGCCCGACCACATCGGACCGAACAAGTGTTTCGCTTTCTTGAGGAATACTTCGGGAATCGAGTTATTGCTTTGGAATATCCCAAATTTACTGGTGCAGCCATGGATTGGCCTCCATATTCGCCGGATCTGACTCCCTGTGACTTTTTTTGTGGGGCACAGTGAAAGACATAGTCTACCCGATGCATCCCGCCACGCTGGACGAGCTTGAATCGGCGATCTCTGTGGCATCTGAATCCATTTCGATTGAGACACTACGAAATATGATGGCGAATTTCATTCTTCGTTTGCGCACCTCTGTAGTGCCAATGGTGAACATTTTGAAAACATTGTGATGTGATTGTTTGCAAAGAGTGTTTTCATACGATTATTTCACTTATGTATGCTGATATGAGCTGTACAGCGTACAGCACCATCTGTTAGCATCTTTTGTAACTATTATTTCAAACTGCAGTATAAACTTCTTACTGCATTCCTCTATCGATCTTTGTTTTCGAGATATTTAATTTTGAAATCAGGGAACCCTTTTCTGGACACCCTTTATACTCGTAACAGTATGAAAAGGCAAAAGAAAACAGGGAATCTCAAACTTCCAAGAAGGGATTATTCTTAAAGCGTGCACAAGGACTCCTAATATAACTTTTGAAAACGGAATTTTAATTACATCGTATAGGACTTAGTATTACTTTAGCTTCATTTTGGCATTCAAGCAACCCTTGGCTGATGCACATGAACACTAGGTAATATCAATGAAATTTCACCACCGGCCGTTGAGGACAAAATCGGCTATGGGGCTCATTCGCTTGCTAGCTGTTTTCGGTTTAAATATCTTGAAAATTCCGCATTGACCCACGTGCCCAGAAACATCTTACCGTCCTGTACTATTTGACTTGTGCCAGCTGCTACCTGGAAACTCCGATAACGTAAATAGTTCATGCCTTGCCCAACCCGCGTCAAAAATGCTATATTTTCGTAAAATATTGGCCATCTGTAGCTTCACTTCTGTTCATTTCATTTTTGGCTAAGTTCCGCATGTACCATAAACATGGAAAAAATCTGTGATAACTAGTAGAAGTAGTCACCTTTTAAGTGTAAAACTGAACCGCCATACCGTAAGAAAATGGCAAACAGCATCCGCATGTAGTCCATCACGAGCGAGACTACAGACTTCACGATTGTGCAGTTTTCTCGGATAATAAATAATAATAATAATAATAATAATAATAATAATAATAATACCGGTTCCTCTGGCGGAAAAGGATGTTATAGAAAAAATGTACTTTGATATTCGGATTTTTTCCACAATTGCGAAACCATTTAACTTTTAAGCGGAATGGATCACCATCACAATGGCATCTCCATGTAAGAACACTTTTAGATGAACTTCAACGATGGATCGGCTGTATTGCGCGTAAGAACCGCACATTGCTTTATATCACTGCACGGAATTCCTATGGGCTTTGTGAACAAGCTGTGTGTGTGTGTGTGTGTGTGTGTGTGTGTGTGTGTGTGTGTGTGTGTGTGTGTGTGTGTGTGTGTGTCCCTCCATCCAGTAGCATTACATGATTAAACACATAAATTTATGACTTTCTGGCTGTCCCATGGAGCTGAAATACTGACACTAAAGAGATACGCTTCCCGTACTATCCAAATTCTCAACGTACACTACTATTGTCAAGTCCCTCGCTCATTTTTCTTCTTGCTCGCATCTACTATACCTGTATTTCCGGGAGGCGTCGGATGATTTTTGTGCAGCTACGCTGAAATTGCCCTCATGCCCATTTAGGCATATACATCTATTTCTTTCGGTCATGTTCGAAAACTGCTACGGTGCACCGCAACAGAAGCGGAGGAACCCAACCAGGCTTGCAAAAGTTGGGACGAGTCTGACAATCGTTTCGATGCTCGTCGTCCGTCCAGCAAAATGAACACAAAATTTGTGAAAGGCAAATTAAAATTTTGATCATAAACGAAACTTAGAAAGTACCAAAATGATATACGTGCAAGCATGTAGAATATACAGGTTGTCTCAAACCTCTAGGGTTACATTGAAACAAAGAATAGTGTGTCGACAATGAAGCATAGCCACGGCGCATACACTCAAATATCCATGTTGTCTGTTGGACAAGGGTACAGGCAGCTTTGACAGCAACAAGCAGGTCTCCAGCCGTATCTACGGGGTTTCATACACCAGCGACTTGACGTAACCTCAGATCAAAAACTCCGGAGGTGAGAGACCTGGCGATCGCGTTGTCCGTGCGACAGGACATTCGCTCCCAGTTGAAACAAAACTGTACAGGTGCTCGCGGACATTGACATAGAAGTGGACTGGTGCACGACCGTGTTGAAACCACACCCATTCGCTGACAACAAGGAGTGAAGTCTCCAAGAATTGTGGAAAATAAATAAACCTCTAAGGAACACCAGGTAACGTGGGCCTGTCAGGCGGCGAGACAGCAAACACAGTTCTATTAAGGGATGATGGATAACGTTGACAGGTCTGCGGCGCGCCAGTCACGGTCTGCACAGCCGCTACGGTCGGGGGTTCGAATCCCCCCCCCCCTCGCGCATGGATGTTTGTGTCGTCTTTAGTATAAGATACTTCATAAGTAGTTTGTAAGTTTAGGGAGTGATTTCCCCGCAGTTAAGACCATTAAGCTTAACAAACATTTTGACAATCTTTCATGTTGGCCACCTATGTAGGGCTATGTATGCCCGTATTGTCTGAGATGACTGGTGTCTGAAGATGGTAACAAAGAATTACCGAAACTAGTATATACGGAATTTAAAACATTAACGGCTGATGGTGTGTTTTGGTCTATTTATACGTACCCATGTGGGTGGCGTGGAAATTGTCCTCATTTAGACATGTAATCGATACATTGAGACAAACAATTCTTATGAGCTAAGCAGTAGTTAGGTGGTATACAACACAAATATCCATTCTCCACCATTGGTTCCTGATCTCAATATAAATGGTTGTGGACCCAGTATCACTTGTTTCAGTTTGACCCAAAAGGTTTGACACACACTGTATACCATAATCAAACGAAAACCGCATATTCGCTACAACCATTGAATAGTTCCATTCAAAAGTAATCACTACATATGGTAAGAGAAAAATGTCCAAATGTTTGTACCAACGGCCAACGCGAGCGGCCGCGTGCTCCGTACCGTGGCGCCCCAGACCGCACGGCCAATTCCCGCGCGACGTGTTAAGACACTAATGCCACGCTGAAACCAGACGATCAGTTCCTGTTTCGTAGAACGTGGTCGGGCGCTGATGGATCTACAACCACCTCCACTCTTTCGCCTCGTCGTATGACTTAAACCGACATAAACCCATGTCTTTCTTCAGGTCGCAAAATATGCGCAACACGGTGAAAGATCTGGGCTGTAAGGATGTTCCCTTCCAAATCGCTGAAGTGTACCCATCACCCTATTGGCAGTGTGGGGACGCGTGATCCTTCGCAACAGGAGGATCCTAACCGATAGCATCCCTGGCCGTTAACAGTTTATGGCGTGCCATAGTTTCTGCAAAGCGCCTTCATAGTGTTGCACATTATGTTTCCACGCTAGAGGAACTCTACGAGCAGAGGGGCCTCCGCATTTGGATTAGAAGTCATGATCATGCCACAATTTCTCAGTTAACATTTTACGTTTGTTTTAGAACTGAAAAGATACATTTTTAATGAGAAGAAAGAAGAGGGAATAGAAAGGAAGGACTCCAACTGCAAAAAATGTTTAAATGTTTGTAGAGCTTATGGGACTTAACTACAGGGTCATCAGTCCCTAAACTTACAAACTACTTATGAACTAGCTTATACTAAAGACGGCACAAACATCCATGCCCGACGGGGGATTCGAACCGCCGACCGCAGCGGCCGTGCAGACCGTGACTGACACGCCGCAGATCGCTCTGCCGCCGCGGCCGGCGACACCAGCTGCACTAGGGAACTGAAGTAATTCAATGAAGATAAGTAAAAATTTGCGCCGGCCCTGGTTTCTACCCGGTATCCCTTTTAGAGCCAATGGTCGCTACCCGAGCACGCCTCCCGTGCGCCTCAAATTCCCACAAGTCACACACTTCAGAAGTAGCGCCCCAGTTACCCACCTTCTCTTGTGCTCATTATTCGCATTCCCGCACTAGGTGTAACGATATTTACCCCAACTGCAATGAAATAACTAACTACACGCATGCGTCGCTTATAAGTGGTATGGTTTCAGTTCTTTCGAACATTGCCGAAGCAAATAGGGAGCCACCCCATGTAGAGATGAAAAGGTAAGTCTGAATAAAGTGATCTAATGAAAGGATATAAGGTAGTTTTTAACAAGTGTAGGTTTTTAGAGGCTAATGTCTGGTATTAACTTTTCAACGTCTGACACGCTTTCTGCTTTATCGAGGTCGACAACGATGTGAAGAGCTGAATCAACAAAAAGATTGTAGTTGCAAGTCACTCTCGGCAATGAAAGTGGAGGTGGGTGTGACGAGCTGTAGAACTGAGCAAGCAGTCGGGAAGGTCTGGAGGGGTCCCGTCTCTAGAGAACTCGTGTCCATTGTCTCCATCCACATACACAAATCAATATTTGTTTGTACTGTACCTTCCTGAACCATTCGTCTGACTATGAAAATTTCATGAATTGTTCTAGATACGCCTGCGAAGGTTTTCAGCTCAAAAACAGTAGGTTACGGCACGTAGTTCGGGAGATATGACGTCATAAACATCGAGATACGTAATAAGCTGTTGCTATATGCAGCATATGTTTTATAATACTTTACTGCCAAGCTATCCGCAGTTCATTTCCCAAACGTATATAAACCCAAGGGAGCATTCAAATGCAAATAAAAGTTTCAAAGCAATTGCTCAAGAACTTTTGGAGAATTTCCATTGTCTGTTTAGTTTGTTTTTAGTTGCAAACATCGGAAAGTTATTGAACTGTTTATTTGAAATTTTCAAACCTTCCATTTTAATACGAGCACTTCAACATACACACCTGGCCATTAAAATTGCTACACCACGAAGATGAGGTACTACAGACGTGAAATTTAACCGAATGGAAGAAGATGCTGTGATATGCAAATGATCAGCTTTTCAGATCATTCACACATGGTTGGCGCCGGTGGCGACACCTACAACATGCTAACATGAGTAAAGTTTCCAACCGATTTCTCATATACAAACAGTAGTTGACCGGCGTTGCCTGGTGAAACTTTGTTTGATGTCTCGTGTAAGGAGGAGAAATGCGTACCATCACGTTTCTGACTTTGATAAAGGTCGTACTTAACCTATCGCGATTGCGGTTTATCGTAACGCGACATTGTTGCTCGCGTTGGTCGTGATTAAATGACTTAGCAGAATATGCAATCGGTGGCTTCAGGAGGGCACTACGGAACGCCGTGCTGGATCCCAACGGCCTCGTATCACTAGCAGTCGAGATGACAGACATCTTATCTGCATGGCTGTAACGGATCGTGCAGCCATGTCTCGATTCCTGACTCAACATGTGGGATGTTTGCAAGACAACAACCATCTGCACGAACAGTTCAACGACGTTTGCAGCAGCATGGACTATCAGCTGTGAGACCATGGCTGCAGTTACCCTTGACGCTGCATCAGTGACAGGAGCGCCTGCGATGGTGTACGCAACGATGAACCTGGGTGCACGAATGGCAAGACGTCATTTTTTCAGATGAATCCAGGTACTGTTTACAGCATCATGATAGTTGCATCGGCGTCTGGCGACATCGCGGTGAACGCACATTGGAAGCGTGTATTCATCATCGCTATACTGGCGTTTTATCCGGCGTGATGGTATGGTGTGCCATTGGTTACACGTCTCCGTCACCTCTTGTTCGCATCGACGGCACTTTGAACCGTGCCCGTTACATTTCAGATGTGTTATGATGCGTGGCTCTACCCTTCATTCGATTCCTGCGAAACCCTACATTTCAGCAGGATAATGCACAACCGTATGTTGCAGGTTCTGTACGGGCCTTTTGGATACGGAAAATGTTCGACTGCTGCCCCGGCTAGCACATTCTCCAGATCTCTCAGCAATTGAAAACGTCTGGTCAATGGTGGCCGAGCAAGTGGCTCGTCACAATACGCCAGCCACTACTCTGGATGAACTGTGGTATCGTGTTGACGCTGCATGGGCATCTGTAGCTGTACACGCCATCCAAGCTCCATTTGACTCAATGCCCAGGCGTATCAAGGCCGTTATTGCGGCCAGAGGTGGTTGTTCTGGGTACTGGTTTCTCAGGATCTATGCACCCAAATCGCGTGAAAATGTAATAACATGTCAGTTCTAGTATAATATATTTCACCAATGAATACCCGTTTATCATCTGCATTTCTTCTTGGTGTATCAATTTTAATGGCCAGTGGTGTATATTTATTTCGTTTATCTTTCGTTTGCATAAGTTACATTAGTCGAATGCTAGATTAATTTACTCGAAAGAATCACTGCCGATTTATTCCTACATCCTTACTCAGTTGTATTAGAACTCCGTCGGCCGCAGTGGCTGAGCGGTCTGCGGCGCGCCAGTCACCGTCTGCACGGCCGCTACGGTCGGGGGTTCAAATCTCCCCTCGGGCATGGATGTTTGTGTCGTCTTTAGTATAAGGTAGTTCATACGTAGTTTGTAAGTTTAGGGACTGATGACCTCGCAGTTAAGTCTCTTAAGCTTAAACATTTGAACATTTATTAGAACACCGATTTCAACGATCATCGGGTCAACAGGGCACTAAGGTATATCGTATGTGGCTCCGTTTCAGAAATCAGAGCATTATGTTTACAGTGTTTTTACATCTGGCCTGTTTATAAAACAGAATTCAAATCAAAAGTTTGTAAAGCTATGGGACAAAACTGCAGTGGCCATCAGTCGCTAGACATAGAAAATACTTTTACTTTTGCTACACGCACCCATCCCTTAAGGAGAACTCTAACCTTTGACGGGGAGCAGGCGCGCCATTCGTATATAACATGCCTATAATTTTTAGTGGGATATGCATCTATAAAATGCAGCGGACCAGATGAAGTATCCTGCTTTTAACTAATGTTCAAATGTTTGTATAGCTTATTGGACTTAACTACGGGGTCATCAGTCCCTAAACTTACAAACTACTTATGAACTAAGACTAAGGACGGCACAAATATCCATGCCCGAGGGGGGATTCGAACCCCCGACCGTAGTGGCCATGCAGACCGTGACTGGAGAGCCTCAGTCCCCTCGGCCACCGCGGCCGGCTTTTAACTAATCATTCTGTATATATAACGAAGAAAAAATAGGACTAAGCCAGCACAACTTTCGTATTTTTATCTGTCTTCACCCTACTACGCAGTAAATACAAGGTGGGTCTGAAAAGGTCGGCGAATGGTCCCATATTTTACAAACCGCGCTGGCGATGATGAGGTGCCCGCACATACTCATTGAGGGACATGTCAACAAGCGCCCCCTATCGTGCAAAACGCTGCAGTGAAGTGGTGGTACACGCTGCCACCCAGCTAACAGAGTCAGTGTGAGAACTCGTGTCGTTCCAACGCGGAGCGCAAAATGGAGCAAAGAGTTAACATCAAGGTTTGTTTCAAATTAGGCAAAACGGCGACGGAGACCCATGCGATATTAGTTCAAGTATATTGTGTTGAAGCAGAGAGTAAAAAGTATGTGAGTGGTTTAAACGCTTTAGAGACGGAAAGGAAGGTGTGGAGGATGAGCCATGTTCGGGTCGACCGTCCACACAGTCCCAGACAACAATGAATGAGTGCGATGGATGCTTGAGGATGATCAACTGACTTCTATTTCCCGCCTTGAATTAGCCCTGAAAGGCTTACGTTTCGCAACGGTTGCGGAGATCCAACAACGCGTGACCTCAGTGCTTCGAGCGATTCCACAAGAAGCGTTTACCGACAGTTTCCAACAGCTGTACAACCGATGTCGGAAGTGTACTGTAACCAGTAAAGGTTTCCTATATTTCCAGAGACCATTAACCAAAATTTTCAGTCGCATCTTGTAGATATTAGATTGCAAATAATCTGTAACAAAGGTAGGGAGCCGTAAACCAAATAAATTTAAAAAGTGTTCTGAAAGGGTTCTGTCTTTCACTATTCGTCTCACAACTTACGTAGCACAAAAATACATCCCACTTTTTTCTGACTCAGCGAATAAACGAAACTGTGAATGATTGAATGAGGGGGTGTTCAGCTGTAAAGGTACGAATCAACACTGCAGGTAAAACAAAGTCTCTATTGAAAAGTTATCAACAGAGTAGAGATCACACTGTGATCTATGGTATATGTCACAGCTGGGGCGGGCAGAGAGACCGGAGCCAGGCACAGAACACAGGCCGGCGAGACTGCAGGCAACGACGCTAGACTTTTAGTTGGGAGCTGAGGAAGAGCGCCGTGGCTGTGGTCGGACTATGTTGGGCCGGCCGCGGTGACCGAGGGGACTGAGGCGCTTCAGTCACGGTCTGCACGGCCACTACGGTCGGGGGTTCGAATCCCCCCTCGGGCATGGATATTTGTGCCTTCCTTAGTTGTAGGTAGTTCATAAGTAGTTTGTAAGTTTAGGAACTGATGACCTCGTAGTTAAGTCCCTTAAGCTTAACAAACATTTGAACATTTGACTATGTTGGTCCCACTCCACCACGTTCCCGTGGGAGTGCAAGTCCGTCATATTGCACTTCGAGTAGCATTCCCAAACTGACGAAAGGGCCCTATGCCATCAACATACGGCTCGCCAGCAGACTTCGACCAGCAGTACTTGAGGGACACTGTGGTATGCGGGAAGCAGATGCCACTCAACTACGGTGGCGGACTTAAATGTTCAAATGTTTGTATAGCTTATGGGACTTAAACTACGGGGTCATCAGTCCCTCAACTTACAAACTAGTTATGAACTAACTAATACTAAGGACGGCACAAATATCCATGCCCGAGGGGGGATTCGAACCCCCGATCGTAGTGGCCGTACAGACCGTGACTGGATCGCCTCAGTCCCCTCGGCCACCGCGGCCGGCGGGGGCGGACTTAAAGCGATATATAGGACTTCAAATTGCAATCTTCGTGTTTGTTTTCGTAGCTTTTCATTGGCCTAATATACTCTCCGTTTCTACATGTCCCCAGTCGGTAACAGTATCTTGATGTACACTATGGTATTTTCAGCATGTCTTCAAGCACTACAGATGACTTCCATACGTTCTTAGTAATTTTGGATTAGAATGAGTTTAAAACCTCGATGTAATATGCTCATTTATCCTGCACCATCTTATAAGTGATTATTTATTTACAACAATAGTGATATTTTTTCGACGAAGCCATTGCTCTACATTAGGTACCAACCTATACTTCCAGGAGCCAGTGCGAGTTTTTCATTATTTGTAGGCGTTATATTAATTCTGTGTTGCCTAAATGATGCACTAATTTAAGTTATGTATTTTATTTACTTTTAACATGTACTAATTTTTTGGCGAATCACACCATTTTTAATTCTCTATTTTGTTCCAGAATAGTGCACTGTCCACCAATATAAACGTCGTACTCACAAAATCTAAGCTCAGGCCTGAAGACATTAAAAGTGGTCACAATGGTTTCCCACATGCAAGGTGATTCACGAAGATATGTTTTAATATGTCATTCTACAAGTAAAACTAAATAAGAAAGTTCATTTAAACATAGATTCGCAAATGTTTACTTACGGAGTTGCGGCTAATAAGATTCTGCCTGAAATTTAGCAACCTCGCTAATATGAAACCATCGTAAAACTGTACAATATTAAAGTAACGCATGATTTCCCTTTATTTTGTTATAAAACTGGTGAATCTAATGGAACATGTCCCAGACGTGCATCTGCAGTAATTTGAGAAATTCGAGAAGAAAATAATTCGTGAAAATTTATAATATAGTAACTACTTCGCCCAATTTGATTTTTTAATTCCAGGCTATTGCACAAAGCTTTCAACAAAAGTTGTAGAGAATGTAATTTTGGAAATTGATGGTAATAAACAAAAAGTGTAAGAATGAGCTTTGTTTTTTTCCGGTTGAACACGAATTCAAATATGCTATGGTATTTATTAAAGCCGGCCGCGGTAGCCGAGGGGACTGCGGCGCTTCAGTCAGTCTGCACGGCCACTACGGTCGGGGGTTCGAATCCCCCCTCCGGCATGGATATTTGTGCCGTACTTAGTTGTAGCTAGTTCATAAGTAGTTGTAAGTTTAGGGACTGATGACCTCGTAGTTAAGTCCCATAAGCTCTACAAACATTGGAACATTTATTAATAAAAGCAGATTATCTGACACATTCATACTGTTTTAGTTAACTTTGTCACCACCATTTTCTAAAATTCTCTGCAACTTTTGTTGATGACTTTGTGCAATTGTCTGGAATTTTTTAAAAAAATAGGCCAAGTAGTTAATAATTAAAAATTTTCCCAAATTATTTCTTTGCTTCTCTCGAATTTTTAGGAAACTACTGCAGATACACGATGGGACATGTTTCACGAGATTCACCAGATCTTTAACAAAATAAATGGAAATCGTGCTTTACTTTAACCTTGTACAGTTTTACGATGGCTTCGTATTAACGAGGTTGTTAAATTTCAGCAAAAATCTCATTAGCCGTAACTCCGTAACTAAAACGTTTGGGCACCTATTTTTTATATACCAGCTTGTTTCTTTAGTTTTACTTGTAGAATAACGTATTAAAATATTTGCATATCGACCTGAATCAGCAGGTAAGATTAATTGTGAAATCTAATGCATTTACGTATACACAAGTGTTTTCAGGATTCCTTACAAGTATACGATGAAGAACTTCTCATGGCTATTATTTGCGCTAGCTTGCATGCAGAAAGCAGTAGTGCGAGTGTAGCAGTAGTGAGAAAGCAGTAGTGTGGCTTCCATTATGTCTTGCATAATTCTACAGCGGTTACACCTCAGCAATACACGCCTCCTAGTCTTGCACATTTCTTTCCTCACTCTGTTTCAAAACAGCTATAATTTTAGCTCTTGTTATCTTCAGAGGGAAATGTTGAAACTGTCTTTGAAGCTTCGGTGAGTATTGCGGTCAGGTTTCTCCTCCTCCTTTCCTAGAGAACAGTGAGGCAAAAGATTGAGTAATACACCTTTTTAGGCATTCACATTTAGAGTTATAAATTGTCAGATTTACCCATGTTCCACACAGTATTTCAATGGTAGACCTATTCGTTTTAGGAATGTAGTCCACAAAGCATGCACGACAAAGATTAACGTCAAAAGTACCGGAAGAATAAGATCTGTGCAGTCATTCAAACGTGTGTCAAATGCAAACTCAGCTGAACATCTGAATGTCCATTTTTTTATGCAGCGCTGATATAAGAACGATGTTGCCAATGTTTTTCCAGATTTTAATATAACATCTTTATCGAAAGTAGCCGACCAAATATAAACACATACACAGTAGGGTTTTGGGCAGCACTATCGTATATTCTTAAGATATTCCAGTGATGATAATCATTTGTTTCATATAACTTCTACAAGAAGTAAGAGAACGATAGGCACAGAACACGTGATACTTCGCAAATATAATTTTCCAACATGCGTCATTTTTCATGTTTAAATTATCATCCTCGCAGAATCTGCAAAACTAATACGAGGAAAGTCCTGTACATTTTTCTTTGCAAAAAATTATCCGTGGTTTTGAACATGCATCGCAGTCATACTTTACAAGTGCTACGCCATTGCTAATCAAGAAAGTCATTGTCGGACGTTAACGAGTGAGCAATATATGGCGCAGTGATTAACACACTAGACGTTAATCTGAAAGCAGTAGTGTTTAAGTGCAGTCGAATTACATCAGATGACACTTCAGGAATTAGATGAGGAAATAAGCTCAATTTTTTTTATTTGGACACTTAAATAACTGGCAGCGATGGAGGTACAGAGAATATATAATATGAAACTTCCTGGCAGATTAAAACTGTGTGCCTGAACCTGGACTCGAACCTGGGTCCTTGGCCTTTCGCGGGCAAGTGCTCTACTGGCTGAGCTATCCAGGCACGCTTCACGGTCCGTCCTCATAACTATACTTCTGCCAGTATTTCGCCTCCTACTTTCCAAACTTGGGCCCTAGGTTATTTAAGCCATGTCTCCACCATATCCTTTCTTACAGGAGTGCTAGTTCTGCGCCGCGGCGGATCAGCCGCGCGCATTGGGGCGCCGTGCTGCGGTGCGCGCAATCGTTCGCCGTCGGGGGTTCGAGTCCCCCCTCGGGCATGGGTGTTTGTGTTGTCCTTAGGTTAGTTTAAGTAGTTTCTAAGCAACGGACTAATGACCAAGTAGTTGAGTCCGATAGATTTACAAACTTTTCTTTATTTTTTATTTTTATTTATTTAATCTTTGCTAGTTCTGCAAGTTTCGCAGGAGAACTTCTGTAAAATTTGGAAAGTAGGAGGCGAGGCACTGGCAGAAGTAAAGCTGTGAGGACGGACCGTGAAGAGTTCCGGGATAGCTCAGTCGGTAGAGCGCTTGCCCGCGAAATGCAAAGGTCTGAGTCCCGGTTCTGGCACACAGTTTCAATCGGCTAGGAAGTTTCGTATCAGCGTACATTTCGCTGAGAGTGAAAGTTTCATTCTGGAATGTATAATGTAGTTAGAGTGAACCACCAGCCAAGCCAGCCACGCCAGGAACGCGTGGAAATCCGCGGTTTAACAAAACGCGCCCACGCCTGGGTAAACGCACTTTCATGCGACCGAAATCCCGGCAGATAAGCCGCCAGAGATGCAGTACGCTGTAAGCCTGACGCGGCATTTACCAGGACGGCAACCCCAACTTCTAAGGAAGAAGACAGTTTGAAAGGCCAGGGGCCACTGCGAAATGTCTTTGATGCTCATTTCACTCACAGCAGTCTAAGCAGTGAGCCAAATGTTCAAATGTGTGTGACTCTTATGCGACCAAACTGCGGGGTTATCAGTCTCTAGACTTACACAATTACTTGATTAACTTTTACTAACTTACGCTAAGGACAACACAAACACCCATGCCCGAGGGAGGATTCGAACCCCCGACCGTAGCGGCCGTGCAGTCCGGGCGGGCAAGACGGTGTGTGGCAACCCCAGATGGGCGGCAAATGATCTAACAAGGAGACCACACAGGTATCAGATTTTTTTTTATATATTTTCATTTATTGTACTTGAAGTTCAGACGTCAAATATCACTCACTCATTCGATGGAACTCTCAAATTCATGATATAATCTACTATTAAGTTTTGGAAGCACATTTAAGTACCCGTTATGGTGCGAAAAATTCTAATTGCGGCGTAGCTCATTTGCCAGTGTACTCGATTGGCGATCAATTTAACACTGGTTCAGTGGTTGGAATCCCAATTAAACATATATTGTTTCATTGTGTAGCAATACTTCACCATTTAAATATAAAATTGAATATATGATAATTAACACATAAGTAATTATTATTTTTATTAAAGTGCACCTATTTATTTACTCTTAATTTTCCATATTTTATAAAAGGTCGTTATAATTGATGGTTTCAATTAAAAAGATAATTAGACAAAAATAGAAAATTACATTTTTGGGAAATACTGTA
Organism: Locusta migratoria; assembly: GCA_026315105.1. Taxonomy (NCBI): domain Eukaryota; kingdom Metazoa; phylum Arthropoda; class Insecta; order Orthoptera; family Acrididae; genus Locusta; species Locusta migratoria. Next base: position 622,966,497 of record CM048755.1, read on the forward strand.
AAATCCTTTATTTGTACTTTTTTCATTGTTGTACATCACAGATGTGGTATCACAGATGCCACGGTGATGAACATAGTAAAAACATGGGAAACAATTTTTCATGACATCAAAATTTTCAAATTTTTGTAGAGCTTATGGGACTTAGCTACGGGGTCATAAGTCCCTAAACTTACAGACTACTTATTAACTACCTTATGCTAAAGACGGTACAAACATCCATGCCCGAGGGGGGATTCGAATCCCCGACCGCCGCGCCGCGGCCGTGCAGACCAAGACTGGCACGCCGCAGACCGCTCGACCACTTCTGCCGGCTTTCACGGCATCAAGCACATCGTACAAAAGCTACATTTTTACAGTCGCCATTTTTCTTGGATGTATAAGCTGTAAAGGAAACTTCATTTACGTTTATGAATACCTCTTTCCACAGTCTAACACATACAGTCACGACACTTCCGCGGATTTTTGTTATACACTGCGACAGCAGCGCTCCAAGCGGAGGGCAAGCTACTATTATGAATACGTTAGTGGATGAGTGCGAATAGTATCGTTTGTATCGATTTTAACACTTTTTTTTTTACATTAGAGAACGTATGTAGTATCATAAAATAGATAATAACTTAAAAATAGCTCCACCTTTGTCTTTCTTGGGTTTCCTAAGATCACTGACGAGGTTGGAAACGGTACATTGCGGCACAGTTTATTTACTGTTATCTTGTAACCCACAGGGTTATACTGAATAATTTAATTTACTATTAAGAATAGAAAAAATGGCTAGGAAACACCGAATACCCGCCCTTTGGCAGAAAGACGAGTTTTTTCTTCTGAAGAACGTTAACGCTTCTCCACTCTAATTACAGTGAAATCGGTGAGCATGGAACGTAGGAAACGAATGTAGAATACAATAACTACGGTATTTAACATACGAAATCAGTCACCACAACTGTCGCTTAAGGAAAACATCAGAAACGTGACAAGAAACCTGAAAAAGCAATCGAACTGTATTCAACAAAGAAGAACCCAATTCCACAATTGTTGCTACAGCTGAACCACAAACGGCAAGAATCTTCAAGACATCGTCTTCTTAAGCTAAAGTAATTACACTCAAAAGAATATGGGCTTATAATAAAGACGAATGAAGCCTAAAAATGTGCGAATCATTTGACCCCATACCACAACGATACGTGTCAAAAAACTCTTTGTCATAGTAAGAACACATCAAAATAGAAATTTATGTTCCTATTATGTTTATATTCTACTTACTGTCAGCGGAATAAGCTGCAAATATACACATATTCGTAAGTATTGGTTCATGACGAAGTTCTTCGTTATACCAGTGAATCAGTAAGTTCGACTGTTTTTTCATTACTTTCCGTGTTATGTATGCCTCTTGATATATTACTAATGCTTGTAACACAAAAATTATATTAACTCTTTCATTAATTACGCACACAAATAATTACAAACAAACGTCACTCTTTCGGTGGCTTACCCACCGCTAGGAGCGCTAGTGTCGCAGCAACTGTCAGTTGGTAACAACTTTTACAGCAGTGAGTGTCGCGACTGTATATGTTAGACTGTGCCTCTTTCTTTTTTATTTTATTTTTTATCCACGACGTTTACAAACTGTTTACGCGCACCTGATCATTTCACTGAAGATTAGACAGGACAAATGATGATGAATAATTGAATATAGTTTTATGCAGTCCTCTGTAGCAAAAATTTTACGTCCTCTTTTGATCAGGTAGGCTTACAACGAAAAATAATAAACAAAAACATTACCGCGGGATTCGAACTACTGAACCTTTGTTTTTTTCTCCATGGTCTATAATCGAAAACGCTACCAACTCATTGATAGTTGCAGCAAATGGCTTTGGCTGATTACAACTTTACGTCTGAGATTCACATGCCATAGATATAAAAAAAAAGAAAGAAAGAAAATCCGATACCCATGTGGTCTCCTTGTAAGACAAGGCGACGTGCCCCTGACGAGCGGGGGTGGGGGGGCCTAAGTCGGTGAAAAACAGAGGGGCAGGACGACGAAGGGGTGTTTGGCGGGAGGGGGGGGGAGGAGACGCCAAAACGTGTGTCGTGAGGGAGACGTGGGCACCACTATCATGTTTTTACCCCGGTTGGAAAATGTCAGATCCCGCACTGCCGTCGACTAACCCGATGCTCCCGGGACCAGGGCACACAGGCCCAAATCTCAAAATGGTATAGGCCTGTACATTTTCTGATCACAAGTATCAGAACAGCCATTAGCGGGCATTAAGGGTACACCCACCAGTCGCCTTTTTACGGCTTAAGACAATGTCACCGAGGTGTCTGGGCATCTGTCGAGGAATAGCAGCCAATCCTTCCTACAGAATGGAAACCATGGAAGGGAGTTATGTTGTATGCTGGACTCAAGAGAAAGTTCTACGTTTTAATGCATCGCAGACGCTTCAAGTTGCGACACAGGTCAGTCCAATTCCGACATGTTTTTGTCTAGAAACACTTTTTCGCCGGTCGCGGTGGCCGAGGGGACTGAGGCGCTCCAGTCACGGTCTGCACGGCCACTACGGTCGGGGGTTCGAATCCCCCCTCGGGCATGGATAGTTGTGCCGTGTTTAGGATTAGCTAGTTCATAAGTAGTTTGTAAGTTTAGGGACTGATGACCCCGTAGTTAAGTCCCATAATCTATACAAACATTTGAACATTTTTGAACACACGGTTCCATTCAACCACTGTCCAGCGGTGTCGCTCTTTACACCTTCTGAAGCGCGCTGCTCTACAATTTTCTTTCATTCATTTTGGCCCACTTTAGGTTACGGTAGTAACACTAAAAGTGGGCCTTTGCGATCGTCTTTTGACAGCTCGAAATTTAAATGAAAATAACGGCTTAACCATTCATCTGACACGAAAATTAAATAACCGAATTTGTTGAGGAGAACACTCTCTATAACTTTGTTCCCTTATGTTTTTTTCATATCTCGTATGGTTTGAGAGATATTTGCAAAAATAACGGAGTTTTGACACCCTCCACTGACTTAACTAAAACCAGCCGTACGCAGATGTCACATTCCTCGCCGAGAACTCTTTCTGGCATACGCCATCTTGCGTTGTGTATTTGATTAATTTCATATCGTAACGTACACTTTGTCATTTCAAAGCAATGGCGCACTGAAGAATTAACAAAAACACGCCGTTATTCGTACGATAAACGATAACCTAGTGTCTACAAATGCCATATTAGCATCAGTTAACAACGGCCCTCAATAACATAAGATTAAAGAACGCAACTTCTAACCGTTAGTCTTAGTGTAGTGGGCAATGTGTTGGATTGTGACGCTGAAGGTCAGTGGTTCTGAACCCGTCACTACCAAAAAAGTTTTTTTCCTAAAAGGGTTCAGACACTAGTATTAATTAATTTTTTATTATTTAGATTATTATTTTGGTCCAAAATGTTTGCAAAAACTTAAACTACAAATCTAAAGTGAGCCGTAAAACACGTCAGTGCGATTTTTTAATTCCCTAGTACAGTCTTCATGCTAGCTAATCGGCCAGAGTCTAAAGAGATTCCACGCACTGATCTCATGCGAATCCTTATATCTGTCCTTTCGGTGTTCCTAGTCTCGTTTTAGCTGTGTTTATGCCTTCACGTTTCCACTTCAGTCAAGTCACGAACTCAACTTGGGTATCTTTGAAGGAATTTAAGTGTGTGATGCGTTTGTTACTCATAAGGGAAATTCCCCGTGACATTCCCTCGAATTTAATGGCAAGATGGCCCAGTGGCTACTCTCGCAAAAATTGAACAGCACAGATAAGCATGAACACGGGAATCAGGTGTAAGAAACAATGAACGGTTCATGCTCAAGACGTGCAGCTGGAATAGTCACAGGTATTGGACTGAAAATTGGGAGATTAATGCTCAAATCTCCCTAGTGCTCCATCCCTTTCCTTTTTCACAAAATTACGAACTGACCGCCCGGTCATTGCGTATCTGTTCGCTGTGTACGTTTTGTGCCTGTGTTGTGGTCAAGCTCGTTGGTCGCGGTACTCGATTGAGAAAAACGGACACAACGGCTGGGAGTGTAGGACGCTTGTTACTTCTCCATCCATACCGAATCCGTTGAAAACTTCATGCACGAGCAGGTCCGCAGACTACGGCTTCAGATGTGAGACTGCTGCGAGCTATGTGTTGAAAGCGACACACAACTCTATGGCTGAGGCTACTGACGTAGAGTTATGTGATTTGATTACCGTCGCTGAGGGAACAGAAAGCAATGCATCCTTGTGCTGTGTGCCATTACTTTGTCAGCTCATTTCTACTGAGCGTGTCAGTAACGCTTCATCATAAAAACTCGTGCTTCAACACGAATTGTGAAGCTGTATAATTAATTTCGTTATAAACAAGCTCGTGGCATACAAATGATAAATCTGTATCGCAATATTTCCACAGAAACGCTCCTTTCAAAATGTTTGTAGACCTGTTGGACCAAACTACTATGGTCATGACTCCTTACAAACTACTTTAACCTACATAAAGGGCAACACACCCATTCCGAGGAAGGTCTCGAACCTACGACTGCGAGCAACCGCGCGCTCCGCAACGAGGCGCCTAAGAGCGCTCAGCCACTCCACCGCGGCTGAATGCTCCTTTGATTTGCCCATTCAGTTGACAAATGTTCAAATGTTTGTAGAGCTTATGGGACTTAACTGCGGGGTCATCAGTCCCTAAACTTACAAACTACTTATGAACTAGCTAACACTAAGGACGGCACAAATATCCATGCCCGGGGGGGGGGGGGGGGAGAGATTCGAACCCTCGACTATAGTGGCCGTGCAGACAGTGACTGGCGCGCCGCATTCAGTTAACAGAATTATGAGAAAGTCTTCAGAAGCCTTTAACAACCATGATTATCGGACTTAGTATCCGTAAAATTCACTATTGTTCTTCAGTTTAAGACACTCATCGAGTTGACTGAGCCGGCCGCGGTGGCCGAGGGGACTGAGGCGCTCCAGTCACGGTCAGCACGTCCACTACGGTCGGGGGTTCGAATCCCCCCTCGGGCATGGATATTTGTGCCGTCCAGAGTGTTATCTATTTCGTAAGTAGTTTGTAAGTTTAGGGACTGATAACCCCGTAGTTAAGTCCCATAAGCTCTACAAACATTTGAACATTTTTGAGTTGACTGCGTTCGCCCACGCTGTACACTATTCTCCGGTCCCAATGGATCGTATAGTGAATTACACCTCTCGAAATGTCATTCATTCGTGTGTTTGTTTCTGTTTTGTTCAGGGTCGACACACTTCTGGGAAACCTTGTGACGATAATTACGCTGTTGATGCTGATTAACTTGCTTTGTTCCCACTTTGACTTGGGGTCGGCTTGTTCACTATTATTTTTGCTTGTTAGTTTACGGGGTGGCCGTATGCTCTACCGCAGAAACGCACGAATTATCATACTTCACCAATAAATTGTACAGCTGCTGCCGATTCATATTCGAAATAGCGATTACATTTCTTCTATTATTGGCAACTGTAGTCATCACAGTGTTTGTTCCTCCAGACATTGATGCATCTGTGAAGTACATTGGCACCAGTTACGTCCCTAAACACGGTCATTGCACGTCCTAATTCAGTTTGTTCAAGGCGGAGTCCGGGATTTTATGTCGTATTCCATATATGTTGACACACAAATCCTTTATCACCTGATAATACTTTCGGATGCTGCTGTTAACTTTTACATGGTCATCCGAAACACTTATATGAAAGCAAATAGATGTAAATTCATTCTACATCCTACATTCTCAGTACCACATACTGCAATCAAACTAAATTAATGGGCCGGCCGCGGTGGCCGAGGGGACTGAGGCGCTTCAGTCACGGTCTGCACGGCCACTACGGTCGGAGGTTCGAATCCCCCTTTGGGCATGGATATTTGTGCCGTCCTTAGTATTAGCTAGTTTGTAAGTTTAGGGACTGATGGCCCCGTAGTTAAGTCCCATAAGCTATACAAACATTTGAACATTTAAATTAATGGCATGGACGTAACTAAATATTTACCCAACATAATGAGTTAAGTGAGATCCGATACCACGATAATGAAGACTTATCGCCGGGCTCATCTGTCTTATTCCGACAATATTAGTACGAGGGCGTGCTGAAGGAAAATGTTACTGAATTTTGTGTGTTTTAACAGTTGAAGCTGTTCAAACAGAACTTTATTAACATTCTATATCCTTATTCTTCCCGTCTACATATCTCTCGGCATCGTCACCATGGCGACTAACACATTTCTCCCCAATGAGAGATCAGTTTGTTGATAACGTCACAGTAGAATGTTTCACGTTTTGACGGAGCCACAACCTCACCACTGCTTGCGTCGCTTCGTCAATAAGTGGAGTTCTCGAAGGTGTTCCTAAAGTTTTGGAAACGATGAAAATCGGATGGGGGCCGACTAGGGGTTGCATTGAGGATTATGGATGACAGCGAACTCAAGGGGTCGGACTGTTGTAGATGTATCAGCGCTCGGATGTGATCTGGCGTTGTCATGCTGAAGCAGAGGGCGCTCCACGTATGGACGAACGTGCTTTAGTTCGCCGAGTGTTTTCTCTCACACCGACCTAGTTACACACCCCGTGTTACAAGCTGTAGTTCGGAACCCTCCAGCGGCAGACGGTTCAACTTAGGCCACCAAAGCAGGAAAGTCGACCGATTAATACTCACGACATGTAATTCCTCAATAGATGATAGAATTTTTTATTCTGAGTCTTTACTTTTTAGCACGATCTCGTATTTTTGTCAAACAATGCCTGAGATACATTCACTACGGGAGTGAGTCATAGCGCAGGCAGAAGTAGTACTCACCGATGCGTCGTTTGATATTCAAGGACGAGGACGCCAGACCTCACGAACTTGAACTACTCAGCATTCTCTGTGTGTGGCACCTACTTGGCAGACACGTTTCTTTTCGCCGTCTACTGTTCCGAATCCAGGCTACCCTGTCAGACGGTCATGTAGCGATTGACACCGTGGTCTTGCATGTTTACTTCTACTTTCCTTAGAGGAGCGGAAGTAGAGCGACACATTTTTCTGGTGTTGATGTTCGTATTAGTTCCCCGTTTTTTCAGTCATGACAGCACAATAAGATGGTATACGGAGATGTGGCACTGCCTGCCCCATCCTTCAAGCAACAATGAAATAATTTGTGCTGATGTCCTAAAATATGTACACAGCTCTGTCACCCATAAGAAAAAGTTTGCAAATTTAAGTATACCTATTATGAGTCAAGAAGTGACAGTTGAGAGGGATTCAATTGTTTATGTATTTATATGTTCGCAAGAAGAGCACTGTTGCCATTTCTAAGCGTAACAAAACTGATTTGAGGTAACACTCAAGAAGGCTGCTGCACTGTACATATTCCGCCGCGCGGGAGTAGCCTAGCGGTCTGGAGCTCCACGTTACGGATCGCGCGGCCTCCTGCGTCGGAGGTTCGAATCCTCCCTCGGGCATGGATGTGTGTGTGTTGTCCTTAGGTCAGCTTAACTTAGTTTAAGTAGTTTGTAAGACTAGGGACTGATGACCAACGTAGTTTGGTCCCATAGGATTACGAACATTTGAACTTTTTTTTTCACTGTACGTAACTTATGCGCGTCTCAGCAACAGACAGTCTAATGGACGACGAAGTGCTCCTAAAAAGACCGTTTTCCACGACTATGGCGAAAATCGACTATAAGTGAGTGCGCACGCACGTATTGTGCATGCGTATAAATCAACTGTCAACCACATAGTGAGTATGTCTGTCGTCAGTGATGTGTAGATCGTACCAAGTCCTAGTAGCTGCGCATACGCATTAACAAGGGGCTCTATCGGCGTCTGATAAGATAGCAAGTTTTCCTGTTCGGGCTGACATCACTTTCGTGACACGTTGCAAAATTTTGCATAAGGGCCTGACATCTTTCTTGCCGCTATTCGGCTCCAAGATATTTTTTGAGAAAAAATAAAAACGTGAAGATACAAATGCGATAGTAAAGGGATCTACATCTACATCTACATGGGATACTCTGCAAATCACATTTAAGTGCAAGAGAATTTACCACACGAAGTTTGATAAGAACATCCACCACGCAAACTTCCATGGTAATTAATAAACTCTTGTTTCGTTTACTGGACCCACAGTGTTAACGATGTACATTGATATAACAACACATTTTCCAGAACACTTTAATAATCCTTTTTTTTTTCACTATGAGCTTCTCATTTCGGCAAAGCGCCATCTTCAGGTGTAATGCCTGCAATACGTAAGTTTTTGTAATGTTTTGTAAATAATTTTACAAGTACAATATACAGAATCATTACATTATCATTACATTATATATACAATAGTCTGAATAGCTGCTGTAGTAGCTATTTTGGCAAATTACTTTTGCGATATATTACCTCCCGTAAATTTATTTTATTACATGTTATTGCAGCTCTTCAGAGATATAGTTCCTTACAATTTTTGCAAGGAGAATATATATCTTACTAGTGACAAGGGCAGAGTGCAGCCGGCCGCGGTGGCCGAGGGGACTGAGACGCTCCAGTCACGTTCTGCAGGTCCACTACGGTCGGGGGTTCGAATCCCCCCTCGGGCATGGATATTTGTGCCGTCCAGAGTGTTACCTAGCTCGTAAGTAGTTTGTAAGTTTAGGGACTGATAACCCCGTAGTTAAGTCCCATAAGCTTAACAAACATTTGAACATTTTTTGTCATAGTGCAGTTTTGTGCTCGTTCGTGTGGAATATTTTAGTGCTTTTGGTGAAACCTTTCATGCGAAATTAAAGGAAAAATATTGAACAAAGTTTACGTCAGGTTGTAGACTTTTTGCTTTTATAGTATTATCTTTGATCAATGCTTGGTTTGTTTGCTATTATCTTGTGTTAAAACGTCAATAAAATTATCTGTATAATTTTTATGTTTAAAATCTTTTTGATCGTTCAGTAAATTAGTTGCGTCATTACTTGCATGTAGACATGAAATAATTCCGTGGCGAATGGTGAAAACTGAAAATTTGTTGCGTACCAGGACTACCCCGTATTTGTACTTCGAGCCAGCGGTCGCCTTAACCACTTGGTTACCCGGACACACTTCTCGCACACTACGGAAGTAGCAAAAACAATGTTCAAATGTTTGTTAAGCTGATGGGCCTTAACTACGGGGTCATCAGTCCCTAAACTTACAAACTACTTATGAACTACTTACGAACTAGGACGCCACAAATATCCATGCCCGAGGGGGGATTCGAACCCCCGACCGTAGTGGCCGTGCTGACCGTGACTGGAGCGCCTCAGTCACCTCAGCCACCGCGGCCGAACGGAAGTAGCGTCCAAATCCTCTTATGTCGCCATTCGGATTCCACTCTAAATCTAACGATATCGCCGCATCTGAAATAAAGGAATGAAAAATGCGCCGCCGTTGCATAGAAATGTGTGTGCGTGTTTTTGTTGTTTCGGACATGTCCTAAAGAGCAGACACCTCACCATCAATATCACACCTTTAGAAGATTTCGATAGTTCGAGACCCCTTTCAATATATACAGTTTCCAAAGTGTTCAAATGTTTTTATAGCTTATGGGACTTAACTACGGGGTTATCAGTCCCTAAACTTACAAACTACTTATGAACTAGCTAATCCTAAGGACGGCACAAATATCCATGCCCGATGGGGGATTCGAACCCCCGACCGTTGTGGCCGTGCATACGGTGACTGGAGCGCCTCAGTCCCCTCGGCCACCGCGGACGGCTATACAGTTTCACTAAACATCCTTTCACACTAATATTAATGAGAGAGATTCGGTTAAGTACTTTGAGCAAACATTGATTTTTGTGATTCATTTCTCTGTACAGTATCAAAAATGTTCAAATGTTTGTAAATCTATCGGACCAAACTGCGTGGTCATCAGTCCGTAGCTTAAAAACTACTTAAACCTAGGTAAACTAACCTAAGGACAAGCGCACACACCCATGCCCCAGGGAGGACTCTAACCTCCACGGCGAGCAACCGCGCGCTCCGCAGCGAGACGCTTTAGACCGCTCGGCTACTCCACCGCGGCATGTACAGTATCCTGCCCGGTTCAGACCCGCGTTGCGGATGAACGCGATAGGGTAGTGTATCGGCCAACCTCGGTAAGGATTTTAGGCCGTTTCCCCACATCTCACTTGATGAATACCGGGCTTGTATCCAAGAACCTCTGCAATTACACAACCGTTTACAAAAACTTCCACACACTTTTACATATATAACACTACACGCAAACAGTTGGTCTGCATATATTTCCTCCAGATGGGGTGGGGGGAGGCGTAATGGTATGGCGACAGGAAAGGCATCTGATCACCCAGTAAAGTCAACCGTGGTAATTCCACAGTTAATCACGCCGACCACACACAAGGTTAAAAAAATTTAAAAAAGGATTTCTGAGAAAAATGTACACTAAAGAAAGAGAACGATATTAAACTTTTTGTCTAGTTTCACATTCTCAATTTAGTAGTCTCGCGTCACCCTTAATGCTGCTACTGGACACCCTGGAGTGTCGCGACACCCAGTTTGGAAAGTGCTGATCTATATATGTATTATCATTGCTTGTTCCTACGTTTTATTACTATATTTCGATTTCTTTCGTAAAAAATTCCCTCGTAACATCACTTAACCGGTCAGTACGAAACTGCGAAGTGGACGACTCTCAAAAAACGTACGATTTTGGCACTAACGTGTAAATTTTAACGACCTCTATACACTTAAAAGACTCAGTAAAAGTATAGCATCCAAAGGCTGCTGCAGCAGACTTACTTGTAAACAAGTAGTCAATTGAAACCGAGTCGATGGTGTGAAAGGGACTAAATGGTTCCGTTTTCCAGACTGATGTACGGAACCCTAGCACTGCAGCTCTTCCTAGCAACGTTGAGAAACTTTTGCCCATCTCTCTTTAGAGGGTCCAACAAGGTTGGGGAAGAAATCTGCATGAAACATTACACTGACGTGACAAGAGTCTTAAGATAGCAATACGCACAGACATATATATTACGATAGTACTTCGTACACAACACATAAAATGACGGTGCGTTTCCAGAACAGACATTTATACTTTGTTGATTTATGTGAAAAGGTTTCCACGTGATTACGGCCTCGCGAGATGAGTTAACAGGCTTTGAACACGGACTGGTAGATGGAGCTAGACGAATGGAACATCCCGTTTCGGAAATGGTTGCGGAATTCAATATTCCGACATCTGCAGTGTCAAGAGTGTGCCGAGAATACCAAATTACAGGCATCAGCTTTCACCAACGACAATATAGTGACCGGCGGCCTTCACTTAATTACCGAAAGTAGCGGCGTTAATGAAGAGTTGTCACTACCAGCACACATCCAGCGACGCGCTAAGTAGCCGTAAAATCACGCTGGGCTACTTTGCGGTGGCTTCATATTGGTGTAGGCTGTTTCTCACGAAATTATCTTGGTTCAAGGATCAGATGCTCCGATTATTGACTGGAACCTTAAGCTCGGTTACTGAAAGAGATCATTTGCAGCCATTCAAGGACTATCTCCCCAAAAAACTATGGTATTTTTATGGATGACAGTGGTCCATGTGGGCATGTCACAGTTGTTTGCGCCTGGTTTGGATAGCTTACGGGACAGTAGCAGATAATTATTTGCCCACTGTGATCGGCAGACATCAGACCCGTCTAATATTTATAAGACGTAATGGAGAGATTAGTTACTACACTAAATTCAGCACCGGCAACACTTATGCAGTTATGGACGGCTCCAGAGGCAGCACGCATCATATTCCTGCAGGGCATTGCCAATGACTTCAGCCCACAGTCGGTGCTCAGTTACTGGACTTGGCAGCGAGGAGGTCAGACGCGATGTTACGGGTTATGCCATGTCTTCGGCCCTGCCGCGCGGGAGTAGTCGAGCGGTCTGGAGCGCCACGTCGCGGATCGCGAGGTCTCCCGCGTCGGAGGTTCGGCTCCTCCCTCGGGCATGGATGTATGTGTTGTCCTTAGGTCAGTTCAACTTACAAGGAAAGTACATGGGCTCGAAAAACACATACATCAAAATCGTATGAGAGATAATGTAAAGATCCCTTACTGAACTAGTGACACTCCCGCATCTGCAAAACTCTACAGTCGTCCGTTAGAGGCCTCTGCGTGTGCCTTGCCACATTGCACTTTGACCTGTCGGTTCGCCAGTAGGGACGGTGCAGTGTTCCTCCGAAGTTGCGTTTTGTGACATTTGTGTGGTGAAGCGTCAGATGGAGCGGAGATTGATAATCAATCCTGCTAAAGTATTGCGATTGGTTGAGATGAAGTTACGAAGAACCAGTCTTCGTGAAGATGGTATTAGTGTGGAAGATGAATCATTCGCATGCTTTCTCGCATCTGTTATGGTATAGAAATATGAGCATAAGTTAGATACTGTTGTAACACTAACACAATGATGATAATAGGGATGATAATGACGAAGAACTCATTGCTAGCGGTAGTGCTACGGTAAGTGCGGGAAGAGGTGATGGAAGCAGTGGCAGTGAATACCAACAGTCTTTCGGGAAGAAGGTTAAAGCTGCAACTATCATCACGGCTTTTGATGACAATACGCTAGAGAACATGTACGACGATTATTACATAAGTTATAGTTCAGATATCTGCATTATGTATGACGTCTACAATTACATCTATAGTGCTATCTAGAGCATGACTGCAAAGTTTTGCATAAAAACTACACCCACCAGCACATTGAGGTGTACGTAGATATACTGTAACCAAACGTTCATACTGATATGTTTGTTCGAGCCCAAGTACTTTCCTTGTTAGTTTAAATAGTTTGTAAGACTAGGGTCTTATGACCAAAGTAGTTTGATCCCATAAAAATTACAACCATTTGAACGTGTCATTGGCCAGCTCAGCGTAATATGGGACAATGGAGAACATTATATAAAGAAAGGAAATCCGACAACACCCGCTCCCCTCTTTACCCTACACACACACACACACACACACACACATACATATACACACACGACGGTGGGTACGGCCACCCACTGTAGCACGATGCCTTAAACCACGCAGCCATTCCGTCCGGAGAAGGAAGGAAGAACAGAATTTGTCATCCTATTAACGTCATCATTAACAAAGAGTTCAAGCTGTAATTGTTTTTGTTAAGGATGGGGACGTAAATCTGCATTGCTCTTTGAAAAGAACCATCCCGGAATCCGCCTGAAGCGATTTAGGGAAAGCACAGAAAACACTAATGTGGGTGGCTGGACTCGGGTTTGAAACGCAGTGCTCCAAAATGCTGGACTAGTATGCTAACAACTGAGACACCTCTCCCAGAAACGTACGACTAGTTTGGCTTAACTGCAGCAGATGGGAAACGTCAGAAGATAACGTAAAACCGAGAGCAGGACAGCAGGAGGAAGTGCTGCTTTGGAAGGATAGAAAGCATGGCGCGCTCTAACGTGCCACGTACGGCCTTGTTCACGCGCTACGTGACGTCCCTGGCGAAACACATTGACATTCCAGACGTGGCGAAGGGTCAGAAAAAACGTTGGCCTTCCACAGCGCATCCTATAATTTAAGACCTCATTGTCGATCGTCTCGTAATCCGACGCAGTGGTCAGTCCGCTACGACTGGGAGAAAGTGTCTCAAACAGAGCACACCAGTTTTTATGCATGCTCGAAGATGCTGAAGAAATCTCACAAGGAGTGGCTCTGACATGTGGGTCACCTATATCTATCAAATTTTGCATGGGCGGTTTACATTGAATACAAAGAGGCGCGTGTTTCGGCCTTTTGCTGGTAAGTAGTTTTGGAAAAAAAATCAAGATCGAACCCATGATAGCGCGTCATGTCGGTTTGGCCATCCCATGTATGCAGTATCAAGCAACATTTATTTTTCTACACGGAAGGTGTGACAAATGTGGGGGTTTTGTTTTCACTCTATTGACTTTGAGAACGCTGAGGAATAGACAGTCAGTAATTGGAATTACGTAATAATATTGTCGCGATGAAATGGAAGCAGGCTTGACTTCGAAGGCAACTAAACACAGGACTTGTACTGAAAGCACGTTTATTACAAACATACATGCAGCACTGACTTGCCTCTGGGGCAGAGTGCTCTGCTATTTATACATACAGAATTTACCAGAAATTAGAATAGTTAGCATAAGAAACAAGTAGAATTTACAAGTGAACATAAGATATAGAACATTCCGGAATTGTTAATTACAAAGAAATAAATTTTTTGCCGGTGGTCGGAATTGAACCGGCGACCTTCATAACCGCAGTCTGTGACGCTATCCCCTGCGCCACGCCGGCAGTCTGTTTACACGGTGTTTCGCGGCAATACACTTTATAAGTTTATTTTATTTTATTTATTTCTTATTTATATGTTTTTGCATTATCACAAAACAGCTGTAAACTGATAATATACTTAACTGAATATTAATCTCACTTCCCCAAGCTCTACTTCACAATAAGCCAATGAAAGGTGTTACAAATATGAGATGATTATTAAATACATCGAAAAAATCTAATGAGAAATGCCATAATGAAGGTTAGAACCTGGATCCACGGATTGACAGTCGAATCCCGGAACCGCACGACCGCCGACAACGCTCGGTAAGTTGCCAATGTTTACGAATACCCAAGCTTCAGCATGAAAACACAAAAACGTTAATTACTCGAACGACATTAACTTTTGATTCCATTTATATTAGTAAAAAAGGCTTATCTCTAGACGATCTTACTATGTATAGCATTGAATACGCTGTTTTCCATCATCAAATGTGACCTTAATTTTTTTCAAAAATACTGTCTAGCAAAAAGCTGAAACACGTATCTATATTCAATATATAACGTCCATGCAAAATTCGATCGAAATCGGTGAGTCACATGTCAGACACTCGTTGTCAGCCGAATAAAGAGGTGGCATCTTAAAGCGTGGCCCTTTATGTTGAATGTACCGTAAGAGTTTTATAGGAATCAGTTATACGGGGCTGCACTTCGCTGTGGCTCCGTCTTTTATTTTATGAACGGGAAAGTGAATAAACCAGTTCTTGGAATCATAGACTCTCCGAGAAAATACACGAATTAAATCAATATGAACCTTCATTGCGTTGCTGTGCCTCTGTGGAAAGGAAGGACAGTAAAAGTAGATTTTCTCAGGTAATTATTTATGATAAAGCCAGTGGATTCACGAATGTTTTAGTTTGTCACTTTCCGCATACATATCAGTTTCATTGGCCTATCAAAATGTTCAAATGTTTGTATAGTCTATGGGACTTAAATACGGTGTCAACAGTCCCTAAACTTACAAACTACTTATGAACTACTTACGAACTAGGACGGCACAAAGATCCATGCCCGAGGGGGGATTCGAACCCCCGACCGTAGTGGCCGTGCAGACCGTGAATGGAGCGCCTTAGTCCCTTCGGCCACCGTGGCCGGATTCATTGCCCTTCTGGTATAATTAAAGTTACAACCGGTAATACAACTTTCATGTTCACGGTAGATTAATATGTTCCCTCGGCGACTGCTGTGTTTCTTAACCCCTGTAGTATTTTTCCATATGTATGAATAATTCCAAGGAGAGAAACAGAGCTCTCACTTTTGCAGATGTTACCTAAATCTGTCTTTATCACGTTAAAAATAGTCATTGCCACTAATGCATGCCATGGTGCACTCACTGTAGATCTCTTTGGGGACGTATGGAGTAGGCTATTCTTGAAGTGCAGCGGTGGAGTTTCCGAGCGTTTTAAGGCGTCTTGCTGCGGAACGCGCAGTGACTCGCCGTCGGAGGTTCGAGACCTCCCTCGGCATGGGTGTTTGTGTTGTCCTTGGCGTAATTTACTTTAAGTTAGTTTAAGTAGTTTGTAAGCATAGGGACTGATGACAAACTTAGTTAAGTCCCTTAGATTTGCAAACTTTTTTTTATTCTTGAAGTTTTACTGTGACGACTGGTGAGAAAAATCATTAAACAAATCGATGTCTTACATTATGAGCGGTAGAATATAACTGTCTTCAGCTTCTCCACAAAACATCCAAGGTAGGACATCTTAATACGAGGGGGGCTGTCAAAACGATCCTGTTGGAAAATAATCCAGTCCAGAATCCGTATCCCAATCACGCAAAGCCATTGAATCACTGGGCACTTATGCCACCGACGCACAAGTTTGTAAACAGCCGTTTGATAAAATAACGTAGCGCGGAGAAGTTCGCAACTGTCAGCTGTTTCATCCTCGTCCGAAAGGAATCGTCGATCTTTCAAGGCCTTATTTAAGGGACGGCAGACGTGATAATTGCATGAGGAAACGTCTGCAACTATACTGTGTCTTCCCCAGGAGCTTCTGCGAGCCGCGGTGGAGTAGCCGAGCGGTCTAAAGCGTCTCGCTGCGGAGCGCGCGGTTGCTCGCCGTGGAGGTTCGAGTCCTCCCTGGGGCGTGTGTGTGTGTGTGTGTGTGTGTGTGTGTGTGTGTGTGTGTGTGTGTGTGTGTTATCCTTAGGTTAGTTGACCTAGGTTTAAGTAGTTTGTAAGCTACGGACTGATGACCACGCTGTTTGGCCCGATAGATTTACAAACATTTGAGCTTCTGCGTTACGGCATTTGTTGTATAGGGACGTGCGTTCTTTTGAAATGACAGCGTCTCTTGTCGCAGTTTTCCCAGAAGTTTCGACTCAAACGCCGTAATTTCCCCATACATAGGTTTCGTTCGCCAATGGATGTCTGCCGGTGTTTGTCCTTCGGCGTCCTGTTTGAACGCATTTGATAATAACGTCGTTATAATTTCGTAGACTTTCCCGGCTTAATAATGGTTGGTTGATAGAATCATCGTCGCTCCATTTCAAGTTTCCGCATTTACTACACGCACGTTGGAAAGATCCGAATACTACACTAGTAATCCCTTGGCTATATGTCAGAGTTGAGCGGTTAAAAGTGTGGAAATATCTTAACTATAACCAAAATTGAATAAAAGTTTGAATAAATTGCCGCGGAGGAGTGGCCGAGTTCATTGAGGCCCTATGCTCCGATGCCCGATACCATTCCCCGTCGGGGTTTCGAATCCTCCCTCGGGCATGGATGTTTGTGTTGTCTTTAGTATAAGTTAGTTAAAAAGCAGTTTGTAAGTTTAGGGACTGATGACCCCGCAGTTACGTCCCTTAAGCTTAACAAACATTTGAACATTTTTTGGAATAAATATTCTTTCTCTCATATAGGGGACATCAAATAACACTAAATTAATCCCCTTGCATCCCCCTGCCTCACCATCTCTAGAGGGTAGGAGGGGGTGAACTTCAAAATCTTAAATGGAAACCCCCACTTTCTATAGTGGGTTCGGTTTCTCCAGGGGGGATACGCAATATTTCTATCTAACAGTTTTATCGTTAAGATGACGCTGCAATCGTCACAAACCATAGTGTGTTACAAACAGTTGAAACATTCTAGTATCTCAGGCAATTTCCCAACAGAAAGAAGTGCGGAATTCTACATTCTGTAAAGAGTTGTCGATGTCTTGCAGCAAACCAATGTGATTGTTCAGATCATAAAACGTCGGAGTCCACATTATTGGTGTAATTACTTTCATAGATGGTGTCGAAGTGGAAAGCGGTCATTGCTTTATTTATCAATGTCTTAATACCTTGCTGCGGAGTGCGCGGCTGTTCCCCGTCCGAGGTTCGAGTCCTCTCTCTGAGATTTTGTTTGTGTTGTTTTCTTATCATAAGTTAGTTTAAGTAGTCTGTAAGTCTAGGGACTGATGAGCACTGGAGTTTGGTCCCATACTTTACAAACAAAATATTTAGAGTCGCGAGACATTCGACCAGTCACATTACCGGCTATGAGGTATGGGCCAATTATCAAGGTATCAAACACACAGCACCAAACAATGACACCCCACCGATTTATTTCAAAGTCCATTCGCAGCTAGAGTCGTAAATCTCTCTGTATACTGATTGATGCCAGCTGCACGATCAAAACTGGTGTCTTGTTTCGGACATGCGCGGAGGAACAGAAACCGTATACTTTTTATTGCGTCTGGCAACCGACTATCTGTAACTGTGAAATCCGTTTAATGATCTGAGTTCTTTATTATTATTATTGAGAGGGCAGTAACCAACTTGCTCTCGACACGCCTCTGAATCAAAACCTTGATCTGCATATGAGAGTAGAAGAATGCGTCGTTTCTCAATGAAAACCGCAGTATTGACAGACCAAAATGTTTCTGTGGCAGAAAAAACTGTGCAGTTTTGTTACTTCCAGTTTCACATTTTTCGTTGAGCGGTCGCTTGGTTCGGCTAGCTGTTTCCGCGACCGGTGGCCCGCCACGTCGCCTCGCTTGGAGCTCTGGGTGGGAGCGTTGGTGTGGGTGTGCAATAGCGCCCCGCTATACGCTGTGGCTGTGCAGCTTACTTTCTAGGCCCGCTTAGTTACTTTCTCTTCCTACATAGCGTCAACACCTACTTCCGTATCGCGACTAACTCTTCATATACCCTGTCAAGTGTGCGCGGATAATTTTCTTCCCTGTTAGCTCATGTAAAAGGGCACGGGAAATGTCATGATGTTAGGTGGTAACAGCTAAGCGCCGTGCCAAAATCTAGGACATCGGAGACTGAGCACAAATTGAGCTCATCAAGGATGGCGTAGTAAATCGACTGAGAGTTCTGAAGGTATTCTTATTGTTTATCTTTTTTCACGCGTTAATTTTCCGAAAAGGCAGAAAATCATTTATGTCTTGCATAAAAACGTTCGTAGCAGTCAATCTCTTACATATTTAACCTTTTAATTTACTGTTTTGATCCTCTGTTCCTACAAGATAACATAAAGAAGGAAAAAAACTGCACCGGAAAGGACTTATGCAAATTGGTCACAACATGATATTCATACAGCCATTGGCCGAAAATGCAAAACTGTAATCTCTGGCGACCAATGGTTGATTGTGTGACGCTGCAGGACAATTTCACCGCAATGCTGCCACGGATAGTAAACACGTTACATGTCGATACCAGGGAGTAAAGTGATTGCGAATTCCACTCCATGTAGTCAGTTTGGCAATGAGTAACAGTTTTGTTTTACTAATTTATATCTAGTTCCGACTAGTTTTTGGCTTATTCCAATTCCAGGAAACTGACTAGCGTCGTCAGGAATCACTGATTTAGGTTACCAAACGTGATAAAGATACGAGTTGGTCAAGCAGAAACTCACCTGAAGATAGCGGCCAGATGGACAACCGAAATATTGTGTCAAGATGACATTATCTGGCAGGAAACCCATCAAGACTATAATGAATTATTACGCCGGGAAAATCTACGCAATCACAACCAATAAACAGTCTTTGGTTATAGCATTGGTTTAGCAGCTTCAAAATGAGCACGTCAGGCATGTCGTGCAATGAACATGCTTCTTAACAATTTTCAACATCTAATTTACAAAAGGTGAAAATGAAACAGTCTACAAAATTACATAATATTACAGTAGGCTATTACAACATTTTACTGCTTTAAGACCATAGTTTTCTCGGTAAACTAAGTTGGAAAAGGAAACACTAGGGTAAGGTGGTACAAATTCGATCAACATTAGTTTTCGCATCATTTGTCAGTCTCTTAGTTTCTCGTTGTGTGGCGTTTTAGTGTAGCAGGTTTCTACAGCTCCTCCTGTCTTTTCCAAGAATACAACACTTTGTACTAAGGAGATATAAATTTTTTCCTGTTAAGTGGTAAGTCAAGCTACTTACTCTAACGCACTCTTGTAAATTACCTAGTTAAGGGTGACTGGATTTGCTGCCAAAAATGCAATGTTTGGTTCAGATGTTCAAATGTTTGTATAGTCTATGGGACTTAACTACGGGGTCATCGGTCCCGCAATGTTTGGTACCACGAACTATGCGTTGGTATCTGACAGAAAAAGTGATTTTTATGTGGAAGATGCCCGCAATCAAAATTGTAAGAGGATTTGATCACAATTGTACCTAGTGTGGTACATTTTCGATAGATTTTTCCCAATTCTGTAACCTTTTATTGTGTTTATACCAACATTTGTAATTGTCTAATATTTGTGTTACATATTCATTAAACATCCAACAACAAGTGCCATAGTTAAAATTATTTGTTTTCTCAATATATTTACAGTTACAATAACATTTGTCCTAAATGATCGAAACTGTACCACCTTACACTATAAATTTAGTAGCAGTGTGTGATAGTTAAGATCATCTGTGGTATGTCACTGGATGGTAACATTCCTTTATTAAAAATGCCAATGTGCTCAGGTGTAATTAATGATTTAGAACCAGAGGGGGAATTTTTGCTAAATGTTTTTTACTTCAAGTGCTAACAGGTTAGGTTTATTCCATTTTGGCTATATATAGCACTTCTGCGTGAACTTGTTATCTATACCCTTCCTTCAGTACATGATCGGCAAAGGTGGAAAAAGGTGACGAAAACTAGCCATTTTTGAAGCGTGGAGGACTGCGTTTGCCTTTTGTTTATCTTTGGTTTGTCTGTGACTATTATGTGTTTTATTAGTTTAAATAGTGTTTGGTTGCTGATGTTTACTTGGTCATTTAATGTATTTCTTTTCTATTAATGCTTTTTGAATTTGGAAATTCTCTTGGAACGTTAGGAGATGTTTCTTATTACTAAATCTATTTTCATGACCGTTTCTATGGTGGTGGGATAGTGGTTTTCTTGCCTAAGGTTTTCTGCAAATGTTGAATGGTTGTTGCTATATTCCCATGATCGTTTGTGTTCTTTCTATCTTGTCTCAAATGTCGTGCTGCAGCATCACAACTGATACATTTGAGCTGGTAAATACCAGGATTTTGGCAAATGTCAGTATCTCGGTTTTTGTTAGGCATTTCTGTGATGATTTATGACTTCGATATGTTCTATTTATTCCTTGTTTCTCGAGGATGTTTCCAATTCTGTGTGTCAATTTATTTCCATAAGTAAGTGTTTACCAGTTGCAAAATTCGGTAACCTAACCTATACAAACTGTTCTGAAAACGATGCTGAAAATCGGTCACACCATAGGTAAGACTCGGACCTCCGGCGGGGACCGTCGCCCAGTGCGTAGCATGACGCCTTAGACCACGCGGCCATTCCGTGACTACCTGTCTTCACCAGCCTTCTGTAGGAAACGAGGATAGCTTCTGAACCCAGACGGCAGGAGTCATTGGTGCCGACATGAGCGACGATTTTCAACCGGGTGCACCCGGTGTTATCAGTCCCGTTGATAACTGCCAGTGGAATAACACGCGTTAGTTCAGAAGAAGTACTTGCGAACCACCAATTACTTCACGTTCTTCAGGCCTGAAAGTTTAGCAGGAAGTCCTCCTTGAAATTATATGTTCTAATATATAAAGCAGAGTATCCGTATATTTGTACGTGTTGCATAGAAATCTACAATTTTGTTCCAATCTTTATGAAATTTTGTACACGTAAGCTTCAATTCATGAGGACGGTCGCCGTAAGTGTAATAATCACATACGATATATAGTTCACGAGATATGACGTCAAACAATGAGATGCGAGAAAAACAGCTGCATTTTGCGACAATGCTGATCATTTTCTCCTAAACCATTGGACCGATTTCAACCAAATTTGGTACACACATTCCTTACCGTGAGGTAACAATTCATACAGGGTCAAGAAACACATACGACACATGGTTCAGAAGATAGGACGTCATAAACAATAGGAATAACAAAAACCTGCCACATAATGCGACGAGACTTTAAAAATACGCTATATGAGAGTGAGAGTAGTTATCGACTTGCAACAAACTTGAAACATAATTTCAAACTTTTTCTCGCTGACAACCATAGCAAGTTGATGAAAGGAAAAAAAGTTTCTCGCTTACTACTTTTCCGCTGTTTATGGAATAAAACAACGGCATTCGGTATGAAGTTACAATTTATAATTTGAACATTACAAATTGTAGCGACAGGAAATGTTACAGACAGTATACACATAAATAGTTGAATGTAGCTTCTAAATTGTATCACATTCCGACACGTAGTTCATGAGATATGAGCACGTAAACAGTAACGTTTATGGAAAATCACCCCATCACGCACAAAGTTTTAATCTATTACTTCTTTACTACTAACTGTATTCCCAAGAGATTTTACAGACATACAGCCCTTATACAAATGAATATATACTTGAAAAATGACAGGAATAAATGAATAAATACCCGGGCATCGCCGGGTTTTCAGCTAGTAACCTATAATCGTGACATATTCACAAATAAATTGCCAAATATTGGTGACAAGTAAGGAATATCAATAAAACCACTCTCTCGAAAATCTCCACGTATTCGAAACTAAGCAGCAAAATACTGGGGACAAACAAGCAATATTACGAGATATTAGAAAATAAACAGCCAAATGTTTCTTACTAGCGAATAGTGTGAATGTCACTGATACTTATTTCATTTAGGCCTATCAGCAATTTAAGCGTTTCCCATACGTTTGTCACTTACCATTTTCTCGGAAATACATATTTGGAACAAAGATCAAATATTTTTGTGAAGGAAAAACAGAAATATCATTGCTAGTCTCACCACTTGCAGCAGTTTCATTCTCCATTTTTTAGTCTCACACAGCCGGCTGCGGTGGCCGAGGTGACTGAGGCGCTCCAGTCACGGTCAGCACGGCCACTACGGTCGGGGGTTCGAATCCCCCCTCGGGCATGGATATTTGTGCCGTCCTAGTTCGTAAGTAGTTCATAAGTAGTTTGTAAGTTTAGGGACTGATGACCCCGTAGTTAAGTCCCATAAGCTTAACAAACATTTGAACATTTAGTCTCACACAAATTTCCAAATCGATGACACCTATTCCTGACAAAGCATTTTGTTACAATTAACATCGAGTACTGTGTAACATACTACTGTTATATGAACAAGAAAATCCCACAATATATTATAAATAAGTAACTACTACAATATGATACAAACAATAAAAGTGTAAAAAAAATTCGATGGGAGAGATTTGAACGCTTACTTCCAAATTGGTGATCTACTGCTCCATCCACCACGCTATGGCAACTACAAACCATAACTATCTATTTTAGACCTTAGGTGTTTTTTTTTCTTTTTTTTTTTCTTTTTGTTAATGTGTGTTTCCATTTACATATAGTCATAACAAGTTGATCCGGATAAGATTTTGTTATACATCTTTGATGCGCTGTTAGCCTGAAACACCATACTGCGAGTTATAAAACCAAAACTGCGAGATATACGGCAAATCAAGATGGCTTCTGTTGACATGGAAAGAACAAGAGGAAATCTCTTAGGTTAGGTATAGGTTAAACAAGAAATGTTTTTACAGTACGTGAGGGCGCGTAGCGTCCGAATCTCCGGTTAAGGGTATTTTGGTAGAACTAGAGCTGGGCAAATGATACTCATGTTCGAACATGTTCGGGATTTCCCGATACAGCAGAGAACTCGATACAGCATCGAACTGTTCGAACACTCAGATAATAAATGACTGGCGCTGATACTCTGCCAACGATACACGGGAAATTTTGAAGTTAGCGGGCTATCGCTTCGCTCAGAACTAATTTCATAGAAAGTACATGTAAAGTAAAAGGTCAACACTATGAAAAACTGCATATTTTGTTTAAAACCGTGCATACTGTACGTGACGTGTCTGGTGTCACAAAGATATGATTCATTGATAAACAAAATATCTGCGACTATAACAGAACTACTACACCTCATTACTGACGACTAACATTCAAAGGAAACAAAATGTGAATCCTTCATAAGTTGATATTACATTTAATGTGATTATATAAGATAGGTTGCAAACGACGATTCCATTCCCTGTTCATAGGGTACAGTAACAAACATTTTACCACCTTTTAATCGCCTTGAAAAGAAGATTAGAAGAGATGAAATAGGGAAAACATTAGAAATTTAATACCCAATAACGGAAATAAGTCATATAAAAATAAACTGTAATTGCGCCGGCCGCGGTGGCCGAGGTGACTGAGGCGCTCCAGTCACGGTCAGCACGGCCACTACGGTCGGGGGTTCGAATCCCCCCTCGGGCATGGATATTTGTGCCGTCCTAGTTCGTAAGTAGTTCATAAGTAGTTTGTAAGTTTAGGGACTGATGACCCCGTAGTTAAGTCCCATAAGCTTAACAAACATTAAAAAAAAACTTTAATTGCAACGTCGAAATAAATGGTACACGAACTGCTCTATACGTAGTATCATCAGGCGTCGCTAGATCGCAGCACTATAATTTTTAATCGCGATTGCTATCGTTTACTTATAGCCAATATTCGCTACTGTTTTTACTTATGACATGCACCCTAGAAGTTACTGTTGACCGAATTTCACAATTATTAATCCCCATAGTACATTAATGACACCTTATCTTCATTATATATATTGTATAATTCACAGCACAGAAAAGATTTATGAATATCATCGTTGTAAATCGAAGAGATAGTATTTCCTGCCATTGCTAGATAGCGTCGTGATCGGAAGTTCGAACATTTCCCGAGATTTCCCGAACCGTGAAGTAAATTGTTCGAACAGTTCGAGTCATGTTCAAACCCAGCTCAAGGTAGAACCCGTGTACATCGAAGAAACGGCATTGCCATCATATATAGAATGTTCGATATAGTGTTTCTGAACCGCAGAATCGGGTGCTACAAACCCTCACGTACTTAAAAAAAATTTTTTTGTTGTGGTTTTAGGGCGCACAACTACTAAGGTCATTAGCGCCCGAATCAAAACTGGGATATACCCAAGGATAATAAGACTATATAAAAACAGCTAAAAAACATAGAATAAAAAACGACAAAGCGAAGAGCTAAATGTCCCTTGACAAATTGGTCAAATTGGTAAAATCCAATACTCGAGCAACAGCCCGCACGTAATCAGCTAAAATTTCTTCCAATGTGTCCGGCAGATGTAGTGGAAGCCGAACAGGAGTAAAATTTGAACACGACAATAAAACATGGCGCACCGACAGCGGGTGGCCACAGGAACATAACGGTGCGGGGTCACCACTGAGCACGTGGCGGTGGCTGAACCGGCAATGTCCGATCCGCATCCGGGCCAAGATGATCTCTTCTCGTCGCGAGCGGCGTGATGATGTCATCCAAGCCACCGGGAGCGGTTTAATGGTCCGGAACTTATTATTAGTAAATGAAGACAGCACATTATGCCACGACGATATAAGGCGCCTTGAATATCATGCGATGGGACACAGTACGTAGCTGTCCGACGTAAGAGAGTTGCAGCCTTGGCAGCGGCATCAGCAGCCTCGTTACCAGGCACGCCTGAATGTTCAAATGTTTGTTAAGCTTATGGGACTTAACTACGGGGTCATCAGTCCCTAAACTTACAAACTACTTATGAACTACTTACAAACTACCCGACCGTAGTGGCCGTGCTGGCCGTGACTGGAGCGCCTCAGTCACCTTGGCCACCGCGGCCGGCGGCACGCCTGAGTGACCAGGTACCCACAGGAGGTGAACGCGAGGACCGTCAGAAGCTAATAACTGAAGGGAGCAGTTGATTCAGTGCACAATAGGATGGGCTGAAAAGGTGTCGTTCAGACTCTGGATGGCGCTGAGGGAGTCAGAGCAGATAACATAAGAAGAACGGTGTCGACGGATGAAGAGTACAGCCTGATAGAGGGCAAAAAGCTCCGCTGTGAAATTCGAGCAGTGGGCATTAAGCCTGTACTGGTAACAGTCATTCCCGACAACAAACGCACATCCGACACCGTCATTGGTCTATGAGCCATCCGTATATATGAAAACTGAATTTTCGAGCCGTGCTCAAAGTTCAAGAAACCGCGAGCAGTATAAAGCATCCAAAGTGCTCTCCTTCGGGAGTGAGGTGAGTTCGAGGTGAACGCGAACTTGAGCCTGAAGCCAAGGTGGCACTGGGCTCTCACCTATTTGAAATGTGGAAGGGAGAGTAAAATCGAGCTGCCGAAGCAAGCGACGAAAACGGACTCCAGGAGGGAGCAGGGCAATCGCAGACAGCCCGTATTGTCTATCGAGGGAGTCGTTAAAGAACGATGGATGGGAAGGATGGTGAGGCATCGAAAGCAAACGGCAGGCATACCGACACAGTAATATGTCGCGTCGATAGGTTAAAGGTAATTCGGCAGCTTCGGCATAGAGGCTGTCAACAGGACTTGTGTAAAAAAAATCATCTTTTTTAATCTATACCTAACCTCCTTAAGGTTACGCTACAGATCACTAAGTCGAAGTTAGGTTAGGTATAGGTTAAACAAGAAGAATTTTTTTAAGTACGTGAGGGCTTGTAGCGCCCGATTCTGCGGTTCAGAAACACTATATCGAACTTTCGATATATATCGATAGCAATGTCGTTTCTTCGATGTACACGGGTTCTACCTTGAGCTGGGTTTGAACATGACTAACTGTTCGAACAATTTACAACGATGATATTCATAAATCTGTTCTGTGCTGTGAAGTATACGATATATAACGAAGATAAGGTGTCATTAATGTACTATGGGGATTAATAATTGTGAAATTCGGACAATAACTTCTAGGGTGCATGTCATAAGTAAAAACAGTAGCGAATATTGGCTATAAGTAAAAGATAACAATCGCGATTAAAAATTTTAGTGCTGCGATCTAGCGACGCATGTTGATACTACGTATAGAGCAGTTCGTTTATTTCGACGTTGCAATTACAGTTTATTTTTATATGACTTATTTCCGTTATTGGGTATTAAATTTCTAATATTTTCCCTATGTACACGGATTGTATCAAATTAACCGGTTAAGAAACACACAGCATAACATTGGCGAGAGGCAATTTCTGCGTGTCGAAATAAGGACTCGTTTGTTCTATAGCTACAAAGATCGATAGCGCCCGGTCGTGGCCACAGTCGATTTTGTTTGCGAGTTGTGACTGTGACGTCAGCACGACGCTCACCCCGGTGCCTAGCAGCAGCGAGAGCTGGGTGTAGTACCTGTGGCGCTGGCGCAGTCGCTGTCGGCGCTCCCAGGCGGCCATGGAGGTGAGGACGGCGCGCAGGATCTCGGCGTCGTTCTGCTCGTCCACCGCCTCCTGGGCGGCCGTCGCCCACGGCGAGCCTCCGCACTCCGCTTCCAGCGCTGCAACACGCAACGCCAATATAGCACCGCAACACTGCACAAGTCACAAAATTAAATCATAGTATGGCTATTTTATTGGCCCGAATATTCGCTATCGGGATTCGGCCGCCTATGGAATACCAGTTCGCTTTTACAAAGACTATTCTGCGGCGTTGGCCCCCTACTTAGCATGCATTTATCGCGAATCTTTAATTCGGCGCAAAGTTCCAAGTGATTGGAAAAAAGCGCAGGTGACTCCCGTGTATAAGAAAGGAAAACCGAGCGAGGTGGCGCAGTGGTAATGCACTGGACTCGCATTCGGGAGGATGGTGGTTCAAATCCACCTCCGGCCATCCAGATTTAGGTTTTCCGTGATTTCCCTAAATCACTCCAGGCATATGCCGGGATGGTTCCTTTCAAAGGGCACGGCCGATTTCCTTCCTCATACTAACCCAAAAACTCCGAGCGTTAGCTCCGTCTCTAATGGCCAAGCTGTCGACGGGACGTTAAACTCTAACCATCCATCCATCCAAGAAAGGAAAGAGAACTGACCCATACAATTACAGGCCAATATCGTTGACATCAGTTTCATGTAGAATTTTTGAGCATATTCTGAGTTCGAATATAGTAAATTTCCTTGAAACGGAAAAGCTTCTTTCCATGAATCAGCACGGGTTTAGGAAACATCTTTCATGTGAAACTCGGCTTGCCCTTTTCTCACATGACATCTTGCGAGCCATGGACGAAGGGCAACAGGCGGATTGTGTTTTTCTCGATTACAAAAAGGCGTTCGACGCGGTGCCACACTGCAGACTGCTAACGAAGATACGAGCTTATGGAATAGGTTCACAGATTTGTGACTGGCTGGAAGACTTCCTAAGTAATAGAACGCAGTACGTTGTTCTCGACGGCGAGTGTTCATCAGAGACGAGTGTATCGTCAGGCGTGCCCCAGGGAAGTGTGATAGGACCGCTATCATTTTCTATCTATATAAATGATCTGATGGACAGAGTAAGTTGTAATTTGCGGCTGTTTTCTGATGATGCTGTGGTATACGGTAGGGTGTCGTCTTTAACTGACTGTAATAGCATGCAGGATGACTTAGACAAAATTTCTAGTTGGTGCGAAGATTGGCAGCTAGCTCTCAACGTAGAAAAATGTAAGGTGATGCGCATGATTAGAAAAAACAATCCCATAATGTTAGAATACAGCATTAGTAGTGAGCTTCTTGAGGCTGTCGCGTCGTCCAAATATCTAGACGTAACATTGCAGAGCGATGTGAAATGGAACGAGCATGTAAGGACAGTTGCGAGTAAGGCAGACAGCCGACTTCGGTTTATTGGGAGAATTTTGGGAAGATGTACTTCACCTGTAAAGGATACCGCGTATAAAACGCTACGACCACGTCTTGGGTATTGGTCAAGTGTTTGGGACCCGCAGCAGATCAGGAAGACAGAGGCGGTTCAGAGACGAGCAGCTAGATTTGTTACCGGTAGGTTCGACCAATGCGCGAGTGTCACGGAAATGCTCCGGCAACTCAATTGGGGATCGCTGGAAGAAATACGACGTTCTTTTCGTGAATTTCAGTTAAGTAAATTTAGCGGGCCGGAATTTGAAGCTGAGTGTAGTACGATCTTGCTGCCGCCTACTTACATTTCGCGTAAAGATCCCAAAGAGAAGATAAGAGAAATTAGGGCTCGTACGGAGGCATATAGGCATTCTTTTTTTCCTCGTTCAATTTGGGAGAGGAATAGGAAAGGAAATGCCTAGTAGTGGTACAGTGTACCCTCCGCCACGCACCTTACGGTGAATTGCGGAGTATGTATGTAGATGTATTGCAAGTATTTTTTATTGAAGTCACTTCGGCGACCTGCGTATCGATGGTAAGGCGGCCACCTTTCTCAAAACTCAATGCGGGACATTTCGAATATGTGAATGAGGACTGACAAGGAACGTACTTGGGCTCGAACAAACACATATACACCAAAATCGTATGAGAGATAATGTAAAGATCCCTTATTGCCCTAGTGATACTCCCGCATCTGCAAAACTCTGCAGTCCTCCGTTAGAGGCCTCTGCGTGTGCCTTGCCACATTGCACTTTGACCTGTCGGTTCGCCAGTAGGGACGGTGAAGTGTGCCTCCGAAGTTGCGTTTTGTGACTTTATTTGTGCGGTGAAGCGTCAGATGGAGCGGCGATTGCGATTAGTTGAGATGAAGTTACGAAGAACCATTCTTCGTGAAGATGGTGTTAGTGTAGAAGATGAATCATTCGCATGCTTTCTAGTATCTGTTATGGTACAGAAATATGAGCATAAGTTAGATACTGTTGTAACACTAACACATAATGATGATAATAGGGATGATAATGACGAAGAACTCATTGCTAGCGGTAGTGCTACGGTAAGTAGTAGAGGCGATGGAAGCAGTGGCAGTGAATACCAACAGTCTTCCGAGAAGAAGGTTAAAGTTGCAACTATCATCACGGCTTTTGATTACAATACGCTAGAGAACATGTACGACGATTATTACATAAGTTATAGTTCAGATATCTGCATTACGTATGGCGTCTACAATTACATCTACAGTGCTATCTAGAGCGTGATTGCAAAGTTTTGCATGAAAACGACACCCACCAGCACATTGAGGTGTACGTTGAGATCCTGTAACCAAACGTTCATACAGATATGTTTGTTCGAGCCCATGTACTTTCTTTGTGAGATCAAGTGACTCATAGTGCCAGTTATTCTGAAACTGGGAAAGAAATTTAGGCAAGCAGAGTAGGCCTACTCTTTTACTTTTAAAGTAACACATCTAACAAGAGTGACATTTTATTCTTAATTTTCAATCTTTATATACAGTACATAAATATCTTCTCTTACTCCTATTTTGTATGTTAGAGTCTGATAGTTTTTACATAGTCTTTTTCCGTTAAGTTTTTCCGGGTACTTTCGTTGTCTGTTTTATTTGTTCCAGCTCTGACAATATCGTGCTCCACACATTCTGATAAGTACCTTACTCCGCCCAAGGAATTATGTTTGCGATAACCTCGAATTAAATTTGATAAAAACTACGTTTTAAAACCATTTGAACTTCTTTATTATATAAGTTCATTCGATGAAGTGCAGAGTTTAATTGTGCCTTACTACAATGCAATGCTAACTTACTTTCGTTGTTGCATTTTTAGAATTTCACCACCTTTTTATTCCTGAAGGAAGTATGATGAATGCTGATATTGTATTTGCATGTCAGATTTTAAATACGTTTATACACACCCTGATAATATTACAGCATGTTTGCCACCTTGAGCACTGAAAAATTTTCCATTACGGTCATTATAATAATTTCGAGTGGCTCATAGGCCTGATGCAAGTCTATCAATTGGACGCCACTTCGGCGATTTCAGTGACTGGGGAAAGGGGACCTACAGCTTAACGTGGAATCCGAACTAGGTGTCTTTTCGAAACGTACTTAAGAAGGCACAGAAAATATGCCAAAAATAGATTTTTTTAATAAGTCATCCTATCACCAAGTGCAGTTCCAGCTAAAACAAAAACAACTTCCAATGCTAGCGAATTTGCCATTCTGAAATAGTCAGCCGATGTGTATCGTCTTGTTTTCTTTTGTATTTAATGTAACAAGACTGTCATTTATTCGTACAGAAGATGATGCATTGTGGAGTAACAAGCAGTATGACACAGCGTGCCGGGCACAAATAGTTAGGGCTTGTGCTCTTAGACCAACAATTGTAAAACTACTGGAATGCGGAACGCTTTTGCCATTTTGCAGGACATTTTCAGTAATCATCCCAATGCAGGACGAGTCCAAATGCGGGACTGTCCTGCAGGATCCGAGACGGTTGGCCGCCTTAATCGATTATGATGATGAAAGTGATGAGGACAAACACACAACATCTAAGGCAGCACTCAAGGGTTCCTTTAAAGCCTAACTGGTACACCTGGGTCCCAGAGCCCCGAACGAAATTTCTTTTCCAGCGCTGTGATGTTTGTCGTAACACTGACTTACCTCTCCCTGTACTCTCCTAGCATTCAGTTGGCTACCAGCCCACGACGTTGTTGCAGGCGTGTTTTTTATTAGTATTGTTTCTATCTACATCTACATAAATACTCCGCTAATCACATTTAAGTGCATGCCAGACGGTTTAGCGAACCGCTTTTATGATATTTCTCTACAGTTCCATTCTCTAAACGGGCGCGGGGAAAAGGGACACCTGAATCTCTCTTATCGATCTGATTTATTAAGATGATCGTGTCGTCCTATGTTGGTGGGTAGGTCCTAAAATTATGTTCGCATTCGGAAGAGGAAGTTGGTTACAAGAATTTCGCAAATAAATCTCGCCACAACGAATAACGCCTTTCTTTTAATGATTTAATGATTTCCACCGCAACTCGTGCATCATTTCTGTTCCACTCTTTCCCATCTATCTCGATAATACAAGACGATCTGCCCTTTTTTGTACACTATCATCTATCAGCCCATTTTGGTGTGGATCCCACAATGGGCAGCAATACTCCAATAAGACACACAAGTGTAGTGTAGGGAGTTCCTTTAGTATAATTCTTGCATCTCTTAAGAGTTCTGCCATTGAAACGTCGCCTTTGATTCGCCTTCTCTACAATATTTTCTGTGTATTCTTTGCAATTTAAGTTGTTCATAATTTTTATTCCTACGTATTTAGTTGAATTTACGGACTGCAGATTTTACTAATTTATCGTGTAAATGAAGTTTAATGAATTTATTTTAGTGCTCATATGGATGACTTGTTTAGGGTCAATTGCCAATTTTTTCACCGTGGAGATAACTAAATAATTTTTTAGCTGCTTTTTGATCTTCTGGTGACTTTACTAACCGATAAACGAAAGCATCATCCGCGATCAGTAAGATATCTGGCACATTATCTCCTACCTCGTTTATAATGATAACTAATAGTACTGACTCTATAACCCTTCCCTTGGGAACGGCAGTTATCACCTCTGTTTACTGTGTGATGGGATTCCGAGGTTCCAACTGTAGCTTTACTGAGTTTTCGTGGCATCATTTTTACAGTTTTCTATTTACGGTTCAACGTTTCAGAAAAGTGAACGATGATGATATTACAGATACTCCAAACAAACCATGGCACACTTCTACACTAGGCTAGATATAGCACGTGTAAGTGCTTTTGTTTTGTACCATGCGAAAGGAGATTATGGTGGTGTGACACACAAAGAATTCCTCATTGAAATATGGACAACTCTTAAGTGGCTGATTAGGTTCACCATTTTTCAGAAAAGATATCAGAAATTCCATTTGTCGTATTCTAGGCATGACTGCCTCCAAGACATCAGGAACGTCCCACGCTCACAGTGAAGCATGTGCCACTAAGTCAAAGAGAAAAAGATGCTCGTTGTGCCCATCCAGAAAAACATAGGAAAGCATCACAGGGGTGTGCCGATGCCGATCACCATTGTGGCAATGTCACTGTTTTATGTCCAAACTGAATCGGTAGTTTGGATGAATAAAATAACTGAAATGGACTAGTAGAGACACTGAATAATTGAAAACTAAAATTTTGTCGTATTTCTTGCTATTGTGTACTATTTTCACAGATCACGTAGTCATTCGGCTGAAAATGTCATACTAAACTTTTTCCAAAAGTTGTCCCTGCAAATTTTTTATTTGCTTCTTAACTTTTCTTCTGGTTTACAGTTGTAAAGCGTAGTCTATTTTGTGTTTAAATGTGAATTTTCAAGTGTAGCTTACTATTTGTAAATGATGTGTAGGACTTTGGGAAAGTATGTGATTCACATTTCATATTTTATGCACTTCACTGTATTTTTTGTAACGTCTTTATTTCACCTGTTTTAACCAAAACATACTAATAAAACCTTTGTCTTACAATTTTTAGTTGCAGCAGTTATGGGTTCCCTGTGAGCGCGGCCTTTTATACATTGGACAGACGATACGTTACAGTCCTGGAAAGATGCACGGAATGTACGTAGCAAGTACAACCAAATAAATTGGTTATATCAGAGCACTATGTTGTACGAAGACGTCGAAATTTTAGCCGCGACTTCTTCTTCCTGGGACTCAGTCGTGAAAGAAGCCAATGTAATTACCTTGGGAACTAATTTAATTAATAGAGATAGCGGCTACAGCTTGAATAAATCATTGAAACCGCAGCTTAATTTAAGAAACTAACGAAGACATCGCCGCAGAACAGCTCATATTAAGACAGTAATATTTACGCGAGGATCGACCTCGTAGTCACAGACAATGTTGTACTTCTTTGCCGCCGATCAACGTTTGTGACGCCTGAGGCAGTGGTTTGCGTGTTAGAAGGACGAAGCGAGTGCTAGAGCGTCAGTCCGGAGTGATAGACTCCGGGCTCAAGTGGAAGGACCTCGTCAACAGGAAGACCTCTCAACGAGCTGGTGCATTGCATCCTCTTATCTGCCAGCGTTTACCGCTCTCAACATTCAGTGGATTACAGCTCTCGCCGCGGTGTAGTGGCCGAGAGCTCTAAGGCTCCTTAGTGCGGTTGCTCGCCGTCGGAGGTTCGAGTCTTCCATCGGGCATGGGTGTGTGTTTTGTCCGTAGCATAAGTTCAAATCAAATGCTTGTAAATCTATCGGACCAAACTGCGTGGTCGTCAGTCCGTAGCTTACAAACTACATAAACTAAGGCAAACTAACCCAAGGACAACACACACACACACACACACACACCCATGCGCTAGGGAGGACTCGAACCTCCGATGGCGAGCAACCGCGCGCTCCGCAGCGAGGAGCCTTAGACCGCTCGGCTACTCCACCGCGGCTTAGCATCAGTTATTTTAAGTAGTTTGTAAACCTAGGTACTGATAACCGCTGCAGTTAAGTCCCTTAGATTTACAAACATTTGAACATTTAATTACAGCTCTACAGAGCTAGCATCCAATCAGTTAATGGACTATGCTTGTGGGGTGCGTGGCTATGCAGCTCCAACCCATACCAAAAAGCTGCAGAGTCTTCAAAACAAGATTCTCAGGCGAGTGTTCCACGTGCCAACGGACTTTCCACACAAACACATACATGAAGCGGAATAGGAGAAACTAAGTCGCTGAGAGTTTTAAACAAATCCACTAATAAGACGACCGGGAATGCCCAATGGCTCCGTCGACCGTTATAGGCGACTCCTTGCCCTGACTAAATAAAAACAAGGCAACAATGCAATAAATAATACTAACAGTTCCTCCAACAGAAGTTACAAAATAAATAAAGCAGGCCAACTTTTATCCACTAATGATGAGAGCTAAGCTATTAGGTTAGAACTACACCGAAGTAAATCTCAAAGCACAGCTCGAGACCCGAAGAAGCGGGGACATGAGAGCGAAGGCGACAAGACGCTACGCAGCCGAAATTTTACAAGAAGAAAAATTTATGCGTCTGCGTCATTGATCACAGAACAGTCAGTCCCCTGCCGGAGATCTAACATGGACCCCTCGCATGGCGGCCTGTCTCGCCAAAGGAGTGGACACGAGCATCACAGTTTCATCTTGAGCTCCCAGATTTTAAAGTCCTTTTAAGTATTCTTAACTAGAGAGCCCATTTTTGTCAGCCAACGTTCAGGCTCTTCTGAGAAAAATCCGTTTGAATAACATGACGCTCCGGCGTGATTTTGCTTGTTGACCATCGAGGTCTTTGATCAGTTTTTTAATTATTTTTTTACACCAGAGAGCATCTGTTAGAGGGCTGGATGCCCTTTCTAATAAAGGGAGAAAACTGTGCAAAGAACTCCACGATGCCGCGGCGGCGCAATGTTGCGACGCGCGAGGCCGTTCCCCGTCGGAGGAACGAATCCCCCCCTCGAGCATGGATGTTTGTGTTGTCTTTAGTATAAGGTAGTTCATAAGTAGTTTGTAAGTTTAGGGACTGATGACCACGTAGTTAAGTCCCATAAGCTTTACAAACATTTGAACATTTTTGAGTATCTACAAATTTTATTAATATAGATATTTTAGATTTATTCTCTAGAAAATGTATATACGCTTAGCTTTCAGACATTTCGTTTCTCTACTAGAAAAACAGGAGAAGAACAAATATAGAATATAAAAAATTAAAAATTTGGTATATAACTTTAAAAACTATTTATATTTTATATTTATCTGATGATCGCATACTCTTAATGACAAAAACGTCAGTTGTATTCAATAGTACGATAAATACGTAGCACAACCTGTTTGTCACGAAAACAAAGCGAACGGCAGGAGAACGATTGAGAAGACACGAAAGCTATATATCATTAACAGTTCTGGAGTTAGTTCGGCTAGATCAGAGTAATTTCCTACGATAACAGACGCCGATACAGTTCCTTGTTTCTGTCCACTCACGGTGTTCAGCATACTCCGAAATTTAAAGCTCCACACCTAGCACAACCTTGAAGATAATGTAGAAACAGTCGTGTTGGCCATTGCACGCAGACACTAAGCAGCACGCACTTGGAATACACAGCAGATTTTGACCAAAAAGTCGCTCACGCTCAACAGACGCCGGTATCTTAGGCATCGGTCGGGGATAACGAAATACACGCCACGTGGCGTGCTGCACAGCGCGACTCCACTGCTCTTACGACACTCCAATTACCGTCTCGGGCGGGGAGCCAGATACTTGTTCCGACCAGTGAATTAAGTCCTCACCGCGTATTAAACACATGCAAGTCGTCGATAACGCAAGACACAGTGAAAACCTTTAGTGGATTCCTTCTCACTCGTACCCTGAGTTCCTGTGTGGGCGCCGGAAGGAGCCTCATGTTCGTGATGTATTGCGGTTAAGGCAAGTAGTGTGACGTCATGTGTTCAAACGAAAAGGTACGAAACGTCTTAACAACCAATCTGGTTGAAATTTGAGTATAGTGCTTTGGAATAACATAGTGCGACATCTAGGGAAGCGATGCATGCATCGTCACCCTCCCCTAAAAAATTCAAGGCTGTGCCCTCAGCAAGAAAGGTGATTGTCACCGTCTATTTCGACGTCCGAGGTCCGATTCTCATCGAATTTCTCGATCACGGAAAAACCATTAACAGTGACGTGTACTGTTGAACTCTCCGTAGCCTGCGCAAGTCCATCAAGAGCAAACGGCCTGGGCTGCTCACGGAGGGAGTGATTCTGCTCCATGACAACGCGCGTCCACACGTCTCCAGGGTCATACAAAGCTTACTGGCCAAGTTCAGTGGCAGCAGCTTGATCATCTGCCCTACAGCCCTGACATGTCGCCTTGTGACTGCCATCTTTTTCATCCGCTAAAAACACATCTCAACTCGGACGACGAACTGAAGGACACAAGACGACTCGCTCTTCTCACAGACACAGGAATTCTAGGAACAGGGAATTCTTCGGCTCAAACAGTGGGATAATTACGCTCAGGTCTCTTGTAATTAATTCTAAATAAAGACTTAGTTATATCCACATTTTCGTTTCTTACCTTTTCATTTGAATATCCCTCGTATATAAACAGTTAGGTAAACGTATAGGTTTTATGCAGCCGGCTGAGAGATGTCACGCAAAATTTAAGCAAAAATCTCCATCTCTGTTTATAAGGTTACTTGATAGTTTAAACCACTTACTTAATAACACAGTAACAAAAGCTAGAAGTGCATTCTATAATCCCGTGTTATATTCCATAGTGTGACCTGTGTCCAGGCAATGTTCTGCAATAGCATATTTCTTAGGTTGTTATAAACGTGTGTGACGCATATGTTCAGTACACTGGTACACCACAGGCTTGATATTTTAATGGACGACATGCCAAAACTGTACGGGATTCCACAGACACCCGCCTCACGCAAATCACAGTTCACTATGGAATATAACACCGAGATTCTGGGATGCGCTTCCAACTATTAGGATTGTGTTATTAAGGGAGCAGTTGAAATTAGACTAGCCAATAACCTATTGATAATTCTGACGTTATTCGTCTTTGGTTGTGTGATGGTGCTGCTGTTCACTTGTTCGTTTTGTGGTATCTTTTCTATTGGCATTGAAAATCCTGGTATTAAATGTCCATGCACAGCGCTCCCTCGATAATGGTCGATTCCTTCACCCAGCTGTATACACGAATACTCAACACGCCAGGAGAGGCTAAAGCTGAGGTTTAGCATAAACATTACGGCTTGTTACAGTGTGCACAGACCTTCTGCATGTGACGAAGTCCTCATCACTGGAAGACGAAACGTTATGCAGAGTTTTTCGCCTTGGGTCATGGCCTAAAGCCCACCAAGAAAGACATAACCTCGGACTAGGCACGGAGAAAAGAAAGAGTTTCAAAGGAGACGTCCCTTCTTAAGCACGATGGGAATTAGGGTAGTCTTAAGCTAAGAATTTGTTAAACAATTTGACAAGGTGACAGAGGACTCTCTTAGACTTGGTGGTTACGACTCCCCCGGAGTGTGATAGGCTTGGGAGTCCAGCAAGAAGTCTGCGATCCAGGCACCGTTGTGCCGCTTTCTGCTCTCTGCAAGACTTGCCTACGCCAGAGAGAGCAGCGGCTCCTATCTGCCGCATCTCCCTCATCTTACGTCACACTGTGACAGCCACACGGCTTCCCGCACCGAGATGCAGAGGCTTTTAGCTTTCATTTAAACGAAAGTCAGTTTCCTTGCAAAAATCATCTATTCATTTGGTGTTTATCTCATGACTGTGCAGTTTATTTCCATCTTCAGATAGCTGTTACTCGTGCTTTATGAATCGAATGTCATAATTTTAGTGTGGGAGTTATTGGCACCGGAGATCACGACACGACTATCGATTGCTGTCACAGTCACAGCCGCGGGAACACCGTCACTTGGCAGTAACACTTCT
The DNA here is from genome assembly GCA_026315105.1 of Locusta migratoria. Taxonomy (NCBI): domain Eukaryota; kingdom Metazoa; phylum Arthropoda; class Insecta; order Orthoptera; family Acrididae; genus Locusta; species Locusta migratoria. Next base: position 623,004,447 of record CM048755.1, read on the forward strand.
TAAGATTTCCGTCACATGCCGCACAAGTTATGAAGATTATCAGTCCGTTTACGGTTCAAACGTTACCATGCCGGAATTATTTTAGTCGCGCGCGAGAGACCGCATGGTCTAAGGCATTATGCTACTGACTGGGAGGTCGCTCCCGTCGAAGGCTCGAGTCCTCGTGCGCGCGTCTGTTTGTTTTGTCCTTAGTATACGTTTAATTAGTTTGTAAGCCTAGGGACTTATGGCCATAACAGTTTGGCCCAATAGGTTTACCAACATTTGAACATTTGGATTTATTATACTTTCTCCCACGCCCCACAGACGGGTATTTGTTTTGATAAATATCATGTATTAATGGGGAGGGATTATGTTAAAGTCTACCTATGCAGTCACCCTTCCAAAAATTAAATTAAAAAAATAATCATAAATAATTAATTCTCGTAACTGTCGTTCCATTAAGTGAGACGCTTATACTCCAAGAAAGTACGGAGCTTACATTTTCTTAACGAAAAATTGGTATTTGTGGTAAGTGCGTTATTCTGGGATAAAATTAGACTAAAATATGAATTAAACTGGTATGATTCGCCAAAATACAAGTACGCGTTCAAACTAAATATTATTTGCCTTAAAAAAGACAAAACGGGAACCTGTGGAATATTCTGAAACGTCAATATGAAAAACCAAATAGTTTCCATTCTAGACCTTGTATGCCGTGCGGGAGCGGTCTGGAGCGCCACGTTACGGATCGCGAGGCCTCCGACGTGGGAGGTTCGAATCCTCCCTCGGGAATGGATGTGTGTGTTGTCCATAGGTTAGTTTAACTTAATTCAAGTAGTTTGTAAGCTACGGACTAATGACCACGTAGTTGAGTCCGATAGATTTACAAACATTTGAACATTGATGGACTGCTTCCGGCCCACCGAGCGAGGTGGCGCAGTGGTAACACACTGGACTCGCATTCGGGAGGATGGTGGTTCAGATCCATCTCCGGCCACCCGATTTAGGTTTTCCGTGGTTTCCCTAGATCGCTCCAGGCAAATGCCGGGATGGTTCCTTATTCAAACAACCCGAGCGTAAGCTCCGTCTCTAATGACCGCGATGTCGACGGGGCGTTAAACACTAATCTTCCTTCCTTCTTCCTTCTTTGTTTGTTTCCGGCCAATTGCATTCTGTTTGTGTTGCGCTGAACTTACATGTGTTCTTCTTAGCTTAATAAGCTAATGTATGTGTATTCTGATCAAGAAACTGGTTTCATAATTGCACACTTTAACACTTTTTCGGTAATGTATCATCTACAGTGCCACACTTCCTGATAGTACCTCTGTCGGTTTCCGCCTCACAAATTATTCAAGAGATAGAGTGTACCTGTATCGGCAGCTGAAGTAGTTGCATGATATGCGGTTTCTAGATTACTTTTACGATTCTCCTGAAAGAGTATGTTAATGAAAATACCGGGTGATCAAAAAGTCAGTATAAATTTGAAAAATCACGGAATAAGGTAGATAGAGAGGTAAAAATTGACACACATGCTTGGGATGACATGGGATTTTATTAGAACCAAAAAAATAAAAAAAGTATTGCTAGACACGTGAAAAATTTCTAGCGCGCGACGTTTGGTGATGATCGTGTGCTCAGCAGCCACTTTCGTCATGTTTGGCCTCCCAGGTCCCCAGACCTCAGACCTCAATCCGTGGGATTATTGGCTTTGGAGTTACCTGAAGTCGCAAGTGTATCGTGATCGACCGACATCTCTAGGGATGCTAAAAGACAACATCCGACGCCAATGCCTCACTGTAAGTCCGGACATGCTTTACAGTGCTGTTCACAACATTATTCGTCGACTACAGCTATTGTTGAGGAATGATGGTGAACATATTGAGCATCATCTTTGCTTTGTATTAATTTGTTCTGCTAATTATTGCTTTTCTGATCAGATGAAGCGCCATCTGTCGGACATTTTTTGAACTTTTGTTTTTGGTTCTAATAAAACCTCATGTCATTCCAAGCCTGTGTGTCAAATTTTACCTATGTACATTATTTCGTAATTTATTAAGTTTTCAAATTTATACACCCGGTATTTGCTTTAGGTCTGATTGTGTGTGTGTGTGTGTGTGTGTGTGTGTGTGTGTGTGTGTTTGGATACCTTGTGGGTTATGTAAAAATTGACACACATGCTTGCAATGACATGGGGTTTTATTAGAAGTTAAAAAATGACGGAGTAAAAGCATTAATGAGAGTCGCAGTAGATTATTCCTCGACTACAGCTATTGTTGAGGAATTATGGTGGACATATTGAGCATTTCTTGTAAAGAACATCATCTTTGCTTTTTTCTTAATTTTTTATGCTAATTATTGCTTTTCTGATCAGATGAAGCGCCATCTGTCGGACATTTTTTAACTTTTTTATGTTCTAATAAAACCCCATGTCATTCCAAACATGTGTGTCAATTTTTACCTTTCTATCTACATTATTCCGTGATTTAGTAAGTTTTCAAATTTATACTGACTTTTGATCACCTGGTACATGTGCTTTGAACCAAAGGGCAGTGGTTCAGTCTCGATTGAAAGGTTTCACATGATTATTATCGTGCATCGATTTCAGAGTTGCAAAATCTGATATGAATTTAAGCATGTAATCAAGAAAATATTTAGAAATGGTTTGAAATTGTGTTGAAAGCTGTGCAAGTCACTAAGTGAGTAAGTAGTATCATAATCAAACACTGAACTGAATATATGGTAAATTACGCATCTCAGTGTTTCTGAGTTCATTTCGTTTGAAAAATTACACACGAAACCAGTTTCGAATGTCCAGATTAGTGATGACGAATCAAAATTTTAGTTTTCTTTTTTAACTGAGTAAATATCAAATCTAAAGTCTTGATTGCATTTTATTATTCACGAATACTAGTTTCAGCTCATTTCTGAGCCATATTTAGAGATGTTTGTGCCATTTAGTGCCGGCCGCGGCATTCACCTTTCGGAATCTGGGAAACCGGCTAAAAACCACAGCCAATTTGGCCTCACAACAAACCGCATCGTTAATACGCCGTGCGGATTCGAATCGGGGCCGGCGTACCTCCCCTTCCGTAAAACGGCGCTTTAAACCGGCGGCATATTATCCTCATCCTTACTTTAAATTCCTTCCCACACCCGCCCCTCTTGTGGCTAGGATTGATCCACTGCAGATGATTTCTACTGTGAGGTGTCCCTCGTTCCGTTCCATGCATATGGGTTTGTACATTCATTTAAAGCCATGACCTGACAGCGCCCGCCTCAGCATCAGATTTCTATATTTCACCAACAAAGAACGTAAAAGCGTGTGTAATGATTAAACTTAGAACGTATATCGAATGGATAATGGCCTTAAAAATACACTTTGATGTTACTGCAAAAATCTAAATATTTCGAGGGAACAAAACAAAATTGAGATCCTATGAAAAAACTGACAACGAAAGCTGTAGTCCTTTTGAAACGAGCCGGAAAGTGATTGTCATGTCTGTTTCTTGAATTAACTTTATTTACTGCAAGCCTTTCGCAGCCATTATTTTTTGTAGTGTGTTGAGTAAGATACTCCAAAATGAGAATGGCCGAGACGAGTTGTTAATTGGGCTTTAAGAAATAACAATGAAGGAAAATATACATGAGGCGTCTGTTCCGAAAGAACAGACGTCACTTCTGATCCTGCAGTTGTTATTACTTAATATTCACAGAATATATGACATCAACTGCGATTCTGTGAATATTAAATAATAACAACTGCAGGATCGGAATTGACGTCTGTTCTTTCGGAACAGACGCCACATGTATATATATAATATGCCGGTGACGGGCAATGATCCTATCGTTAGTGGGGAGGGGTGGGAAAGTTTGAAGCCCTTACTCTTACGGGAATTAGTTTCATAACTACGAGTTTGAGTACTGTGGGCAGGGCGAAGCTGGGAATTTGTATCTGACGGGAGGCGTGCTTAGGTAGTCCTTGCAGGTGCGGTGGTCACTGTGTCCTCAGTGGTGTAGGGATCAGCGCAACTGCCTAGAAAGCAGGAGACCCGGGTTCTAATCCCGGCTGGGTACACATTTTCAGCTTTGTCCAATCGGAGTTGATGTCATATATTCTGTGAATATTAAATGAAGGAAAAGTTTGCGTTCCGTTACGAGAAGTTATTTCAGTACATGCTTGTTGGATTTCAAGGAAACTTGCGTGAGGGGAGATACAGTAGAATGAGGACTCAACTCCTCTTGACTATATGTTGTCAACTTGGCAAGATTTGTTTCGCCTTAAAGACTTGAAACTGTTCCGCTGAAAGTACTAAACTACAAGACAGAAATTGAAAGGTGAAAATATGTGGAAGAGGAAACAACGAACTGCTTTGATTACATGGATCCAGCTCCGAACGTCTTACTCCACATATCAGGCGGACGGGCAAAAAGAGGATCGCACTCTAAGCTGGCCAGCTGCCATTTAATAATCTGAGACATGGTCCACAGTCTTAAGAATTTCTCATTACTTTTGAGTGTTGCAGAACTTGCGGACAGACATTTCCTTTCGAAACCCCTTTCTACCAGAAAAATTTAATTTCAAATGATTATAAAGCTATTGGACCAAACTGCTATGACCATCAGTCTCTAGACATACAAACTACTTTAACTTTACTATGAACAACACGCACATACCCATACCCATGCCCGCGGGAGGACTACCTTTCGGCGGGAATGGCCGCCCAGTGCGTAGCATGATGCTTTAGACTGCGCGGCCATTCCAGCCTGCCACACAGGAGATATGAGATTCTTCGTATGGGTAACTGCTCTACGACAAGGTTTCTTCCTTCGGCGAGAGGACCCTACAATGAGTGAGACTTTTGTTCAGATCACTGAATGCCACATTTTAGTACATATTATCAGACTAAAGGACGGCAGCTCACTTGTCAAGAGATTTGCTTTCCATTGTAGTTAAAGTTACGAAGTTTTTTTATTATCAGACTTGTTCCTTACAATTTTAAGGCGAAGTTTTTTGTGTGTTCTTAGGTATGTTTTATTCATATCCAGCCAGTCACATACCCCTGTCGTCTTCCTGTTTTAGTTTCACTTAGCAATTTTAAGTCAGACGAACACTTTAACGCTATCTTCCATGTGACCTAGTTTTGATTGTGTAATAATGGGTGGAAGAATGAATGCGATTTTATCTCCCGTCTAGTAGTCTTATTCTTGATGGAATTTTGAGGAGACTACCGAATTTTACTACAGAGTTTTACTACATTCGTTCTAATATATTGTATAAGCGTTGATAACACGTCACTCAGCGCCCCTAAATCAAGAAATAATAGATTACATGTAGCATCTCGTCTTCGCGAGGAAGGGTAACTTGCTTTTCGCTATTGAAATGTGTAGGAAAACAGTGTCTATTTCCCGTTCAGTTTATTTATGTTCGACAGCTTACCTTCCTTTGAAGCTTACTGAACCCCGTAATGAGACTAGGAATGGCAAAGCGGCGTGCGTGGGCGTACAGAAAGCGCTGACGAGCAAAACGTGGCGGAGAAAGCGACCGCGGCGCCGCTGGCTGATCCGTATGCCATTGTTTGAACACTACTTTCTGTCGCGCGCGCTCTACTTTCTCAGTCGCAGATTCCTTAATGGACACTAAACGACAGCGTGACGTCACCGCTTTTGCGCTCGTTGCCGTCGACTGCAACGAAGAGAGATTTTTTTTATATCTTTTCAATTCGAGACACGATATCAATATCGAGGGAATTTTGATATGAAGTATATTTCTCTCTCTCTCTCTCTCTCTCTCTCTCTCTCTCTCTCTCTCTCTCTCTCTCTACTACATATTAGTACTTCTCCATGCGCTGCACCGTAGGGTATATTTTGGCTGTCATTGTCCTCTTCTCTGCTTTCGAAGAAGTAAACCGTTCTAAATGTTTGGTAAATACCATAGTCTTCATTCTTTCTATATACTGTATTGACATTGAATTGCTCTTTGTCCTTTATCAGCGATGTATTAAGACTTATTAAGTTCTGGTGTATTAAGTTTTATAAATGGATTATTCTGTCACTTCTTGGTAGAACAATTCGACGTATAGGTTATTAATTCATGTAACAAGGCAGTCTAGGGTTGAAAACAATCTGTTTTTGTTCTACTCATTTACATTTATTTACGAACTAGTTTTCGGCTTATTAGGACATCTGTTGTAAACATGTGACAGGCGTCGACAAAATGTTCAAATGTTTGTTAAGCTTAAGGGACTTTACTGCGGGGCCATCAGTCCCTAAGCTTACAAACTGCTTATGAAATACTTTATATTAAAGACGGCACAAACATCCATGCTCGAGAGGGGATTCGAACCCCCGACCTTAGCGGCCATGCAAACAGACTGGAGCACCGTAGACCGCTCTCAGCCACTGCGGCCGGCTGCGTCGACAAAAACAGTAGTGCTTATCTTGCAAACATGTTAAATAAAGATCTTCTTTTAAAGATCTTTAACGTGTTTGCAACATAAGCACTAGTGTTTTTGTCAACGCCTGTCAAATGTTTTCCTGAAGATGGCCTAATAAGACGAAAACTAGTTCGTAAATAATGCAAGAACAAAAACTATCTGTTTTCAAACCTAAATATCAAGTTTTATATTTCTTACCACTGCAGACGTCTATAAGCTATGAACCTTATTCTTTTCCTCATCGTCAAACAAATGCCATGTATAATATTAATATCATTACCGCATTTACTACACATAAGAGTATTTAACAAAATGTTCAAATGTTTGTACAACTTATGGGACTTAACTACGGGGTCATCAGTCCTTAAGCTTACAAACTACTTATGAACTAGCTAAGACTAAAGACGGCACAAATATCCATGCCCGAGGGGGGATTAGAACCCCCGACCGTAGTGGCCGTGCTGACCGAGACTGGAGCGCCTCAGTCACCTCGGCCACCGCGGACGGCAGTATTTAACAGTTACACTCATCAGCTACAATATGACCGCCTACCTACTATCGATTAAACCCGTCCACAAGATAGCAGCGCCATATGACGAGGAATAAGAACTAGTCAGACCAGCACCACCTAGAAGACAAGGCCTTACAACTAGCCGTGCCTACGTCACACCGAGAGGCCGCGGCCGCCAGCTGACTGGCCGGCTGCTACGGCGGTGGGCGTGCCCAGCGGCCATCCAGTCAGCTAGCAGACCGTGGCGGCCCAAAGGCTCCGCATGTACGAAACAGAACTATTTGCCGGGCGTCCAAGGATTGTTGTGTTGAGTAACTTCAAGAAGTGGCGAAACCAATGTGAAACCACGTCCAAGCGGTGAGGGGTTGTGTGGCCACCCTTTATACAGATATCGAACGTCGTTTCCGGGCAGAGTGGTAAAACGAACAGGCGGCGAACTGTGGCGGAACTAACAACAGACTTTAATGGTGGGCAGATTCAATTGTGTGTGAATACACAGCGCGCACTCCTAACGATGGGCCTCGGCCGCCTCACTGGACGTTGACACAGTAGCAGAGTGTTCCGTGGTCTGATGAGTCGCTATACCTTCATCAAGCCGATACCTTCTACATCAAGCCGATGGGAGGGTGCGGATCCGTCGTCTTCCAGGGCAATATCACATTGGCAACTGTGCTGCGGGATAGGAACAAGCGGGTGGCGGTCCAGTTATGCTCTGGCGAACTTTCACGTGGCCACCAGGTCGGCTACGAAGTATCCTACATTGGTTGCAGACCACGCAAACCCTAAAGAGGTTGGCCGGAGGCGGGTTTGAACCACCATACTCCCGAATACAAGTCCAGCTGTTACCGCCTCGCTCGACTTGTACCAACGCGTGCACGTTTCCGTCCAAAGCAAATAAACACCCACATATATCTTCAAGGTTCCAAAAATATGGACAACACATCTACATATATACTCCGCAATCCACGGTAAAGTGCGTGACGGAGGGTACACTGTACCACTACTCGGCATTTCCTTTCCTATTCCATTCCCAAATAGAACGAGGGAAAAAGGAATGTCTATATGCCTCCGTACGAGCCCTAATTTCTCTTTTCTTTGTGCTCATTACACAAAATGTAAGAAGTCGGCAGCAAGATCGTACTAAACTCAGCTTCCAATTCCGGCCCTCTAAATTTCCATACGGAATTTCTCGAAAAGAACGTCGTCTTTCGTCTATCGATCCCCATTTGAGTTCAAAAAATGTTAAAATGTTTGTTAAGCTTATGGGACTTAACTACGGGGTCGTCAGTCCCTAAACTTACAAACTACTTACGAACTATCTTATACTAAAGACGACACAAACATCCATGCCCGAGTGGGGATTCGAACCCCCGACAGGTAACGGCCTCATTTGAGTTCGCGGAGCATTTCCTTAACACTTGCGCATTGGTCGGACCTACCAGTAACGAATCTAGCTGCTCGCCTTTGAACTGCTTCCATGTCTTCCTTTAAACTAATCTGTTGCGGGTCCCAAACACTTGAGCAATACTCAAGACGTGGTCGTACAAGCGTTTTATACGCGGTGTCCTTTACAGATGAAGTACGTCTTCCCTAAATTCTGTCCGCCTTACAATTGTTCTTACATGTTCGATCCATTTCATATCGCTCTGCAATGTTACGCCCAGATATTTGAACGACGCGACTGCACGAGTCACATGGATACTGATCGGCACTGCGTAGAAGATGTGTAGGAGCTTACCATCAAAATTATTGCAAAGTAGTCTTAACAAGCTTGGTAATATGTAACGGGCACTGACCTACAGCAATAGGGTGCCGTTTTACATACGCTGCAAGCGATTCGCTGGACAGCCCTCAGACATATTCCGTACAGTACCGGTTTCGCCACATGCCATTTGCGTATGTTTCGAGCCTAGTCGCTGCTTCCGACACTTCTGCTTCGGTCACATAACCGCCTTCTCCGATCCTGAGACTTGGAGGTAAGCGGGCTTTTTTTTTTCTCAGCTGGGAGCACTGCACCTATAAAGTGATACAGTTTACTAAGTGGATTTAGATGCAATCAACCAAATACCTACTTTTTTAAAAAAAAAAATAGGACTGTCTAAACGTGCTTTGTATTGACAGATTGGTGTCATTTTCGGCTGCGAAGAGAGGAAATGAATTCAGCTTGCGGCATGCCCGTGTAGCCAGCCAGGTTTCGATCGTTGTGGTTACTGGCAATGGCGTTCCGCTTCGTGCTTTTAGCGTGTACTATAATGTTAGGACGCGGTCTGATTTCACCCACAGATAGTTTGTGGTCTCCAGGGTGGCGGACAGAGACCCCTGCATCTGACTTCCAGGTTATTTTACAGCCTTTTCTAATTTGCAAGTGGTAGGCACGGACTTGCGTTTCTCCAGGATTTCTACGCTATTAGCGGCGTTCCTAGCAAAGTCTTAGTTCTTCCAGAGCAAGCGACAGACTCGCCGATTCATAAGGTGTTACACTGTGCAGCTGGTGTTACAAATGACAGACTGGATATTATTTTCTATCCGCGCGGACTAAGGTGCCATATACAAAAACGTTCAAATGTTTGTAGAGTCTATGGGACTTAACTACGGGGTCATCAGTCCCTAAACCTACAAACTACTTATGAACTAGCTACAACTAAGGACGGCACAAATATCCATGCCCGAGGGGGGATTCGAACCCCCGACCGTAGTGGCCGTGCAGACCGTGACTGAAGCGCCTCAGTCCCCTCGGCCACAGCGGCCGGCGTGCTATATACGGCCGGCCGCAGTGGCCGAGCGATCTGCGGCGTGTCAGTCACGGTCTGCATGTCAGCTTCGGTCGGGGGTTCGAATCCCCCCTCGGGCATGGATGTTTGTGCCGTCTTTAGTATAAGCTAGTTCATAAGTAGTTTGCAATTTTAGGGACTGATGAACCTCTACAAATATTTGAACATTTGTCATATACAGGATTGCGCGGCCGTTCCCGTCGGAGGTTAGAGTTCCTTAGCATTAGTTAGTAATTGTTTAAACTAAGTCTAGGAACCAATGACCTAAGCAGTTTGGTCCCTTACACTTACAAACGTTTGAACATTATTATTTTGTATGGTTGTTACACTACTCCTTGTGTAGTCCATTTCTTCTTGGCACTCCGGGATCTGTTAAGTCCACAAAGCAATTGTGGGCGTGAGCTCTAATAATTATTCCTGTCACTGTTCTTTCATTACTATGTATTGTGTCACATAGAAACGTAGTTTCTAGTTTGACTTCAAATCGATTCCCTGCGTATTTATGCAGATGTTTCCAAAGCACGATCTTTGAGGTAAAATTTTCATTTATATAAGAACTTTTATCACCGTGGAAATGCTATTCGGTAAGACTAACGGATGTTAATTCTGTTCCTAATGGCATAAAATTGCATGAAGAAGCTGCTTGTTTTCCAGACGCAGAAACGCACCATGCGAAGGAAAGAGTGTCTAGGTTGCGCTTTAACTATTAAACGGTCTGTTACTTTTGCGTTTTTGATCTGGTAGATTTTATTTTTGCACATAACTTTATTTCGAGTGCTTAACTTTACTGCAGCTCATATTTTCTAAGCTGGAGATCATGGATTTTTCTACATAATTTCCCGGCGAATCATTGACATCTTAACGTCTTCATCAGGTGTTTGTTGAGGAACACCTGAAGAAGACGCCGAGTTACAACGTCTACTTAGAAGGCGAGCTCAGTCGCAACACGAGACTGAATTTTTCTGATCAAACTTTTTTCCTGTCACCATTCTGTGAGATATATTTAGGTGGCGTTTATACCTTTAAACGAAGCAAGTCGTTTCATTTTAGCGTCTTTTACATGAATTGCCAGATTTTGTTTGTTGGCATGTAGTATTTATATCAGGGGTATAGAAAAGAATGTCTGGACCTTAGTGTGCAATGACAGGACAGGTGGTATTTTAGTTAAGGGCGCTCAACGAAAGGATTATCAGCGGTACAAATACCGGACCGTGCTGAACGAGAAATGTGTATTGATTGAACGGGCGTGGCCTACAACTTTAGAGAAGTTACAAAGGTTACCGCCAATTATTCCTCCCACACGACATTCGCGAATGGAACAAGGGGAAATACGATTCTGGTAAGAAGTACCACTCTGCCACATACCTTCCGTTGGCTTGCTGAGTATTGATGTCTGTCACTATAATTAATAGCATAAAACGAACATATTCGTGGCAGTGGGAGATCTTCAACTTCTCCGGACTCTACCGACCGTCGGCAAAGCTGAAGAGAGTATGAAATTTCGATTTGGGAATCTACAACTTCGATACATATTAAGAATTTCGTTAAAGCTACAAAAAGTCTTCTGGTGTTCACTTTATTTGTTGATTCCTTAATTACAGAACCCTTCACTACTGGTTTCGTCATAATTCAATAGCATCCGCATCCATGAAAAACGTTATGAGAATTGGAAAGATGACGAAAAGTATGAAAGCAGTTAAAAAGGTGGGGGGGGGGGGGGCAAATACTCGTGTAGCTAATTTTACTTTGGGCCATTAAAGATGTACGGTGTCCCATCGTTCGTACACTGCTTCGAACTGCAAGTTTTATTTTCGTAACCATCCAATTTAAGTGGTTCTGACAATTCGAACGCCGTCCGAAAGCTGCTGCACTGTATATCTAGGCCAGCTAAGCCAGGGGGAGGGAGATAGAAAGAACGATGTAGCACTCGACTGCCTCAAAAGCTGCTGCTCTCGCAAAGAATTATTATTTTGCGAATCTGAGTGTGAAAAAATAATAGTAAAAAAGGCAGAACAGCGGAAAAGTTAGGTAAGTGGGAGAAGTTTGTAGTATGGGAAGGAAGGAGTGCGTACGAACACATTGGTTGATTTGCCGTTCAAGAGACTGAACTACACTATTCATCGGTCTGTTTCCATCCACAGAGAGTGGATTGAAAAACCAGGCAGTACTTAAAATACGCGTGTGAACACAAGTTGAATTTATAACACTGGAGGAGGGAAAGAATGACAAAGACACAGATACAACGAAGAGAAAAGTGGGTAAAGAAATGGGCGCAATGATACGTCCTAGAAGCAATGACCTCCAGAATAATGTATGGAGAGATGTCTGGAATTAGAAGATTGGAAACAAAACTGACGGTATGTGGCAATTGATGGAATGCTTAGTCATTGTGTCAGGAGCAATTCGATCGTATTGCGTGTTCACTGCCACGATAGGTAGTTTTTTTCTTTTTTTTCCTTTATTATGGCTTTTGGTTAGCCAGCGGTAATTACAGTGACAACATTACAATAGAATTGAGATTCTTACAACGTATAGCACAATATTAATAAGTATCTCACATCATACAGCCTTAGAATAAAAGAAAAAAAAAGAAAAAACCATATGTACAAGACATAAAACAATACATATTTAAAAGTACGAGTGACATATAAAACAACGAAAGTGCAAACAGCATATGACCATATGACAGGTGAAAAGGCAAAAGTCAAAATATAATATAAAATTACTTATGCAGTTTCACGCTGTGCATATTCAAGTTAGACACACTAGCTCTAAAATTATAGCTGTATGCCGGTGACTTTGAGGTAGTCCGTCAGTAAACTGTACTTCAACTTGTCGAATCCATGAAGGAGGACAGTGATACTTGTGGGGAGGGGGTAACCCCTCGCAACCAGCGTGCGGTAGAATACACTTTGTGCGGCCGTGTACTTGGTGCATGCCAGTATGATGTGGTTGAGATCCGCCACTTCCGTTGCATCTTTGTCGCAATGCCGAGAAGCGATGATTTTCAAACGGTGTAGGTGGGCAGGGTAACATCCATGTCCCAGTCTCATCCGAATGATGGACGTTGCATGACGTCTACTAAGCGTCATCGATGAAAACCACGATAGGTAAGTAGACATTAAGGATTGCAAGAGCGTCGAGTGGGCGGAAATGCACCGCGACTTCCGGCTGCGACCTTTCAAGGCCTCGCGCACTGCAGGCGAAAGCCGTGCTTGCCTCTTAACGGCTCAGTTCCGCCCACACTCGCTTCCCACACGCGCGGCCCCTTCTTTCACGCTTTCGTTCTGCATTTCGGCCGCTTATCTGCATGCCTATTTCCGCGATAGCCCAGACTCCCTCCTCCCCCCCCCCCCCCACACACACACATACTTACGTCACTGCAGGTCTCCCATGTATGGCAAGGGATCGCTTTCACTTTTTTAATCGGACTTCTTTGTAATGACTTTCGAGCCGACTGAAAGCTTGTCTTCCTATTGTGCTTATATTGCAATTTTAAAACCCTAGTCTCTGTTTCGCAGACAACTTACTGTCTAAGGAAGAAATTATTAATTTTAAGAAACACGACGATAGGGTCATCGTTATCCTAAGATCGTTTCACTAACGTTTATCCAAAGCTCGTATCACCAAAGAGTGCAATAACTGTTCCCGCGATTTGCGGAACGAATTTTTTTTCAGTCTTAAGCTGTGCGCCTAGCTCGGCGATCTACATGAGCCTATTAGGCATTGAACAGAGACAAAAAAAAAATAAGATCACAGACACAGTAGTTTCAAAACTTCTGCGCATAAGCTGTGTGAGATTAATGACGTTGTTTCTGGTGTTTCGTCACTAGAAATGTCCACTAATCATCTTTCTACATTACATGTCTTAGAAAGCTAACAAGTTTTTCAGAATTTTTCGATGAAGCTGAGGCTACATTTCCTTTCTTCCCAGTTTCATCGGACATTTTTGTAGCCTGCCCATTTGGTAAATCAGTCTTGGGCGCAAGAACTTTCTTCCAGTGACTGATTTCCAAACGAGTAAGCTAAAACTATCAGTAACTGCTATTATTGAAGCTGTCGTCATAATTTTGTGTATGGAAAGCGTGAAATCACTAAAAGTACATGAACATACCTATAGAAGTTGCAAATTCCTCTTTTCAAAGAAATTTGATTAACAGCGTCTCAAACAGAGAAGGAGAAAGTTAACAAAATTTCTACAAAGATTTTCTGATACCAAATTTGAAGCTTTTTGTACGATCACTCGAATCACAGAGCCAGGCAATAAAACCCCATGTTAATAGGTTATCACAGAAAAACTAAATATGGTAGAGAAAAATTACTTTTATTTATAAAAATACACACTTTTCCGTTTTTGATTATTTGGTTTTAAAAAATATATCTGCTACATGAAGTCCTCCATTGTTGACACATTGACGAAGTCTAAAGTTCTCCATATATCTTCGTGTCATTTCTTTTGGAATGGATGCCTCTTTTTGGATAACGGTCTCTTAAGTGCTTTGAGTGTTGTGTGACGATGTTTGTACGCTGGGGCCTTTAAGTGTCCCCAAAGACAAAATCACAAGGCGATAAATAAGGCGACCTCGAGGGCAATGCTATGTCTCCTCGCACAGAGAGAAGAGGACCAGGAACGAACTCCATGAACGCCAAGATGTGTGGGTTGTTTCTGGAATCATACTAATCTTCATGATCTGCAACAAACTGGTTTCGTTTAGGTTGGAGGACTGTCTATAGCAAGTGACAATAGCGGCTAGAATTAACAGTCACCGTGTGGCAAGCTTCTTCGAAAAAATACGGTCCTCACGCAAAACATTCAGCAACGGCGCACCAAACTGTCACATGACAGTTCTCTTTTTTTTTAGGAATTCTGTTTGTTTACAGTTTCTGATAGGTGGAAATGAGCTTCATTCGAAGAAAAAGCGCCACGTGGAATGTTTTGAAGGATTTCTTCACACACAGCTCTGCGAGTGTCGAAATCTGTCACTTCCTGTATAACCATCATTTTGAAGGGGTGTTTATGGAGTTCTCTATGGAGAATTATTCTTACACTCTTGTCAGATAACCTCTGGGCACCTGCACGTGTAAATGCTGAACGCATCAGTGATTGTTGCACAGTTTCGCGCACGCCACATTTTCCGGCATTGGTGCAATCCGAGGACGGCCAGTAGGTTTTCTTTTCAGGGTGGAAACTGTCTTTATAAAGTTTGACGCAGTTTAACTGTTTTTCTATCGGGGACACGATCATAACGACCAAGTTCGAATCGTCTCCGAAATTCTCGCCGAGTAATAATCACAGATTCACCGTAACTAATAATAACAATCATAATAATAATAATAAACCACGCATGATACTCATCAAGCCACGCCATGGCGCACACTGAAAATGGAACGTACACCGCTTTCAAACTTTATACACTCCAAATCCGTATCCTCACTACAACTCTCACGCCGGCTGCGTCAGATGCGGAAGGTTTTATTCCCGGGCTCTGTACTACAAGTCACAAATATAAGAAACTTCTAATGAGGTTTGTAATTTCATTTACAGCTGTTATTAATAGTATAATATTTTGATTGTTCAAATGTTTGTAAATCAAATGTTCAAATGTTTGTTAAGCTTATGGGACTTAACTACGGGGTCATCAGTCCCTAAACTAACAAACTACCTATGAACTACTTACGAACTAGGACGGCACAAATATCCATGCGCGAGGGGGGATTCGAACCCCCGTCCGTAGTGGCCGTGCAGACCGTGACTGAAGCGCCTCAGTCCCCTCGGCCACCGCGGCCGGCGTTTGTAAATCACTGAGACTTAATTACTCTGGTCATCAGTCCCTAGACCTACAAACTACTTTAACGAATGCTAAGGCCAACAAATACACCCATGTCCAAGGGAGGACTCGAACTTACGGCGGCGAGCAGCGGCGCGCTCCGCAGCTAGGCGCCTTAGAACGCACGGTCATCCCACCGCGGCGTAATATTTTGTATGGAGTCAGATTATTGCTATGGACTTTAAAGACTTTGATGCAGCTGTCCACGCTACTCTGTCCTTTGCAAGCCTCTTCATCCCTGAATAAGAACGGCAACCACATCCATTTAAACATGCTTACTGTATTCGTCTCTCCCTCTGCGCTTTTTATCCCCTTTTTATCTTCCAATACTAAATTGACGATTCCTTGTCCCAGAATGCTCTACCAATCGACCCCAACTTCTAGGCATATGCCAGAAATTTTTCTTCCCAGTTCTGTTTAGTTCCTCATTAGTTTCGCAGTCTACCCATGCAATCTTTAACTTTCATATGTAGCATTAAATTTCAAAGTTGTCGTTTTGTCTGAATTTTTTATCGTTCACCTTTCACTCCTGTGCAAGGCTACACTCAGACTAATGCCTTCAGAAGACACTTCCTAAGACACATTAATATTTGATCTTAAATTTTTCTTCTTTCGAAATGCATGTGTTTCAATGGTATTTTACATTTTATATCCTCTCTACCTGGGCAATCAAATTATTTCGCTGCCCAAACAACAAAACTCAATTACTCCTTTACTGTCATTTTATAATCCTTACAGCATCGCCGATTTGATGCGACTACATATCATTACCTATGTTTTGCTCTTGTTGTTATTGTTAAATTGTTCAAATGTTTGTTAAGCTTATGGGACTTAACTACGAGGCCATCAGTCCATAAACTTACAAACTACTTATGAACTAGCTTATACTAAAGATGGCACAAACATCCATGCCCGACGGGGATTCTAACCCCCGACCGCAGCTGCCGTGCAGACCGTGACTGGCGCGCCGCAGACAGCTCGGCCACTGCGGCCGGCACATCGGCAGAGTAAGGTACAAAATGCTATTCTGCCATACCACGTTTACCTCAGTCACAGGGAGGAAAGGACTTTTTTTACGGTTCCACAAGTGTCCTGATTTTTCTCTAAATTCACTGTCATTCCATTACGACGGAATTACTGGTCGGTCGCAAGTAATTTTTTTTTTTTTTTTTTTTTTCTTCACGCTAAACATAATCTCATTCATATATACTGAAAAGACATGTATTCGTAATTTCGAATATGATGAATAAGTTGAACAATTTGTTGGTGCCATACGAAAATTTGGGACAGACCTGGACTCGAAACCGGATTTCCCGCTTTTCGCCAACGGTTGTGATAACCCTTAGTCTATCCGTGCATGCCTCGCGGACCAATCTAAATTTATGTATGCCACACAGTATCTACTTATACCCTTCCGTACAGTATCTGGTATTGCCGCACAGGCCGAGGCATTGTCTGAGGGCTCCGATTTGCCTTTAAAAAAGAATACATAGTATAGCGTCCTTAACTTCACGACTTAGTGAATGCAATGTCCTTCATGTACTGGCGGAAGTAAAGTTGTGAGGCGGCTTCGTGAGTCGTGTCGGGATAGCTCAGTCGGTAGAGCGCTTGCCCGCCAAAGGCAAAGGTCCCAGGTTCGAGTCCCGGTTTCGGCACACAATTTCAATCTGCCAGGAAGTTTTATATCAGCGCACACTCCGCTGCAGAGTGAAAGTTTCATTCACAATACTTTATCTAGAAGAATACTGAATGGATAGTGTTTGGAAAAGTGATAACAGAAGAAGAGAGACAAGTGTCATGTCATGTAGCTGAACTACATCAAAAGCTGCTAAGTGAGCTACATCAGGTAATGAGACAAAAGTGGCAGATGAGTTTTGTAGTTTGGACGGCAAAATAAGTGACAGCAGCCAAAGCAGAAAAAAATTTAAATTGCAGATTGGTAATTGCAGGAATCGAATTTGTGATTTTATATATATCTTGAGTCATGAAGCAATAATCAACTTAATAATGGAAGTGAGGGGGCAAACTTGGTGAGTGACTGAAAGGCGCCGGCCGCGGTGGCCGAGGGGACTGAGGCGCTCCAGTCACGGTCTGCACGGCCACGATGGTCGGGGGATCGAATCCCTCCTCGGGCATGGATATTTGTGCCGTCCTTAGAATTAGTTAGTTCATAAGTAGTTTGTAAGTTTAGGGACTGATGACCCCGTAGTTAAGTCCCAATAAGCTTAAACATTTGAACATTTTGACGATTGACTACACAGAATTGTTCATTTCCCTAGTTTAGAATAAGCGTTTGCCGCTCGTCCGTCTTTTCCATTGCACGGCGAGTAGAAACCGAAGCAGCCGGCTGTGAGTAGTATTGTTTGTTTTTGTGTGCTAGTGAAAGGGCTAGAGCGGCTCCCTGAGCATTCGGTGTTCGCGTTCGGAAGAAAGCCGTGATGTAAGCGACTTACTAACCCCGATACCAGAGCGCCCGCGAGTAATGGACACCAACACACTCGGAAATAGGCTAGGCTGCAAGACACTTACCCCACTACAACTGCTCCCATTTCACCAGCAGTCCGCTTCAGTATACAAAAACTTTTAACATTGCTAATATTTCACACTTATTAGTTATCACACCTTCAAGTCCCAGTTACCTTCCATCACTCAGTCCCCGAGTGTAAACAATCACAGACCTAACAGGGAATCGAACCCGGGCCACATCACGCTGTCCCGTAGTCTACGGCGGTGAACATTTGCGAACAATAGCAAGTAAGAAGACTGACTGTCGAGAAAGCTCGGTATGAGTTCTCATATTCCGTAGTGCCTATCCTATCTACTACAGCGTCCGATTTTTCAGTCTTTGGTGAATGAATCGATAATTGCAAAAACAACATTAGTCCGAAACAGTAATTTTTTCAGAAGAAGTAAAAAACCTGTATACAAACTATATAATGGACAGTAGAATAAATCAATTAATTTTATTACTATGTTCTGTAAACAGAAGCAAAAGAACGTACTTTGAACGTAATAACTTGGAATGTACGACTTTTAATACCAAAATTTGTTCATGTTACCAAAAAATACTTTATTGTATAAATTTAAAATACAATATTACTCGTAGGGTGCTTTTTCACATTGTCTAATATTGTTTTCAAAGAGAATTTAAAGAAACTGCATGAGCACACTGTACGGAAATAATAAAGATATAATTATGTAAATCATGACTTAAATGTCTAATTTCACGTAACAAGACAATGGAGGATTAACACTATATAAACGTTATTTTACACCAAAAATTTATTATGAATAATCTTCAGGAGTATCAATAGAAATGCACTCAGCCAACTCCAGATAAAAGGCTTTTTATTGTTCAGGTATATACTGCATTCGTTATCGCATTATCTTTAAATTTTTTTGACATTTGTTGCAGCTTTGTTATATATGCCATTTCTGCAGGAAACGCTGGTGAGTGTTGCAATGAAAACCAGTATTTCGTGAGACCATCAATACGTTAATAACACTCAACTTTCCCTGGAAACATTTCACTGTGATGAAAGCTCATAAATGACACTGTAAATTTAATTTTACTGTTATGGTCCACATTCTTTCCATAGCTATCGTCATACAAACAGGATCGCCTAAAAATTTGGACCTAGCGCGTCCAGCTCGACAGCGCTACTTAATGAAAAAAAGTCCGTGACCTTGAGAATTCGCCCTTCGTTGGCCGTCCAAAACAGTTTGTAATCCAGTATCTCTTCCGTGTTACTTTAATATTGTTTTTCTTTTATGAATTCACCATGTATTCAACTTACTCGTACGAAGAATAGATTCTGTCTTGTTTTCATCCGTTCTGTGCAAGGTAATTAATGGCAGCGAACAGGAAAATGCTGAAATACATCTTTGAATCTGCTGGAAGTCAGTTCATTACCCTAACCACTGTTCTCGTTTTGCGCAGGGCACCCATCTGAGAACAGGTGCAGTTCAGTAATACTATCACGAACCTCTGTATTGATGTAATCAACCAAAAAGGTATATACGTCGTTAGTTCTATTGTGGAGAGTACCTTCGTGGTATTCACACAGACTTTGAACTTATCTACAGTCAGGTCCTATTTTTAAAGCATTGATTTCTCTTCCACTGTGATTCACGTAACCAATTCCTTTCGTTCTGGCAGCTTTTAAGACATTTCTTTTATATAGTGCCGGTAGCGCACGTCTCTTCCTCGACTTTGTGCACAGATAATCTAAAGGGATGTGTACTATTAACGAAACTAAACGACAACGTATACGCAGCTGCTACATCAGTGCACACAGATAACAAGATCACAGGCATCAGATGCTGTCATCTGGCTTCCATTCTATACACTACACAAAACCAGGACCGAGTATGTATGTATGGTGTTGCCATATGTCGTTTCTTGCAATAACAACATGAGTCCAGAACTCATGTTGTTAATGCAAAGAACACGAAAAACAGTATGCCTGTACAATCATTAATGTGTGTAGGACGTGTGATTTTTCAACAGATGCTGCATCAACGTATCCTGAACGCTTCTTGCATATATTTCATTTTTACCAAAAAGTGGACAAGTGATTTTTTACAATTACCGATTCATATATTTTATTATCAACTCTGCAACGTTAAATCTCTGCTGGTCCCATAGCTGTCAACGTAATCTAAGGGAGGAAAATCCGCCATACGACTGTGAATCGCGTGAAGTTTTCTCTGCGTTTCCGTATTTAAACTGTGTAGTCTAAATCAGAATAGTGTGTGTGTAGGGGGGGGGGGGTGAAGACCAGCCTAGCATTTGCCAAAATGAACGTGAGAAAACTAGGCTGGCCGGTGTAACAGCCCACGGCCGGTGTTTCAAGAGGTTTCTAGTTCAGCTCTGTCTCCCGAGGAAGCGCGCTGGGCAATGTGCTGTACGGTAGGTCGCATGAGCCTATCTTCTCAGAACATACGCTATCGAGCTATGATCAGTCACTTCACGAAACACAATGACTCTCTTGTATCTACCACAGGACAGGATGAAGATCCGGTCGAAGAAAGTTTAAAATTTTTCTTTTGTGGGTGAAATGTATTTTCTTAAGGTACTTCCAATGAGTCTCCGCCTGCTATCTCCTTTCACTACAGTTTATTTAACGTTGACTTACGTCATTCCAGAGGATGCCTATTTCGTATTTTTATGGTTCATTTTATTGCCCGATTTGTAACAGTAAAACAGAGATACAAAGCTGGTAAAAGCTATTAAGAGCCCGAGAAAACTGACGTACCCGTACACTTTAGTTTCACTATTTCGATCTAAACTCCAAAACAGAACTTCTGTTCATTTTAGGTTTTTTGTGGTTCCCTTAAATCTTTTTCAATAAGTACTACAATTTTCCTCCAGGTAGGACAACAATTAAACACACTACATTATAGCTACATAAATAAGGTCTTCTCAGGCTTAAGAATGGTATGAACGCAACGCTACTAAGCTCTGAAGTAACTTGTCTAACTAGCCTCACGAAGACTAAAGTTGAACGCTCACTGCAGACCACGGTGCAATTTCACGCTTTTCATATTAAAGAAGCATTTACAGAGCGATAATTGTCAAAAATAAATCTTAGGACAGGCGAGCGATTGAAGCCGGGCAATTATATCGGATAAGATGGCTTAAGGGGGGATGTAATGGAAAATGTAAACATTTAAAAAAAATCATGATAGTCCTATTTATTAATGTGCAAATGTAAAATTTTGCACGTGTTAAGCAAAAGAGCTGTATTTTAGGGAAAAATATAATAAAATATGCAGGGAAAATATTAAGAACGAAAATTTTTATTTAACTCCTTTTATTGTGATTTTTATAAAAAGCCATAACTAATGAACTACAGTTATTAATTTATGCTACAAACTATCATTTACAAAGGTTTTAATTCTGTACATCAAAAATTCACGTTTTTTCTCCATAAAATCATCTAAAACGCAGAATGTAATTGCAGAATCTCGTATTTTTTAGTTCCTGGAAGACAGCAACACGTTGCGAACAGATCCTGAACATTTCATAGGATTAGTGCATATAATTTTTGAGAAAACGCTTCTAATAGCGTAAAAAAGTAAAACCGAGAAAATGAGGTCCAAACATTTTGTCTCATACTATCAAAGTTATAAGTTTACCTCAGTTTTAAAATCCTCCATACTGATACTCCTCATCCTACAGCTTTCTCTACCCTTCTCTTCCAATCTGCCTGGCCTGTATTTGCAGTAAGACATTGATATGTCAGCTTTCTTGACCCTGCTGTCGTCGATGGTGTAAAATGCTTTTGTTGTAAACACACCAGGGTATATACCAACTCCCTTCGGCACTTCAATTCAGCCATTATTTCCATCATTGAAATATAAAATTGCATCATCTACACCTATTTTGAGTACTTCAAGTCCACAGAATGTCCTTTTTGAGCACCTAATACAATTTAAATTATTGAGGCATTCATTCGCATTTTATGTCTTTCCGTGATGACATTTACTCAATAAATTAGGGTTTGCAAGAAATCTGAATGTGAAGACTTTATAGCCTCACAGAGAAGTTCTACATCAATAAGCCCTAACCCAGTGAAATGCATATCAACATCACTCACGCACCTGTGCAATTCTCCTATCGCAATTTTCGATGCTGAAGATGGGAGTTCATGTTCATTTTGGGCTGCTTCAACGTTTTTGTTGGTATACCGATTCCCATATACCTCCGTTATCTAAACACAGTTTTCCCATCACCCATTATGCATCAATATTAAGTTTCACGTTAAGTTTTGCGATTTCAACCTTCCACCTAATAATATGTGTTGGTATTGTCAAAACGTAAATATACCACATGCAAGAAAATTTTAAGGCAAAGTTATAAATGACAGCCAAAGATATCGAAAGAGAATATCCTTGAGACTGACAAAAATTCTGGTGAAGCTAGCAGCTTCCCAAACGGCGGGAATGGCCGCCAGTGCAGAGTTAAGGAGTTTAACAATTTAAAGGTATTTCTAAAGCTGCTATCACGATAAAATTCACACACAACTTTGATTAAACTGTGTACATTAAGAAAATAATATTTTTGAAAAATCGATTTTTGGGACAAAAATTCATTATATCCCCCCTTAAGGAGATACGGGACTAAACTTGTCTACAGTTTTGGCTCGCATTACTGTTTTCCAGCGTATTTAAAACTAACACGAGTCCAAGTTTACACGTACTATGTTCATTCTCTATTTTTCCAAGGAAACGAGGTGAACAAGCCTGATTACTCAATGCTGTAATACCGTTCATTATTTCCTACTGAGATATTTGTAGTCCCTTGTGTGTGAGACCCCAGTGGATATGGAAATGTAATTAGTTGCCAGAATTATAGCTGCTGGTGATGTGAAACACACCAAGTATATTTGTCAGGGTGCGGCAGACTTATGTTCGCCGATGTCCTGCTTGCATTGGGGTTGATGGAGTCAGTTTCAGCACATTTTGTAAGATTTAGTGCAAATGGTATTCACTGTGACAGTGATGGTATTTGCAGTTAAATGTACCTTATGCAAATAAAATCTTAAACATGGTTGCACTTCAACAACGGTCGAGAATCAAACTGTCGAAAAATAACAGCCGACCAATTGCATTAAACAGGTTTTTATTACACCTCGATAAAGTTTCGGCAAAGTCAATTATGTATTCGTCAGAAGTTGTTGGACCTATTTAAAATAACATGCAGACCAGTAGTATACAAAAATGGTGGTTAAAAATATAAGATTAATATTACAGAATTTTTTGAGAATACACTCTCACGTGAAATTACAGAAAGGGCATATGCTCTAGTCAAAGCGCAGCTCTTACTCCATGTCAACAGTTAAAATATGAAACGTTAAAATTGACAAGTCAGAATTTAAAAATGTGGAGCATTGACTCACAGCGCGAATCAAACTGTGCATATGCAGAAAAATGATCTACAAAATATAGAAATATTACAGAAAAAAATTGGGGTAAAGAAAAATGAGAGGTGATGAAATAGAGCACGAAAGTAGTATCTAGGGGCCCAACTACATGGGTAGCGCTCAATGTGAGCATGTGCGCATGAGAGAGACTGCTTTTCTAAAATTACATAGTCCACACGAGGGCCAACTCTTAGTGCGAAACGCCAAAATTTACGAACAAAACCCCCAACACATTGAACACAAATGTTGGAAAACATAGCGGGCAAAAAAAGAGAGGAAAAAAAACCGAACACATTTTGTATTACAGACCAGATATATACAAATAAAAATATGTATCTATATAGTTACGATGGGGATAAACATCGTGTACTTCAAATGTTTGTAAACCTATTGGACCAAACTGCTATGGGAGGCAACACACACACACACACACACACACACACACACACACACACAAACACGTGCGCGAGCGCCCGGGTAAGTGGAGGACTCCACCGGGATCGGTCGCCCAGTCTGTAGCATGATGCCTTAGACCACGCGGCCACTCTCGTGCGGCAAACATAGTGTAGGAGGCAATGTTGTTTAGTAATTAGTCTACAAAAATAATATAGGCTTAAAGCCTTCTAGTTATCGTGTACTTGCAAGTTGGAGTGGTTCGTTAAGAATATTGCCATCCGTACCAGCTAGATGTTTGAAAAGTTAGAGTTCCTCACACAAATCTAATTTCCTTCCGTTAACGTCCATATGTAAAATTAAAGTATCTTCCGAAACCCTCAGAACATGATCGGCATTAAGCAAACGCTCAGGAATAGCGTATGGACAAGAAATGTTCAAATGTCTGTAAATCTATCGGACCAAACTGCATGGTCATCAGTCCGTAGCTTACAAACTACTTAAACCTAGGTAAACTAACCTACGGACAAACACACACCCATGCCCCAGGGAGGACTAACCTCCACGGCGTATGGACAAGAGTCTTCTTAAAGTACACAGTAATGAGATGGTTATCTCGTTCAGGTGGCTTCTCCGACCTAGGATCCCTATCTAAACTTGTGCAGTAGGGCATCCTGTGTCCTATTAAATGTTTGTACCGCGTCTAATTAAGGCGAGGACTGACAGTGATGCCTTCATTCCATGTTCTCTTACAGGAATCGGCAAAGTGAAGTGAGTACCGAAGATAATGGTCAGGAGTAATACGTCCAAAATCTGTGGACAAGTTGGAAATTTGTATCTGAAGGGAGGCGCGCTGAGGTACCATTGTAGCAGTGCTGGCCACAAACCAGCGGAATGCGCAATTGCACGAGAGCCGGGTTTGAATTCCAAACCGGCATAAATATCCAACTTTTTCCACATGCAGCTAATTTATTTAATTCCTTTGCGTATTGTATATTCATTACATTTGTGGTCTAGCACCCACTCATTTAGCCACCGAGCCACACACCACATAACGGCAACATAAGACAATTTGTATTCCTATTTCAGGTTAAAAAGTTTCCAGCGAGTTTCTGTTCATCGGTCAAACCAAACTACATGGTAAATATCACAGCACTGTTCTATAGAATAACGATAACTGACCTTAACTAAAATACGTTCATGCCATCTAATTCTCATTATAGGGCATGAGAGACTGGCTTTCCACAGTCCTATAAAAGACTTATTAAACATTTTTTACTTGTCTCAGAGGAGAGTTCCTACTTGTTTTGCTACGGAAGTGTTTTTCTGCCTCATTCAGGAACTTGTATCGGCGTAGCCGCACCCTAGAGTGGAAGGCGATTTCACTCGGACGCAGATTTCTCGAAGCACTTACACGATGCGAAGGACGTGCCGTTTCTTTCAGCATTTGATTGGACATCAGAAATCTGCCGAGCAGGAATGATTAGTCTGGACAACCAAAATTCTTTTTTCCCCGTTAATAACTGCAAGGCTAATTGCCACCCTTTTGCCTTCATCATCTAGTGTTCAGAACTTATTAGCATTTTTGTTCTTTTTATTCATGACTTGTTTGTTAGCATTTGCGTTCTTTTATAGCTTTTTTTCAGTTTTGTTTCTCAAACATACTATTGGTGATATCGTTACGAGCTTGGATGGAGACGCTGGCGTACAAGTCTTAAAAATGTAAAATCTGATCGATTACATCGCATACAGAGCAACGTGGAACATCTTCTGTAACAACGAAGAGCCGAGTTGAAATTCCCGTTCGGCGATCCGTATTTAGCTAACCCAGGGTTTCCTCAGATTTTATAAAAACCGGGATAACTGCTTTGTGTATTTCAAGGTCGATCGATTCTTTTTAACTTTTCCATCAGAGGGAGCTCACCACAAATGATCGCGTTATCAACTGGACGTTATTTGTAAACTTTAACCGTTCTTTCTTCCAAGTCATAAAAACCGACCTAATACTACGCTGATATTCCTTTCACCTTACGCGCAGTAGCAATACAACATGGCAGTCATGTAATTACAGTAGTGGCCATTATAGTAACACCATAGATCATCAATATATAAGAAGTTTCTGGCCCATATTAAGATACGGAAACTTAACAACAGCTATCCAAGTGAGGGGGAAGTGAACTAATACGAAAAATTATAGTGCGAAAATACGTATGTTACACGGAAATAGGCGATTTAGATACCAATATGTTTCATTTATACTTTGTGGGCTGGACTATGGTCTGGTATTAATGTGTATTTGGAATCTTAGGTTTTTGAGACCTTGAAAGTAATATATTCGATAAATGTTAAAAACTTACCATTAAATCCTCTTAGCTTTTGATTATAAAATTATTTATTCAAGTATTGCACTTTTGGCCGTGTAGCCTTGATTAAGTGGACATACTTGTATCTTACAACTTGTCAAAACCTGAAATCATTTGGCATGACATGGTATAGAATCTGGTTTCATTGCATTGTGATAGAGATTACGACTTCTTGTGTGTATTGCACTGTGAATAGGATTGTGGATGTATTGATCATACTCTGCCGTACTTTTACATGAATACGTTAAAATTGTGTGTGAAATAAATGATTACATTTTTTCACGTAAAATTTTAGCTGGTTTCGTTACATTATGTTTCGTGGACTTATGTATATTTGTTCTTGCATAAGAATCTGTGTAAACTGGTCGATTAAAATGCATTGTAAGTATATTGTTCTAGTTCTACTTTATTTTCGTTTGCAACCATTTTAGTACTTTGAAGCGTTTAATGAAGAATTCCATGTTAACGTCTCTCAATAGAATTGGTATTCTACTTTATTATATCTTGTTACAGAATGAGTAGGCTATGTAATTCTGCTTCGAGTTCTGTCGCTTCTTCTCAATGAATATACTTTGCAGCCTTAAGGCATTTGCACACGCAAAAAATCAGCATGATTTACGCAAAAGTGTTCACACGTTTTTAGCAGTAAGGTACTACAAGCAATACATTTTAGCAGAATACGAACGATGTATTTAAAACGCTTTTAAATCCAGTAGTTCACACGCATTTAAATCTAGCACTTCACACACGGCACAGAACACTATGTGACAGACACGTGCTTTTCTTTTATATGAAATACTAGCTGAAAACCCGACGTTGCCCGGGGATTTATTTATTTTTTTATTTATTCCTGTCATTTTTCAAGTATATATTTAGTTGTATAAGTGCTGTATGTCTGTAAAATCTCTTGGAAATACAATTAGTAGTAAAGAAGTAATAGATTAAAACTTGGTGCGTGATGGGGCGGTTTTTCATGAACGTTACTGTTTAGGTGTTCATATCTTATGAACTTTGTGTCGTACTGTGATACAATTTCTAGAGGGTACATTCAACTATATATTTGTATACTGTCCGTAAAATTTACTGCGGCTACAGTTTTTAGTGTACAAATTAGAAATTGTAACGTTATACCGAATGTCGTAGTTTTACTCCATAAACAGCGGAAAACTGGTAAGCGAGAAACGTTTTTCCTTTCATCAATTTACTATGGTTGCAAGCAACAAAAAGTTTAATAAAGGTTTGAAATTATGTTTAAAGTTTGTTGCAAGTCGCTAAGTACTGTCATTCTTATACAGTGTATTTCGAAAGTCTCGCCGCATTATATGGCATTTTTTGCGATTTCTATTGGTTATGACGTAATATCTTTTGTACCATGCAGCAATATTTTACCTCACGGTAAGGAATGTGTGTACCAAATTTATTTGAAATGGGTCCAATGGTTTAAGAGAAAATGAGCAGCATTGTCGCAAAATGCAGCAGTTTTTCGCGCATCTCATTGTTTACGTCATATCTTGTGAACTATATATCGTATGTGATTCTTACACTTTCGGCGACCGTCCTCATGGATTGAAGCTAACGTGTACACCCGTAACTACCACTGCGAACAAATATCAAGCAGAGTTCGTGCAATGCTGTTCAGGGTACAGTATACAGACAATCGTTATCGTAAACACTGCGTTATGAAACAGCATTCCGCTTTGAAAGAAAGTAAAATATGGGAGACTGTAAATCATGCATTAAGAAAGATTTGCAGCGCTCCAAGGGAGGTGGAGGCGAACCAAGGTCGTGTTAACTGAAATCCCTATGAGTTTAACCCCCGTTATATCATGGAACGAAGGTCAAATTAGCATGAAGTATTCTACATGCCATAGATTAGTACATACAATTTCCGGACCGGCAGGCCGCGCGGGAGAAGTAAAACTTACCCCTGACATGGGGCGTCCGGCCGCGTGAGACACCAACACCGCCTAGGACAAGACCTCACAACTGGTTGTGCCTACGTCACACCGAGAGGCCGCGAACGCTAGCTGACTGGCCGGCCGCTAAGAGGCGGTGGGCGTGCCCCGGCGGCCAGCCAGTCATCTTACGTTCGCGGCCTCTCTGTGTGACGTAGGCACGACCAGTTGTGAGGCGTTCACCATCGGAGGGAAGGCGAAGAACTGAGAACGGAAGTGGAGGGAGCGGCCAATATATAGGAAGGCCCTGCCGTTAAACAGTACCGCTGCGGCAGATTTCTCCGGGTGTCGCAGGCGGGAGTTCCGCGTGATTTCACCCAGGCGAGCGTCGACGCTTCTATTCGCAATGACAGTGGAAACTAGACCACAGCTACAGAAAATTTCATAAACACGCTGTAGGTTCAAAGGTGTCTTACATCTTTTGCAGATTTTTGCCATTCTTGAAAGTTTCTGATCGGTCTGAAAATAGTTTCTATCCCTATATTTTCTCTGCACTTTCCCAACACGATCTATAACTAATTAACGGAACAAAACTTTCCCTTTGGTGTTCCCAACACGGAAAACTGCCGAACGCACCCACTCACATTTGGCAGTGCGTTGACGCAGTGAATAGTCTGTCAAAAATTGAACACGGATCAAGAACGAAATCAGGAGGAAAGTATACGGAATCTGTGAAAAAATAGTGAAATAGAAATTGAACGGTCTAATCGCATCCTGTGGAGCACTGAAAAAGTTTCCAGAACCTTGACAGTGTGATCTTAATGTCTAACTGCAACGCAAGATGTCGGAGTTAAGATATCACTCGCGCTCGGTATTTTAATTTTTTGTTTATCAGAAAATTGTTAACTGTGTTCCGTCATCTGTTCGCTGTATTTAGTTGTGTGTGTATTGTGGTGAAAGTTCGTGTCTTGCAACTGCTAATTATCAGTGGAAAAGAAGCAGCTCTGTAATGGGAGCCGATGCGTTTGATGACTAGGCGACAAGTCAGCCGAATCCACCGGAAACCACGTCTCTTTCATCATAAATGACGTTAGTGACGGTGCATGCGTCATATAATAAAAATCTCTTATCAACGCACTTAACTTGTACGCCTGGTGAGTCAGAAATGCATCCTTGCCTGATCTGTGTGTTCGTATTAATGTCAATGTGATTACTCCCAAAGAACTAACGGAAACATAAGTTCGACACATCAGCTTCAACTAATGAACGCAACACTTTCACAATCAAAGTCTTCCCTGTGTTATGTAAAACCGTATGTTTTGAAGTTGTCAAGCTGTACACTATCAAATCCTGGATGTCCACGCAAATGAGGACATGTCCTGGAATTTTGGAGAGCTAAGTTGAGTATTTGCGATAGCTTGGACTGCCCAAGTTAACACTCGTTCATTTCTGCGAGAAATCTTCGATGCATCTCGCCTGCACTCCAAATTTAATTACGAAAGAAATATACTCTAACCATACGCAAAAAAAGCAAAAAAGAAAGTTTTTTAAATCTATGGGACTTAACTACTCTGGCCAACAGTCCCTAACCTTAGAAACTACTTTAACTTATGCAAAGGACAACAAATACACCCATGCCCAAAGGAAGGACTCGAACCTCCGACGGTGAGCAGCGGCGCACTTCGCACCTAGGCGCCTTGTAGCGCTCGGCCACTCCACCGTGGTTAATCACATAACTTGTAGTGCATAACTAATGTATAGTATGACAATTGACAAGGTTACAAAAAAAGAACAGATGTCAATGAGCGGACCGACTTCACAATTGCGTGAAAACAAAAAAATAAAAGTACACATGAGGAAGGTTTGAACGTGGATCTACCGCAGCGCAATCCAGTACTCTGACCACACAACCAGTTTTTCCATTTTTTTCTCATTTAATTCCCCAAGTAAATCGGTAGTGGTATCGTGCATGTTCTTTCCTTTGTCCATCTTATCAATAAATCTGAGGGGGTGCTTCGATGGGGAGAATCCGTTGGAAGAGGGGAAACCATGAAATATCATTTAAGGAGACTAGCGTAGTATCTGAAGCATGCCATTACTATGCGCTCACGTATTAAGAAGCCACCGTAATTTACAAACACCGTATTAATTGTAATAGAAAATAGGAAAAACAAAATGTGGATTTCAACATTGCTCCAGCGTATTGACAATCTATTATTTTCTATCAGTAATGATGGCAATACCAGAGACAGTCTCGGAACCGACGTCACGAGATGGATTGTGGTGCCCTCTACACCATCCCTCCCTTGAGTTCCGTCTGCAGTTCACCCCTTTACGTCCGATGTTGTCTGCAGTAGCCGGACGTGGAAAGTTACGTGAAAGTTTTCCCTACCGACTGCGGCCTACCAGCCCGAAATTTTTAAGTGTGGCTTACGCCAGCCATCAAAGCTTACATTGCCTGATCAACACACACACACACCAGCCCAAATATCTCACGGAATAAGCATCAAACGAAAAACTACAAAGAACAAAAATTTTCTAGCTTGAAGGGGGAAAACAGCGCTATGGTTGGCCCTCTAGATGGGGCTGCCATAGGTCAAACGGATATCAACTGCAATTTTTTTTTTAAATAGGTACCCCATTTTTATTACATATTCGTCTAGTACGTAAATAAATATGAATGCTCTAATTGGAAAACGTTTTTTTTGCTTTGTGATAGATGGCGCTGTAATATTCACAAACATATTACTCACAATTTTAGACGAACAGTTGGTAAATTAAAACGCGGAACGTAGATACGTTTGAACTTTATTTCGGTTGTTTCAATGTGACACGTATTTTTGTAAAATTATCATACATTATGAGAACGCTTGCTGTTACTGCGTGGTTACCTGTAATAACCTCATGACTTCAATAAATGCTGAAAATGATGTCCTTCAACTTCAATGCATTTGGCAACACGCGTAACGAAATTCCTCTTAACAGTAATGTTCTCACATGTATTGACAATGCGCTGACGCATGTTTTCAGGCGTTGTCGGTGAATCACGATAACAAATATCCTTCAACTTTCCCCACACAAAGAGATCCGGATGTAAGATCCGGTAAACGTGCAGGGCCGGCCGCGGTGGCCGAGTAGACTGAGGCGCTCCAGTCACGGTCTGCACGGCCACTACGGTCGGGGGTTCGAATCCCCCCTCGGGCATGGATATTTGTGCCGTCCTAGTTTGTAAGTAGTTCATAAGTAGTTTGTAAGTTTAGGGACTGATGACCCCGTAGTTAAGTCCCATAGACTATACAAACATTTGAACATTCACGATCTGCATGGCCACTACGGTCGGGGGTTCGAATCCCCCCTCGGGCATGGATATTTGTGCCGTCCTAGTTTGTAAGTAGTTCATAAGTAGTATGTAAGCTTAGGTACTGATGACCCCGTAGTTAAGTCCCATAAGTTCTACAAACATTTGAACATTTTGAAACGTGCAGGCCATGGTATTGTGGTTCTACGACCAATCCACCTGTCATTAAATATTCCATTTAAGGCCGCTTCAACTGCACGCGAGCTATGTGCCGGACATCCATCATGTTGAAAGTACATCGCCATTCTGTCGTGCAGTGAAACATCTTGTAGTAAAATCGGTTGAACATTACGTAAGAAATCAGCAGACATTGCACCATTTAGATTGCCATCGATAAAATAGGTGCCAATTATTATTCCTCCCATAATGCCGAGCCATACATTAACCCGCCAAGATCGCTGATTGTCGCAGCCATCGTGAATTTTCCGTTGCTGAATAATGCATATTATGCCGGTTTACGTTACCGCTGTTTGTGAATGACGCTTCATCACTAAACAGAACGCATGAAAAAATCTGTTATCGTCCCGTAATTTATTTGGTGCCCAGTGGCAAAAATGTACACGACGTTCAAGGATTGGTAACTCCAATCATGCCCAAACAAACCTAACGACCTGAGTAGCCTCACATGCATGCATCTTACATAACGGAACTGTCTTGCGGGTCCTCTAATCGCTTCACTGTATGGTCGTTCGATTATACTAAATAGATACCACGATAGACCACTGTTCCTTATGGCAATCATTCTAAATGTAAATCAACACCACGATATTGCAATTACAAGGAATCACATTATATAGTCCTTAAAGTTCATAAGTTGAACATTATTGCAATAAGTGACATTTGAAAAGCGTTACCACACTCAGAGTCGGAGAAAATAAACTCTGAAGTAAGTAACGCTCTGTCCTTATAGAAAATTAAATGTCATGAGCAAGAGAGTTTATAATTACAAATATGTTTGCTCTGAACGGTTCTCTCACATCTGCGAAACGACATTCCCGTGACAAGCAGTTTTGCATAAACCAGTCGATTAACTAGTTAACGCAGACAACAGTGGCAAATGTTGGAAAAAATATTAACAGCGTATCACCAACCATTTCCACAGATTGAACTTTCAAAGATATGACAAACTACACTGTTAATGGAACCAAGCAGCTACAGACAGGCATTCCTCACTAAGAAAAGCTTTAGTGCCTTATATCAAGATATTCGCAAAGCTGACTAGTAATAAAGAACAAAGTTTCGAAGTTTGCACAGTTCCAGTTCTTAAATATGATCTTTAACATTAATGAAATTTTTTTATTTCTGAACCGGTAAACCTATCAACACCCATATGTCCCTGTTAACAAGCCACGAAAAACGTTAACTTACACAAGTAACAAAAGCTATGACGTAACGTCATACCGGAGATACGAACCCAGTACATAATCTGTGGATAGCTAACGAAAATCAGATGTTAGCAATTGACGTTTTTCATGAACAGCGATATGTTTGAGTCTGTCGTAAGGATGTAATTATTTTAAGCCTGACCAGCAAGCGAACTCTGCACCTACCGAAGACCCTTTCTATCTATGAACAGACGTTAAATCTAAAATATTAGCACTACAGGAATGAGATGCATTGCGTGTGACTGTAAATAACGGCACCTATGATCATTACTGAATGCATGAAGAGACATTAAAAATTAAAATTAATTTTCAGTGGTAGTCCAGTGTACGCTTACTAGGACTGCCAATAAAATTATGAATTTGCGCGCCTTTCGTGAATACTTAAAGTAGTTTGAAGTCTCTGAGAAAGGAGCGAAATGCTGGAACTATGGTTTCGAGAGGGTCAAATACCGTGAAGGAAGAGATCCGAACCATAAATGCAGTCCTGCACCAACATTTTCAACGTCACAACTTCAGATGATAAGAGACGTGCGACCTTAAATGATCATTGGATTATTAACTAAAAAGTATAGAATATACCTGAGTTCTGGCAACGGAGTTACTGATTTCCGCGTATTCTGCCTGTTACAGCGAACGATAAACAGGCTGTCGTAGCTGGCAATGAACTGATATGTATTTAATACGAATTTTGAACTACGACGCACCCTGACGTTCTTCACTTGGCTTTAGTAGAGGTGAAGTAGATAAGATTGTGCCATTAAAAAGTATGCAGGCAGGGGGACTTGAACCCACACACTATACATAACTAGAAGCGATACACCAGGCCACGGTTTTCAAATGTTCAAATGTTTGTATATCTTATGGGACTTAACTACGGGGCCATCAGTCCCTAAACTTACAAACTACTTATGAACTAGCTACAACTAAGGACGGCACAAATATCCATGCCCGAGGGGGGATTCGAACCCCCCGACCGTAGTAGCCGTGCTGACCGTGATCTGCTTAGAGTACATACTAGAGGCGGTGAATACAATGTGACTCAAATGATGAATAATAGGCTAGCTTCTGGCACAGAAATTAAACCAATCTAATGTCAACGGGATGTAAAGACGCTTATAGCCATCCTATCGCATTGCCAAGCCATGAAATTTCCACTATTTCAACAAATTTCTTAGTTCCAGATGTACCAATGCCAGAGCACGAAATTAGCAGATAATGCGATTATTACCGTCAGTACTGCCGCTATTATCTTCATAACGATTTTTATTCATTTTAGAAGCAGTTGGCCAACAGTTTATTTCTAGGTTACAATGCACTTCCTCATGGTGTGGTGACAGCTTTAAGTTAGTTGGTTTCTACAGGCATGGATCAGTAAACCACCTTATTATCAGACTACTTCAAATATTAGAGAATATCGTATTGGAAATAAGTAAACTACTTTTTACGGAAAATATTTCTCAATATTTCCCTATTGATTTTCAGTCTTGCTACTAGTAATTGTCATTGAGCAGCAAAAATAGCGAGAATAGCTCCATAAGCTGAAAGCAGCCCCATTTCGCGGGCGACCGTGGTACCGAGCCAGCGAAGACTTGGGCTGTTTCGCTCTTCTTCACTGTCCCAATAGTTGCCAGAACAGATAAATCGCAACGTAAGAGAAGTGATTAGTTGTAATTTCCGTGTGGAACGATTCTCCAGGACTCAAAAACATGAATTCATAATGAAACTTCACTCTGCAGAGGGTGTGCGCTGATATGAAACTTCCTGGCAGATTAAAATTGTGTGCCGGAACCGGGACTTGAACCTAGGACCGTTGCCTTTCGCGGGCAATCGCACTACCGACTGTTTCATTCTGGAAACATCCCTTAGGCTGTGGCTAAGCCATGTCTCCACCATATCCTTTCTTCCAGGAGTGCTAGTCTTGCGTGTTTGCAGGAGAGCTTCTGTGAAGTTTGGAAAGTAGGAGGCGAGGTACTGGCAGAAGTAAAGTTGTGAGGCGGCATCGTGAGTCGTGTCGGGATAGCACAGTCGGTAGTGCGCTTGCCCGCGAAAGGCAGAGGTCCCAGGTTCGAGTCCCGGTTCCGGCACACAATTTTAATCTGCCAGGAAGTTTCATGAATTCATAACTTTGTCACAGCTTAATTGAAAAATCACTCAGATTATAGAATGGAAACGACATGAAAATAAGCTTAATTTTGTGGGAACCGAAAGTCGTCGGTCACAGTTGCCAAAATTAATCTACAATGTTGTCAGTTCTCCATTACACCAGCGACAGGCAGAACACTTTTGGTCAGCATCTATGTTTCTGTCGCTGACGGAGTTCGCGGCTTCGAAGGCGCGGCGCGCAGCCTGCCACCGTGTTGAGGACAAGGAGAGGGGCTGACATGTGGATCACCGATTTCGAACAAATTTTGAATGGTCGTTCTATGTTGAATGTAAAGAGACGTGTTTCGGCTTTTTACTGGACACTCAGTAGTGTGACAAAATCAGTGGCGACGAAAGATCGCGTTTTCAATGCTATACATCGAAAGATCGTTGAAAGTTTTTGTTTTACTAGTATATATGAGAGTTAAAAGTTAATGACGTTGGAGGAATTAACGTTTTTTGTGTTTTCTCGCTGTGGCTTGGGTACTCTTACACATGAGTAACTTCCGAGCGCCGTCGCCGGCGAGCGGTCAGCTATTGGACTGTCAAACTGTAGAGTCATGGCAATTTTTAGTTGGATGTCTTTGGATGTGTTTGATAATATTCTCATTTTGTACCTTATTTTGAAGTAGAGCGTCAGGAAGTGTATAATTATGACGAAAAGACAAGGATTCAGCGTATTAACCTGAAGCAAAGAAATGTAAGGCGTGGAAGCAAGTACCATTGGCTGTCAAAATAGCTGCAATGACATTGGCGAAACGACATCCTAATTGGAGTTTGAAAACACTGCAAACCTAGGAAGCTACTTCAAGGTTAACAAAAAGAAACTTATTGAATAAATGGGAAACTGACATCAAAACTGAAGGATACAGGGTCGATGAATTACATGCTATCGATAAATGGACTTTCGACAAGTTTGATGGAACCAGAGAAGCTGCAGACCACGTAACAAAAATAGCTCCTCGGTAATGGGCTTTAGCAGCACGTAAGAAGTATAGGTAAGAGGAAAGTGAGACACAGAATACGACAACGCGAAGTCACAAAGTACATTTCCAAAGCGGAATTGACATTAACTGAAAAACACTTGGCACAGCAGGGCTCTCAACGACAGACTAAAGCTTTGACTACAACCTGCTATGCAGAGTGGGAGTTTTATTTTGTCCGAAAAAATTAGTTGTACTGACTACAAACTGTGCAGAAAACTTTCTTTGCTGTTGAAAACGGAACGAAGGTCTTAAGTTGCGAGAAGAGGACAGGAATTGGCAGTAGTCAGCAGATCTAGTGTGGGCGGCCTTCTGGCTGCTAGTGAAAGCATGGGGGGGGGGGGGGGGGG
Source organism: Locusta migratoria (assembly GCA_026315105.1). NCBI lineage: Eukaryota > Metazoa > Arthropoda > Insecta > Orthoptera > Acrididae > Locusta > Locusta migratoria. The sequence continues at coordinate 623,040,770 of CM048755.1, forward strand.
GGTGACCGCCGTGCACCACTGCACACACACTTCCTCTCCTGGAGAAATGCCGGCTACCTTTCCCCTTACCAGCTACCGCTATCTGGACAATGCTTGTTTCGGCTCTTCCGATTTTACTGAGAAAGAGGAAAAAGGCGGAAGTGCAGTCCCGTCTTCCTGTCCCCACCGTCACACCATCAACCATTCAGTTCTAACGGACTAGTGCAAGTGTTTCGCTTTTACTTTGACGATACGTGAAATGTTCATCTTTTTATAGCAATGGTTTTTAATTTAGCGTTGCTGCTTCGGACAACTCTTAAGCTGACTGGTTCGATCACTGCCTTCGTGCAAATTTTCATACGGTGCTTCAGTCTGTGTATAAATCAGGTGTTTCAGACAGAAAAAACGTATTTGAACCATAGATACACTCTGCAGAGCCAAAGAAACTTGCACGTATAGGCACGCCTATGCAAAGAGAGATGTAAACAGTGATAGCACGGCGCTGCGGTCGGCATCGCCTGTATCACCCAACAGGTATCTGGCGCAGGCGTTAGATTGGTTACTGCTGCCACAATGGCAGGTTATCAGGAATTAAGCGAGTTTGAACGTGGTGTTATAGTCGGACACAGCATCTCCGAGGAAGCTATGATGTTCAAATGTTTGTAGAGCGTATGGGACTTAACTACGGGGTCATCAGTCCCTAAACTTACGAACTACTTATGAACTAGCTAATACTAAGGACGGCACAAATATCCATGCCCGAGGGGGGATTCGAACCCTCGACCGTGGTGGCCGTGCAGACCGTGACTGGAGCGCCTCAGTCCCCTCGGCCACCGCGGCCGACGAGTAAGCTATGAGGTGGGGAAATTCCCGCACGACCGATTCACGACTGCATCGTGAATATTTGGAATCTGGTAAAACTTCCTATCTCCGGCATCGCTGGGCTGGAGAAAGGTCCTGCACGAACGACCCCAAAGACGACTGAAGAGAATCGTTCAAAATGACAGAAGTACAACCGTTCCGCAAACTGGTGCGGATTTCAATGTTGGAATGTCAACAAGTGTCAGCGTGCGAACCATTCAACCAAACATCATCGATTAGGGTTTTCGGAGACGAAGGCCCTCGCCTGAGTCCGTCAACACCGACATTGGACTGTTGATGACTGGAAACACGTTGCCTGGTCTGACGAATCTCGTTTCCAATTGTATCGAGTGGATGGGCGTCTAAGGGTAAGGAGGCAACCTCATGAATCCATGGACCCTGCATGTCAAAAGGGCACTGTTCAAGCTGGTGGAGGCTCTGTAATGGTGTGGAGCGTTTGCGGTTTGAGTGATATGGGACCCCTGATACGTCTAGATATGACTGACCGGTGACAGCTACGCATTCTAATCACGTACATCCATTTATGTCCATTGTTCATACTGGAGGACATGGGCAATTCCAGCAGACAATGCGACACTCCACATGTCCAGAACTGCTACAGAATGGCTCCATAAACACTTTTCTCAATTTATACACCTCCACTAGTCACCAACCTCCCTGGAGAGTAATATTATTTAGCGTATCTGTTATGCCTATTCGGAAGAGATCTCCAGTATCTCGGATTTATGGCCAGCCCTACAGGATGCGTGGGTGACACGTCGCGTTGCGGCACTTCTTTTTGCCCGCAGGGGCTCTACACGATATTAGGCAGGCGTGCCAGTTTCTTTGGCTCTTCGGTGTAGAAACCGTGATCGCTCCTAGATCAAGATTTACGACATCGATCGAGTTGGCAGAGAGACGGCGTCGTCGTTATGTACTCATAGTGTTGGGCTGCAAGGCGGGAAACCCATGTTAAATTCTCCTTCATTCACTTTTTTTTCACAAAATTACCAACTCTTTGTTATACGGAATTCAATTGTGCGTGTGTGTCGTGGTGTAATGTACGTTCAATAGAGGTTTAAGGAAGGGACCTGTAATGAATTCCTTGAAACTAATCTACTAGCATCCAAAAGGAAGCGGCTATCTAATGGGAACCGCAAACGTTTGATGAGAAGGCGACAAGTCAACCGAATCCTCCACCGGAAATAATTGTCCGGACTATAGAAAAACATGGACGCACAATTCATAAATTTGTGGGGGAGGGAAAGCATGAATGTCATTTTAACTCCCATCTCCCTGTTACTAACCAACACTAACCTAATAACCACGACGCCATGGTTCCTTCAGCTTGCTCAATGATAACATCTATTTTGCTTCCATTTTTTAAGTTCCCTGACCGCGAGAGGGGGGTTACAATGCGTTTTCCTGTAAAGACCAGCAATGCACTTTCACTTAAAATCTGAAGGTCCTGCTCTGGGAGAAAAGGAATGGAGAGGACAGAATCTGTTCTATAAGGGATTGATGGATGCAGCCAAAAAACTATAGGGGACCGTTAGGTAGGAAGTTATCGATAAGAAGGCAGATGTTGGGATGCATAGTAGAAAGACAGATAATGAGGAGTCTGGTGTGTGGCCAGGGTATAGTACCAAGAGGATAATATGGGGAAAGATGAAGAGGGAAAAGGAAGGAGGAGTCGTGTTTTGGAGTGCGACAGGTGAGGAGGAATTTTAGCTGGCGGTGTGTATAGATCACTGGGTGGATCACAGTCAGAGAGGTAGTCGGTTGAAGTTGTGTTGGGGTAGTGTGTGTGTGTGTGTGTGTGTGTGTGTGTGTGTGTGTGTGTGTGTGTGTGTGTGTGTGTAAGGACGATGAAAGTGTTTGTAAAGGCACGGCAGCACAAAAGAATTGGTGTGCAGCTGGGTTACTGGAATCCAGTTTGCCTGTAGCGTACGAATTACTGATGTATTGATGCCGATAAGTGGCAATCTGATGAGATGCTAGAGGAGTCACGTACAGGCTCTTAAATGGCGTGGAAAGGAGGCGGAGGACTTCGAAGGATTTCGGAAGGACATGTAGAACTTTGGTATTCATGCAACATTTTCGTAGAAGAATATGGGTCAGATTAATGGTTTGTGGGTGAGGAAGATTCTGGAATAGTGTTAACTCCAAGTTCGGCCAATTAACAGTTTGTGTAAAGTGGGATTTCTATTGGATAGTTAGATTTCCATGATAGCTGCTGATGCTTAGTCCAAAGTATTATATTAGTTGTCTATATAGGTAATAAATGTTAAGGTAGAAATCATGAAAGCTGAAGGTGAGGCTGGGTCATCCTAAAATTTCCTCTGTTTTGGAGACGTTGATCTTAAGGAGATACCGGTTGATGTGGATTTAGAGGGATTGTTGGGGTTTATGGAGAATAGGTTAGAGGGCAAGAAAGGCGGTGTCATCAATTTAATGAAGGAAGACTGGAGAGGGTAGTGTAAAGGAGGTAAAATGCAAGAGAGGATGGAGCCTTTGGGAACATCTTCAGTGGGATGGAACGTACGGCTTTTGCGATTTTTAAGGGTGGAATTGGTACAACTACATATAATACTACATTGAAGTCCACTGTCGCGTTTTTCTGTCTGTATCTAAGGGATAATCCCAAGAACTACTTTAAGGATTTTGGTAAAAGTTTAACAAATGGATCGACCGAATCACAAGAAAGTTTTACGTATATAATTCATTACCAGTGTGCCAGACAAATTATTTGGCCGTAGACACCCATACAAATAATTACTGACCTCTAAAGTGATTATATCCTCGGATTATTAGGAGATAAAGGGATGAGAAGTGAGGAAACCCGACACCGGTATACACTCCACCTCTCTCGGTGGGTAATGTTGAACTTAAAATCCTCAACTACAGACGGATCTTTATCGGATTGAAGTGTGGAGCTATCTGGAATGTAGCCCGTATCACTTTCGCAACGTCAAGCGGTGCGGAACTTTATTATATTTCTTGCCGCATTCTGGCGATTCAAAGTGCGTTCCACCACCACGATTCGACCATAGTTTTTCATAATTTTCCTTTCGACCAGGTAGCGTGACTCTGGGTAGTTACCCAGCAAGCGCATTGTCATTACATTAAATCGTTCAAACGGGTAAAAGTAGGTCATGATAAAAATGCCAGTGTCGCAACGTGACTCCCCAGATAATGTTAGCTTGAGCACATGAGACGTGTCAGATCATGGGTAGACATTTATTCTATGGTCAACTGAAAAACTCTCAATACAATTATAATTGTAGTAAAACAACAGAGTCTGAAGAAGCAGCTAATACACTTCTGTTTTATGGCGCTCGACGGAGGTAGGCATTACTGAAGTTGGTAGTGGCGAGAAAATTCAAAGTCCATACTTCTCTGGCCAGTAATAGGGGAAGGTGTCACGGACTTAAGTTCCCCATCATCAGACTACGTGCAAGCGTCCTGAGTTGTTGACCAGGGTTGTTCCTAGTGTCTCTCAGTACCGTAAGTCTATGTGACAAAATTTAACGATGTTGACTACCATCGGATTTGGACCGAGGTACGCTCAGCAGCCCTTTTGGTGCTATGTTACAGATTAGTGAACTATGTGATCACATCTAGTGCCACACTTTCAATTTTGTCATCAGAAACAATAATGTGAACACGACACTACACTTTACACGCACCCATAATTGCCATTACACAACTACTTAGTTACGGTAGAGTAAATTTTCGACTTACGCAAAACACAGTTCATTTATTTTCCTTTTATCCATAAATGTTTCAGCTTTATGTGCTATGATCCAGCAAGTAATTACTCTGAAAACCTTTTATTCCGCGATAACTACTCCTCAGTGTTCTTATATATTCGACTTGTACCTCTTTCTATATGGATAAAGTGATCATTTGACGTTAGAAAGTATTCCTTGTGGCAGTACAGCTGTCACACTTACGAAAAGTAATTAAGAGTAAAATTATGGCCGGCCGCGGGGGCCGAGGTGACTGAGGCGCTTCAGTCACGGTCAGCATGGCCACCGCGGTCGGGGGTTCGAATCCCCCCTCGGGCATGGATATTTGTGCCGTCTTTAGTCTTAGCTAGTTCATAAGTAGTTTGTAAGCTTAGGGACTGATGACCCCGTAGTTAAGTCCCATAAGTTGTACAAACATTTGAATCAGTAAAATTATCTTACTTTCCAAAATAGTTTGGTAGATCCAATTTCTATACTGCACAAATAACATATTTCACGGACAACTACATTATACTTGTCATACTTTAGCTATTTATGCATATAATAATGTAAATTGACGTAGAGCTTTCACTCCTGCTTTTACAGGAAAAAAACTTCAACTCTAAAATATAAAAAACTTGCCAGATCTTACTTCACAAAAATTTACTGGTATAATACAAATCACAATCTGAGCAAAAAAAAGTTTATAGCATAAAGCCGCGGTGGAGTAACCGAGCGGTCTAAGGCGCCTCGTTGCGGAGCGCGCGGTTGCTCGCCGTCGGAGGTTCGAGTCCTCCCTTGTCCTTAGGTTAGTTTACCTTAGTTTAAGTAGTTTGTAAGCTACGGACTGATGACCACGCAGTTTGGTCCGATAGATTTACAAACATTTGAACATTTTTTCCTACTATAAGGCAGAAATTATTTCTTCAAGCGCAGAAACAAATATAGCTACAATATCCGAAAGATGAAATAATAATACATCCCATCTCACACCCAGGGCACCGATATGGTTTACATCAGGCTGTGATCCACACAAAATGAATAACTGAATTTGTTACTCATTTAAACGTGGCATTGAACTTCACGTTTATGAACTAATTTCAAGACAAATTTTTAAAATATGTAACTGCCCTGAATATGAAAAATCTGCTCTTTCTAAGCGGAGGAAAATAGATTTAAAAAAAAGAGGAAAAGAAAAAGAATATAATTTCGCAGGATTATAAATAGCCAGAGGAGTGTTCGCTGTTGGACGTCGCCTGGATTCTCGGTGTTGTCCTTGGTTAGCATTGTCAGGGAAACACGATGGACAGACAGTAGGTGGTGCCGCTTGCAGAATTTCTCCTGGCTCGCCGGTGTAAAACTTCTAACAAGAGTCACGCCTGACAGAGTCACGACTCACCTCCGAGTCGAATGCGCCTCGCCTTCACTTGACACTGGCAATGAAAACATTCAGCAAGGAACTTCGTGCAGTAAACAGATTTGGTGTTTTCTCTGTGCTCTGAGAACAGTCACGTAAAATTAAGTCTTTCTCGTTACTAGCTCAGGATTTGTGCACTTACGCATTGTGGAGGCAAAGAATTGGAAGTATCAGCTGTATTTTTTCATTGTAGTGCCAGTCTGTCTTCCGCAATTCATCGAATGTGGGGGCCAAATCTTATACGACTATCGCTGTACTGCCATCCATTAAATCAATATAGAACCAATATCGGTTTAATATTCAGTAATTCCACCAGGTTCATTTCGAACATATAGGAAACAAACACATGTAGAAGGACAATAACTGCCAGAGACCGGCCAGAAATAAAAACTAAGACCTTGCAGTTACTTGGTGCCTTATTTAAATCAACATTAGCCACAGATGCTTTGATGGACAAAATACTCAAAAAAGAAAAAGTCAAAATGTTTGTTAAGCTTAAGGCACTTAACTGCGTGGTCATCTGTCCCTAAACTTACAAACGATTTATAACCTAAATTATACTAAAGACAACACAAACATCAATGCCAGAGGGAGGATTCGAACCCCCGACGGAAAATGGCCTCGTGCGTAGGAGCATAGCGCCTCAATGCGTTCGGTCACTTCGCCGCAGCACGCGATCTGTCCATCTAATCTTCGCCATTCGTCTGTAGCACCACATTTCGAAGGCTTCTATCATGTTTTTTTAATGTTTGTATAGTTTATGGGACTTAACTAAGGGGTCATCAGTCCCTAAACTTACAAACTACTTATGAACTAATACTAAGGACGGCACAAATATCCATGCCCGAGGGGGGATTCGAACCCCCGACCGTAGTGGCCGTGCTGACCGTGACTGGAGCCCCTCAATCCCCTCGGCCACCGCGGCCGGCTCTATCATGTTTCTGTCTGAATTCCGGATCGTCCACGTTTCACTCTCGTACAAGCCTACACTCCAGACAAATGCTTTCAGAAATGATTTCATAATACAGTCCTGGCCATTAAAATTGCTACAATACGAAGATGACGTGCTATAGACGCGAAATTTAACCGGCAGGAAGAAGATGCTGTAATATGCAAATGATTAGCTTTTCAGAGCTTTCACACAAGGTTGGCGCCGGTGGCGACACCTACAACGAGCTGACATGAGAAAAGTTTCCAACCGATCTCTCATACGCAAACAGTAGTTGACCGGCGTTGCCTGGTGATACGTTGGTTGATGCCTCGTGTAAGGAGGAGAAATGCGTACCAGCACGTTTCCGACTTTGATAAAGGTCGGATTGTAGCCTATCGCGATTGCGGTTTACAATATCGCGACATTGCTGCTCGCGTTGGTCGCGATACAATGACTGTTAGCAGAATATGGAATCGGTGGGTTCAGGAGGGCAATACAGAACGCCGAGCTGGATCCCAACGGCCTCGTACCACTAGCAGTCGAGATGGCGGGCATCTTATTCGCGTGGCTGTAACGGATCGTGCAGCCACGTCTCGATCCCTGAGTCAACAAATGGGGTCGTTTGCAAGACGACAACCATCTGTACGAACAGTTTGACGACGTTCGCAGCAGCATGGACTATCAGCTCGGAGACCATGGCTGCGGTTACCCTTGACGCTGCATCATAGAACGGAGCGCCTGCGATGATGTACGCTACGACGAACCTGGGTGCACGAATGGCAAAACGTCATTTTTTCGGATGACTTCAGGTTCTGTTTACAACATCATGATGGTCGCATCCGTCTTTGGCGACATCGCGTGAACGCATATTGGACGCGTGTATTCGTCATCGCTATACTGGCGTATCACCCGGCGTGATGGTGTGGGGTGCCACTGGTTATACGTCTCGGTCACCTCTTGTTCGCATCGACGGCACTTTGGATAGTGGCCGTACATTTCAGATGTGTTACGACCCGTGGCTCTACCCTTCATTCGATCCCTGCGAAACCCTACATTTCAGATGGATAATGCAAGACCACATGTTGCAAGTCCTGTACGGGCCTTTCTGGATACGGAAAATGTTCGACTGCTGCCCCGGCCAGCACATTCTCCAGATCTCTCACCAACTGAAAACGTCTGGTCAATGGTGGTCGAGCAACTGGCTCGTCACAATACGCCGGTCACTACTCTTGATGAACTGTGGTATCGTGTTCAAGCTGCATGGGCATCTGTACCTGTACACGCCATCCAAGTTCTGTTTGACTCAATGCCCAGGCGTATCAAGGCCGTTATTACACCCAGAGGTGGTTGTTCTGGGTACTGTTTTCGCAAGATCTGTGCACCCAAATTGCGTGAAAATGTAATCACATGTCAGTTCTAGTATATTTGTCCAATGAATTCCCGTTTATCATCTGCATTTCTTCTTGGTGTAGCAATTTTAATGGCCAGTAGTGTATTTAAATTAATATTCGATGTCAACGAATTTTTCTTTAACAGAAATGCTTTTCATTCCACTGGAATTTTGCATTTTATATCTTCTCTCCTTCGGGCATCGTCACTTTTTTACTAACAAAATAACAAAACTAATCTATATTTTCTGTCTTGTCAATTTCTTCAGCATCTCCTTATTTCGTACACTAAATTCCATCAGCTTTGTTTTCCTCTTATTAATGATTATTTCGTACCCTTCATTCAAGACAATTTCCGTTCAACTGCTCTTTCAGGTCCTTTCCTGTCTCTGATATCGGCAAACCGCAACATTCTTATTCCTTGTCGCTGAACTTTAATTCTTTCTCCAAATTTCTCCTAACTTTCCTTCACAGTTTGTTCAATGTACAAATTGAACAACATTGTGGAAAGTCTACAACCTTGATTTACTTCTATTGGCGTGCGGGAATGGCCGTGTGGTCTAATGCGGCCGCTCCCGCCGGTGGTTCGAGTCTTGTTGGTCCCTTAAAACCACAAACATTTTTTTATCACCCTTCCGAACCACTGAGTCTCTTTCATACCCTTCGACTCTTATTTATGCTCTCAGGTATCTGTACAAGTTATATACATCTTTTCGTTCCTGTATTTTACCCCTGATACCTTCAAAATTTGAAAGAGTATCCAGTTAATATTGTCAAAAAAGATCTCAAATTCTACGAAATCTGTAACGTGGGTTTGCCTTTCCTTGACGTACCTTCTAGGGTAAGTTGTAAGGAGAGTATTGACAAGTGTTGCTAATTTCTAAATCAAAGCTGCTCTTCCCCCGAGGTCGGATTCTACCAAGGTTGTTTTTTTAATTGGTCCGTGAATAATTCCTGTAAGTATTTTACAACATTGACTTATTAGACTGATAGCTCTTCAATTTTCACACTTGTCTGCTCTTTCTTTTGAATTATTACATTATTCTTACACACAAGGCGGTACAGTTTCTTCATGACTGGCTCTCCCAAGAATATCAGCAGTTCTGACGGAATAATCCCCCAGGTCAGACCGTCAATCAAACTTTATTTGGAAGTTTTAATGAGACTGCGTAACAGTAATCATAAAAAAGGGAACACACACACACACACACACACACACACACACACACACACACACACACACACACACACACAGAGAGAGAGAGAGAGAGAGAGAGAGAGAGAGAGAGAGAGAGAGAGAGAGAGAGAGAGAGAGAGAGAGAGAGAGAGACTTTTTGGCTAAAAATGGCATGGTTTCACTACCGCACGACCATTCTCGCCTGGCCTGGCTCCGGGTGAATATTTCCACGCACGTAAAGGAGCATGAAAGGACAACGATGTAACAACCCTGATGAAGTCAAGAAATAAACGAGGAAGGAGCTGATAAAATTTTCTCGGGTTTCCAGCTGCATCGTGTGGTTTAATATCCACGACGTTGCGGCAGAGATCGCCTCTGCCATTGTCAAGTGGTTGACTGTCGAATGATTGCTGCTGTCGGCGATTTCTAAAGTGATTACAAGAAATGTCTCTAATAATGGAAGCACCGGTGTGACAACTGTATTAGTTGTAATAGAAAGTATTTTGAAGGGGATTAGGTTGTTTTGTCAACAATTTGAAAAAAAAAAAAAATTCCGGTTTTTTGTCCCCCCTCGAAGTAGTAGTCTTCGTGTGTTTATAATGCCTCTAAACATCTGATGTGTGTAAGAATTTGGTAACACGATTTCACGCGATTTGGGTTTAGCAGTTAACATTTGTTGACAGCTGCAAACTGTACCAACGAAAATGAAGCACCCGCAGAGAATGAGTCGTGACTGGTAGCAGAAAACAGCGGCCTGCACTGACTCAGCGATGGTCCTGCCCTACATACCTCCTAAAGGACAGCGGCGGACAATAGTGAAAGGGAAGAGCTACAAGAAATGCGCTAACAGAAGAAAAGCTCCTCTTTCTGCATTCAATGGCGAAACTAGCGGAGCATCGATGATAGTGCAAGAAGCGTTGGAAACTTTCGCCTTCGAGGCCTCGCTCTTATTTACTTTTCATTTCCCCGTGTCGGCAGACGTCGCCTTTTCATCAAACTTAGTCTGATCCTCATCGCCCTCCTGCACCAGCACGCCGGAATATGACCAGTAGAACTCTTCTGTCCCACTGCTCTCCAGAACTGTTACTTGCAGAAACATCTGGTGACTCATCACACGCTGCAACGCATCTTTATCAATTGCCAGGCATTACGATGATAAAATCAAATGTTTGTAAAGCTATGGGACCAAACTGGAGTGTTCGTCAGTCCCTAGACTTACAAACTAATTTAACGTATGCTAAAGACAAAAAAGATACTCATTCTCGAGGGAGGACTAGAACCTCTCACAGGGAGCAGACGCGCACTCCGCAGCAAGGGGTCTTAGAGCGCATGGCCACTCCCGCGCGACTTGCTGTGATAGATTGTCTTCCTTGTAAGGAAACAGTTTAACATTTTTCGGACTGTCGGTTAAGGATGTTTATCTTACGTCAATGGTGAAGCTATTTTTGATAGTTTCCTACTGAATCAATACATTTTGTGTAGGTTTTTTCTGGTCAACTGTGCCATCCTATTAGGCCGGCAAAGATCGACCTGCTGCCGCCACGACCTCTAAAACGACGGCCGTGCGTAACCCTCCTCGTTATTTATATGGTTCACAATATCCGGATAGTGGGCTGCAGTGGTATAATTCATCACATGCGACACCTTTCTGCTACGACAGATGCAGACGGGTGGTACGTCCTCTTTTAAAAGCCTAGTCTCAGTTGTGCACTAATTTTTTTCTCAGTTCTCACATTCAAGGCTTGCAGAAAAACGCTGTGGCTGCTAGATGAAGTTGTGTGTCTGTTCGGGACTTTAATCCGACCACGGACTTTGGCATTAGATGCTTTTAAGAGCAAAGCCATGCAAAGCAGTCTACAAATGTTGACTAAGCTCAATCTCTTCAGCCGGATTCTTAATTCCTCTCTAGATTGTTTCCTATTTCATCGGTATTCATTCCATCACGTTTTTCGTTGAGAGATTCCGCTCGTCTCCATATAGACCAACTACAGGCTGTAATATTGGCGCGAGAGAAATGCGACTTCACGTTTTGACCAAATTAAGATGTATTGGTCAAACATCATACACGTATTGGGCTATGTACGGCTCTGTAGATTAAACATAGCTTGTGCAATCTTAGGCCGTTGCCCGAGTAGAGTGGGCCGAACAACATTCAAACGCAATGTGCATCACAGCCCCATGTGACGATCGGAGGTGCCCTGGCGGCAGGCGTTTGGGTGGTCGCGTGCAGCGGCGAGCGCGACGTCCACCGTAAACCTGTTTGTGTTTCTCCAACAGGCGGCGAGCCATGTCATTTGAAGCAACTATCGCAGCACTACAAGAAAAGCAAGAAATTTCGCAATCTAGTCACAGTATAATAATGGGTCGGTTGGAAGAAAGATAAACTAGAGTGTGAAATAGCAGTGAAACTCAAAATTGACAGTCAGTAAATATTATTATTATTGTGTCATTCTGTTTTGGTAAAAGTAATTCTAAGCAGTTCTCTCATTTCTTGCCGATAGTAATGAACCATTATTTCGTCAACTGAAATCACTTTTAAACTTTCTGTGCTGTTTCCAATCGTAATGTGTGTCAGCATTTCTGTAACATTGTCTAATGATTATGTATAAAAGATATGCTATTTTAGATATAAGATACGCATGTTCTACATTTTTCTGTAAAGGTTTTCCTGAGAAGCGCCATTTCGCATATAAAATTCCAAATTGACACTTTAGAGCACAGGAAAAGCGTAGATTGAAATATCTTCTTTCTTCATTTAATGTTCTTTCTGAGAACGGACGCATTAAATTTGGTTTCAGTAGTAGCGATAGAAAAGTATAACAAAGGAATTGTGCTTTGAGGCATTAGTTCTCGTGGTGGTTTATTGAGATTTCCATTTCCCATTAACTTATTTGACACCGAGTGATGGAACGTCCCGCCATTACTTTCTCTCCCATCTTGCAACGACTTCTATTGCTCTAACTTTTTTAATTGCATCGGAAACAGCTTATAAACAACAGACAAACAATTCTTATAGTATGCCGATCCTGATGTCGGGACAAATTATTTCAGTGTTTTCCGTCAAGTGCACCAATTCAGTAGGGAAATTCCCATAGTCTACAATAATCTGCAATTTTCTTCAGTTCATCTCGAGAGGGAGGTACAAGGGAGTATTAACGAGTTCTGACCAAATAGCTGCACAACAAATTCAAATGGTCAAATGTTTGTATAGCTTATGGGACTTAACTACGGGGTCATCAGTCCCTAAACTTACAAACTACTTACGAACTAGCTAACACTAAGGACAGCACAAATATCCATGCCTGAGGGGGGATTCGAACCCCCGACCGTAGTGGCCGTGCAGACCGTGACTGGAGCGCCTCAGTCCCCTCGGCCACTAGCTGCACAACGCTCATACAGCATTGTTGATGTTTTTACCATATGAAAGCTCAAGGTCAAAGCTGAAGCAAGATAAATGTACCACGATAACTGTAAAAAAAAAAATCAGAAGGTGTAGTTCTGTTTAGTTTTAATTTTTCCTTTCTTTCAGGTAACACAGAAAAGACGAAGGAAGCATCTGAAATATCAGTACAGAAAAGAAAATCAGTTTGTAAGTCTGAATGAGAAGCCACTTCAAACAATACATCGTCGTGGAGGTACTTTTCATTCATCATGTTCCCGCAAGATGAACTAATGTCAGCTAAACAACAGGCAATGTAAGTACAGAAACATACACAAGACGTTGAAAGTTCCATCTCAGATTTCACAGGAACTTCTGAAGATGCTGATGAGATGTCTCGACTAACAACCATCTGATTGGCTTGCACGAAAAGAAAACTAAATTGTAATGCTTTGCGAGAGGACATGTTGGGATTGAAAAGAAGAAATATTTGCTGATGGAGAAAACGATTAACTGAAAATGAAGCAAATGAGAAATTAAAACAAGATTATATGTTTCTCATGAGCATTTTTCGTTCTGTAAAGAAGCAGCCTACCATACAAAAATAGCATTCTCGGGAGAAAATTAATGACTGCTTGATTAAGTTGTAACTGAGAATCATATTGGTTTTCATTGTACATAAAGACAGTATCCATATCAAGCAAATAGTTCTTGGTAATTAAGACGTCTCACACGTTACACTATCAATCTTGTTATACTTTTATAATGTACCATATGTTAAATGCAGTTGGTTAAATAGTGTAATACTGTTTGGTTTAAAATAAAATTTAAAAGAAGAAAGTTATTCAGTTTACTCATCTCAAAGTAACTAAGTTTTTTCTCTGGCGATATAGTTGAATGAAAACTGGCGAAGGGTACTCACAAGAGAGCATCGACTTTTTTCAAAATTAATCAAATGTAGATAGACATTTTCGTGTATTCATGGAATTTGTCATTGCCTGATAAACTCTCATACAGTGTTTTAAACAGTCCAAACAGTTCCGTTTCATTAGAATACTTTGAACTTTCTTTACACTGAATATCTGCATCTACATGTACATTCAAGTTCAAACAACTTACGGGTATGCTGCCGGGTGACGTCGACCACCGTCGATATTTCGATAGGAGCACAGCCTGCCATTCTCAAGGCACAACTGCACGCAAGGAAGCAATGTACGAGCGAATTTAATACCTCCGTTTGCAAAGGGTAAACAAGAAAGGTAACACACACAGTACAAGTAACCGCAGAGTCAACAACCAAAGATGACCAACATCAGAAATATCGATAGTGACTATTAATCAACAGGTGAGGCAGCATTAATTCTGTCCCCTTGTTTTTGACGAGAGAGAGAGCCGGATTCCAAGCAGAATTTGAACATTAACCACCATTTCTATTTATATGGTCGCTTGCTAGTTTAATTTCACACTACCCAACATTTACGTTAATTACTGGCAAAAGACAATTTTTCATTATGTACTTATACGAGCACTTGGACAAAAGGTGCATATCATGCAGCTTGCAATTGTTGAGTTACTGTGAAGAATACGATGATTTCATAGCAAATTATCATAAGTGTAATAAATCAAATGAGTAGATAGAACTGTATTGTTTCCCAGACGATAACTTGAAGTAATAAGCTATCATCTAATACAAATTGTAGAACTCGCGTGACGCATTCAAAAGTTGGTAATTTTAATTCTGTGTTTAGATACTGTGAACATTAACTTATGCAGATATTAAAAATATTGTTGGTTCATGAGATGTGCCAATTTTTTCTTAGTTTATTGGTGTATTTAGATTTGCTATAGGTCAGTAGGGTTAACTGTTAAATTTTGTATTTGCAAGTATAGCCATCTTTCAGCTCAGTTCCATTCTCCATACTGAGCGCCATCTTTGCATATGGTGCGCCCGGCCCTGCCCATTGACCAGCTTCGTCGCTAAGCGATGCGTTTATCCAGGTCCAGGTATCTGTGTAGTTTTTCTTGTTTACTTTTCTTTAGAGTACATCAGCTTCGGCAGATATCCCGGTTTATAGATATACTTCGAAGTCTGCTTTAAGTTTTAAACACTCAATGCATTTAGAAAGCATACACATCAACTTTGAATATAACTTTTTCTATGTACCTTCTGATGTTTGCACAGCACATACTAACTGCATGTATAAAAATAGAGTCATGCCAGAAAAGGAAGTCTCTTATTCGCCGCTTTAAGAAGCAACGATATTTGTCGGTAACCACAGAGGCCGACGACTGCGCTTAAAGGAGTCATGTTGAAACTGCAGGGAACTCCAATGACGGCTGTGTGAGCACCACTAAGGACTGAAAGGCCTCGTCAATGCCTTCATCAAGGTCTGTCTGCCTTAAGCCGCAATGCCACTTAACCTCCGATGCGTTGGATAAACCAGCGAAATAGTACTATCTTCCATTAAAACTCTTCTGCAAGTTCCTTAGACGTCCTTGTTAGGCCTAAATTCCGAGTGTTCATATTTAGCGTTTCTCCGTAATTTTAAGTGCATTTAACACAGTTAACTAACTAAATACGTTTATTAGTGTCGTCTTCAAGCTCACCATTAAAGGTTCTTTTCTTTTTTCGCGCATTGGCTCATTAATCGCGAAAAGTTGTTTTGTGTACATTCATAGGCCAAATTCGCGAGTGTGAAAATTTAGTGTTATACCGCAATTTTAAGTGCATTTACTAACAGCTTACACGTATTTTAGTGTCCTAAGCAAATCTAGTAACCCTTGTATTATTAGTTAATATATATTGTCAATATCACGTAGTAACAATCATGAATGCAATGTGTTTGAGCTGCAGTAGGTTTGTTCGTTTTGGGTTTCAATGCAGCTGTTGTAACAAGTGGTTTCATTGGGGGGGATGTAGCGGTGTGGGAAAGAGGGAAGCAAATGAGTCTCTTCCTTTGTTTTGCAAAGTGTGTTCAAGGGACAGAAAAATAGCTGAACAGGAAGGGAAGATTAGGGCCCTTCAGGCTGAACTGGATAGTGCTAGGGAGGAACTTATGAGGTTAAGGGGGGAGAAGGGTGAGCATGGGTGGGAAGTGGTAGCAGGGAACAGGGGCCACATAGAGAGTATAGTTCCTGACAGCTTCACAATTGGCACAACCAATAGATTTGCCTTGCTACCACAGTCAAGTGAGGAAGAGGCTCCTTTAGAAGTAGGTGCAGTTAGGAGGCAACAGACTTTCACAAGGAAACCAACGGTTTCAAAAAAAGTAGATAGTAGGAGGAAAGTTCTGTTGTTAGGAAGTAGTCATGGAAGAGGTGTGGGCCAGATTTTACAGGAAAAACTAGGTGACAGGTACCAGGTCACAAACATTTTCAAGCCCAGTGCAGGTCTAAGCCAGGTGGTAGAGGATATAGGTTCCTTGTGTAAGGGTTTCACAAAACAGGATCATGTTGTTATAGTGGGTGGGGTGGGAAACAGCATTGATAGGGATCAGGGCTACAATATTGAGTGTGACCTGGTTAAAATAGCTTCTGCAACGACTCAGACAAATGTTGGACTGTTGCCTGCTTTCATGCGGTACGATCAACCCCAATTGAACCGCTCCGTCAGGAGAGTCAATATGGAGATTGATCAACTGCTTAGGGCGGACACTCTGTCGGACATCGGTTTGGTTCCTGTGGATGCTATTGATAGATGGGATTTCACTAGACATGGCCTACATCTCAATAGGAAAGGGAAGGGGAAACTAGCTGGGTTGATAGCAAAGTCCTTAAGGGGGGACACTGCAATTCATGAAGGTACTTCTTTTTTAGGCTAAGATCAGTGTCCAGTGAGAAGCTCAGGCAGGCAGGTGCTAAAAATGTTGAAAAATCAAATATTTCTCAGAGAAGTAAAGTAAAAAATAATGTTAGCATTTTTCACCAGAATATTGGGGGACTAAAGAATAAAATAGATGAGCTTTTAGTTTGTTTAGATGCTATAGAAACTGATAATGTAATAGATATACTATGCCTGTCTGAGCATCACATTGTCACCGGTATGGAAAATGTGAATGTCAGTGGATATAAATTAGTCTCAAATGTAAGTAGAGATAATAAGATAAGAGGAGGAGTTGCCATATATGCCAAAAGCTATCACAGTGTAAAAAATTTAGAAACAAAAAAGTTTTGTGTAGAGCAGCATATTGAAGCATGTGCCTGCCAGCTTAAACTTAATGATGATTATCTTATAATTGTAACAGTATATAGGTCCCCTTCAGGGAACTTTCAGTTATTTCTGGAAAACTTGGATGCCTTGTTGTGCTATCTGTCAGATAGGGGGAAGCAAATTATTATTTGTGGTGATTTCAATGTAGATTCACTGAAAGAGTGTAATAGGAAGAAAGACCTGGAAGTCTTACTTGGCTCATTCAATCTGACATCCGTTATTGATTTTCCTACTCGGGTAGTAAAGGACAGCAGTACATTGATAGATAACTTTTTTATAGACCAAGATAAGTTTAACAACATAAATGCTTGTCCCATTGAGAATGGTCTTTCGGATCATGGTGCACAGCTAGTAACAGTATATGAAATAGCTCCGTTCAGTAATTCGAAACTGTCCACCAGAATAGTGCGCTCGATTAATGACTTAACAACTAAAAATTTCAAAGAAAGTCTACAGCAGTTAGACTGGGATGAGGTTTACAAGGAACCTGATGTTAATTTAAAATATAATTTATTTCACGATACATTTGTAAGGGTATTTGATAACTGTTTCCCCAAGAAATTAGTAAAATTTAATTCTAAGAAACCATGCAAAAAACCATGGCTTACTAAAGGTATAAAAATATCGTGTAACCGAAAAAGGGAACTATATCTGTCCGCAAGAAAGAGTAATAACCCAGAAACAATAAAATATTATAAAAGCTACTGTGCTACATTAAGAAAAGTTATTAAAAAATCAAGAAGCATGTGCATCATGTCTGAGATTAGCTCCTCTGATAATAAAATTAAAACAATTTGGAATATTATTAAAAGGGATACAGGGCAACCAAGAGCAGAGGAAGAGGGTATTACCATCAAAACAAATGAAAACTTTATCAACAAAAAGTCAGAAGTTGAAAACATTTTTAATGATTACTTTTTAAATGTTGTGGAGAAAATAGGATCTAAATGTTCATTAGAAGGAGCAAGGCAATTAATGGAAGAGGCCATACCCACACAATTTGATACAATTGAAATTCCACCCACCTCACCTTCAGAAATTAGGAAAATAATAAACTCTCTCAAGAGTAAACGGTCATATGGAATTGATGGCATTTCCAGCAGGGTATTAAAAACTTGTTCCCAGGAGATAAGTAGGATTCTCAGTCATATTTGTAATAGCTCATTAAAGCAGGGTATTTTCCCAGATAGACTGAAATATGCTATCGTTAAACCTTTGCATAAAAAAGGGGATACATACGATGTCAACAACTACCGGCCCATCTCACTTCTGACAGCTTTATCAAAGATTTTTGAAAAAGTTATGTATTCTCGAATTGCTTCACATATTAGTATAAATAAAGTTCTAACAAAATGTCAGTTTGGTTTTCAAAAAAGCTTTTCAACTGAAAATGCTATATACACCTTCACTGATGAAATATTAAATGCTTTGAATAACCGGACATCACCAGTAGGGATTTTTTGTGATCTTTCAAAGGCGTTTGATTGTGTAAATCATGGGATTCTTCTAGATAAGCTTAAGTATTGTGGTATGAGTGGGACAGTGCACAAATGGTTTAAATCATACTTAACTGGAAGAGTGCAGAAAGTTGAAATAAGCAGTTCACATGATGTAGATGACACAATTAATTCTTCTAACTGGGGAGTTATTAAAAATGGGGTCCCACAAGGTTCGGTCTTGGGTCCTTTGCTGTTCTTAATATATATTAATGACTTGCCATTCTACATACATGAAGATGCTAAGCTAGTACTTTTTGCTGATGATACAAGTATAGCTATCACACCTGACAAACAGGAATTAACTGATGAAATTGTAAATGATATCTTCCAGAAAGTCATTAAGTGGTTCTCTACAAATGGACTCTCATTAAACTTTGATAAAACCCAGTATATACAGTTTCATACAGTAAATGGCATGACACCATTAATAAATTTAGACTTTGAACATAAATCTGTAGCTAAGGTAGAATATTCAAAATTTTTAGGTGTTTGCATTGACGAGGGACTGAATTGGAAGAAACATATTGAAGATCTCCTGAAACGTCTGAGTTCAGCTACTTATGCTATCAGAGTCATTGCAAAATTTGGTGATATAAATCTCAGTAAATTAGCTTACTACGCCTATTTTCATTCACTGCTTTCATATGGGATCATATTCTGGGGCAATTCAACATTGAGTAAAAAAGTATTCATTGCACAAAAGCGTGTAATCAGAATAATTGCTGGAGCCCACCCAAGAGCATCCTGCAGACATTTATTTAGGGATCTAGGGATACTCACTGTAGCTTCACAATATATATATTCACTCATGAAATTTGTTATTAACAATCCGACTCAATTCAAAAGTAATAGCAGTGTGCATAGCTACGACACTAGGAGAAAGGATGATATTCACTATTCAAGGTTAAATCTAACTTTGGCTCAAAAAGGGGTGAATTATGCTGCCACAAAAGTCTTTGGTCACTTACCAAGTAGCATCAAAAGTCTGACAGATAGCCAACTAGTATTTAAAAAGAAATTAAAGGAATTTCTGAATGGCAACTCCTTCTACAATGTAGATGAATTTTTAGATAAAACATAAAAAAATATATTAAAAAAATTAAAAAAAATTTACAAAAAAAAAATCTTAAAATATAGATTGTCAAGTATAGACATAATTTACTAAACTGACACGTTCCACATCATTACGAAATGTCGTATACATGATCTAAGGAACAAGTATTAATCTAATCTAATCTAATCTAATGTATCCTGGCTGTGAAGATTATCTGTCTCTCTCTTTGTAATTGTCTGGCAATGTGTGTCGTCTTTCCTCTTTATCGCGCCATTTGCGCATCAGTCGCACTGCGCCATGAACAAGTCATGAAGATGGGATCTAATGCCCCGTTCATACTGATATCAGTAAAAGAACGTGGTGGAAAAGAATAGCGGCCGAGCGCTTTCTCATACTCGACACCACAATTGCCCAAAGTTCTCTAACACACTGTTTTAAGCAATTTGTAAATAATTAGAGTTTGAATAACTATGTTTATTGAGGAAGAATAGTTGCTAATACAAATTTACAAAATTCTGCTGATGGAGGCGTTATATAAAATATATCACATTAAAAATGTTTTTAGTGGTAATAATAACTAGAACAATCATTTTTAGTCGAAATCATCTTTCCTCCAGCTCAGATGTCCTTTATCTTCTTGAGTGTCTCCGAGTTTGTAATAAGTGGTCCTGATTCTTAAATATTATGAAGATCAAACTCATAATTCCTAGAAAATCTGATGTGTAATTCACTTTTGTAGCATGATAAACATTTTTACTACTCCTGTATTTTCCAAAGAGACAAAATCTACATGAGCACTTTCAATCTTTAATGGACACTAACTCTTAATCTTTTGGTTTTTGCTTTAGATTAACAATTCGAAGATCAAACACACTCCATTTTCGAGACAATTTCTCCCCATCTACTCGTGCCGAGACTTAACCATCAACTAACTCGTCAAGACTGTTTATAGTTTTTCCACCAGAAATGATCGATTTATTTTACCGCGCGTCTTTGCTTTGCTCCGCGGCGAGTCTGACAAACATTTAAATATAAATTATTAATACGTAAGTCAATGACTTCAACTAAACCGTAGCCTTTGAATTTAATAGGATCAGTTAAGGTAAAAATAATTGTGACAATTTCGTAATTACGAAATTGCTAAGTGTGAATGTGTAACATTTAAAGCTGAGTAACATAAGTGAAGTTTTATTATTCTATAAGTTTGTAACAATGCGATTAAAAAATTAACGCTTCGAAATACAGCGGAAATGTTGCACTTCTGTGCACCAGAACTACATCCGAAAATAAGATGACTTCACAAATTTCGTAAATGGGGCTTGGTATCGAAAACTGCTGTTGGCGGAACGTTATATTTAACGAACAATATATCCGAGCGTGTGCTAGGTCTCTAATGATCACGATGCCGACGGGACATTAAATCCCAAGCTTCCTTCTTCAGAGTAAAAAATTTGCACTACACATAAAAAGAACTGTTACACTACGTACAGAAGGTAACAGGAATATGCAATGTGACGAACGAAATATACTTTTTTTTCAAAGACAATAATTACGCTGAAGTTACCGCGATTTATGATGATCACCTGAGAAATACAAATGGTGGGACGAGGTTGTTAATGGGGTGTGTGGTCACCACAGCAGCCAATGCATACGCTGCAGCGAGCTCCAGTCGTGGGAAGCAGGATCATGAGCAGTTACTGATATGGTATCTTCTTTTCGGACATGTCCGAAAGAACAAACACCATGCGTTGACATTAAAGCCCGTAATTTTTACGAATTCGAAATATTTAAACATCTTGACCGTTTCGGGGCATTGAAATAAATCCAACGGCAAAGTTGAAAATTTGTGCTGGACCGGATTTCGAACTCTGATTTCCCGCTTCGGGCCAGCAGTCGCCTTTACAAATCAGACTATCCAGGTACTCTTCCCCTCCAACCCAAATTCTCATCTTATAATGGATGGTAGTGCCTCCTGCCCATTAGTTCCTCTTGTCCGAAGCCTATACTAGATACCCACAAGGGGCGAACGTATTCAACAAATTTTCAAATGTTTGTTAAGCTTATGGGACTTAACTACGGGGTCATCAGTCCCTAAACTTACAAACTACTTATGAACTACTTACGAACTAGGACGGCACAAATATCCATGCCCGAGGGGGGATTAGAACCCCCGACCGTAGTGGCCGTGCTGACCGTGACTGGAGCGCCTTAGTCACCTCGGCCACCGCGGCCGGCGCGAACGTATTAATGCGTCCGCATTGAAATTGTCAATTGTTTGTTTTGGGAATATGTACAATTATTGATACGGAGTCTGTTATTTGGCCCGAAGCGGAAAATCCGGGTTCGAATCACGGTCCAGGACAAATTTTCAACATTGCCGTTTGATTTATTTCAATGCCCTGAAACGATCGCCATGTTTAAATATTTTGATAAGGAGTTCTTGTGGTAGGACGCTTGATTCCCCCAACAGTTATTTGCATGTTTGGTCTAAGTTTTGGCGCTGAAGACCTCGTTGTCGTACACTCAAAACCTCATTCATCCATATCCACCCGTCGCCAAGTTTCATCTGGCGATGTTACTTGGCAGTGGCACAGCATGCGGAAGTTACTTTCGTCGTCTTGTACACCAGTGTATAATACCATAGTAAAATGTTTATAAACGAAGTTATAACCACCAATCAACCTATCCTCAATTAACGTAGACTTAACGAACTAGTTTAACTTTTTCGTACGCACACAAAACACAGATAACCCATGCACATCCTCAATTATGTTGGCAACACATGTAAACGAATTCCTAAACGAGATCTACCTTGAAACCTGTGAGATAGTAAATATTGAAATAGTGAGTTATAAAGGATGAAATATACAAACCGTGACGAAGCTGTGTGAATTCAGCCAGTGACCAGGTGGGAAGAACAACACGGAAATCACGAGAATATAAAACTTGAGTAGACTATATTATTTCATTAAAACAAAGTGAACTGTTTGTAATCTGTTCAGCCTACATCAGCAAGCAAAAACATTTCCAGATATAGAGTCCACTGATGCCTTAAAATAAAGGGCGAAACACGTATGGTTGAAATGAAAGAACAGCAACAAGAATACAGCTGTTTCATTTCCGAAAACAAATATTTCTTTACTTGCTGTGGAAGATTGTCACACCAACAAACGTTGTTGCAAAACATCTAATTAATTCTAAATCTCGATGTGACCACAATCCTAAATCGTTGATTCCCTCGCACATGCGTTTGTGAACTGGGATCAACAAGTAGAAACGCTAGAAACGCATTAGGAAGAATGTGGCCACTGTCACTAGGTCTGGAAAATCGGAAATACTTCTACTACACCACATATAATACCTGACTGGTATTTGCATCCCAGTGGAAGTTTAACATTAGGGCTTGAGTGCTGTACCATTATGTATCCTAGAAAGGCTATTCACTGTGCAAGATTTTCTCCAGTTCTTAACAGCTGCGAATTTTGTTGGCTTTAAATCTTAAATACAAATTTTAGATGTAAAACTGCAATGGGTGGACAATATGCATACATGCAATACATTACAAAAAAGTTCAAAAGTTTGGTGATGATCGTGTATTTAGCCGCCACTTTCGTCATGCTTGCCCTCCCAGGTCCCCAGACCTCAGTCCGTGCGATTATTGGGGTTACCTGAAGTCGCAAGTGTATCGTGATCGACCGACATCTCTAGGGATGCTGAAAGACAACAACCGACGCCAATGCCTCACCATAACTCCGTACATGTTTTACAGTGCTGTTCACAACATTATTCGTCGACTACAGCTATTGTTGAGGAATGATGGTGAACATATTGAGCATTTCCTGTAAAGAACATCATCTTTGCTTTGTCTTTACTTGTTTTGCTAATTATTGCTTTTCTGATCAGATGAAGCGCCATATATCGGGCATTTTTGAACTTTTTTTGTTCTAATAAAACCCCATGTCATTCCAAGCATGTGTGTCAATTTTAACCTCTCTATCTACATTATTCCGTGATTTATTAAGTTTTCAAATTTATACTGACTTTTCGATCACCCGGTAGTTTGTAAGTCTAGAGACATAACCACATTAGTTAAGTCTCACAGATGTACATTTTTTTTTTATTTGAGCCACGATCGCAGTACATCACTGTCGTACGAAGTCTTGGACGTTACCTTGCAGTCCATTCTACTGCTACGGCCAACACAAACTATCGGTGAAATACATGATACCTCATACTTTCAAACAGGACAACTCGGTGGTTCGCAGTTGTTGGGAGCATTTGTGACGAAAACGGCTGCAGTGTTTGTTTCGCTAGCGACAGCATCCTCGTTAAGAACAGTGTAAGAAAACAAGGAAAAACACGAGGGGTGTTCAGATGAAAACGACACTGTGGGTAGAATTCAAGTTTTCATTCAAAAGTAATCACCAGAGGCGTGACCATAACTATCCCACTGTTTAACGAGCCGAGAGATATTCTGTTTCCAGAATTCATGTGGCTGTGACAAGAGCCAGTCAGTCCTCTATTATGTCCTTCAGTTCGTCTTCGGAGTTGAAGCGCTTCGCTTTGCTTTGCTTTGCTTTGAGTTTTTATTTTTTATTTTTAGTGGGCCAAACAGATGGAAGTCACAGGGCGGCAATGTTCGGACTGTAGAGCGGATGTTAAAGCTGCTCCCACATGAACTTGGCAGTGCACTGAGTTTCCCTGGAGACATGAACACGCGCGTTGTCATGGAGCAGAATCATTCCCTCCGTGAGCAGTCCAGGCCGTTTGCTCTTGATGGACTTGAGTAGGTTACGGGGTGTCTCACGGTACACGTCACTTAACTGTTTTTCCGTGCTCGAGGAATTCGATGAGTTTCGGACCTCTGATGTCGAAAAAGACTGCCGAGGGCACAGCCTTGAATTTTCTAAGGGCGAGTTGACGACGCACGCTTCGCGTTCCTAGATGTCGCAAAGTGGCATTTTCACATTTCAACCGTTTTTTCTCTTTTTTCTTTTGTGAAGACGTTTCGTACCTTTTCATTTGAACACTCCTCGTATTATTGGCGAAAAGGAATAGCGGGCGAAACCCCGAAGTTAACTGATGAGGACTGACAGTAGGGCTGGAGCTTAACATTCATGGAAGAGATGCAGTTGCTAAACCGTTAACGGAGCCAACGCAAAGCTGTGAAGGAAGTGGTGACACTAAGTATTTGGTATGATCCGACCAATCATATTTTATATTGCTTCCTACAAACAACCGGATTTGTGTATCGAAAACGCCAAAGAGACTTACTGTACGGCGAGCCTACTTTCTTCAGTAAAGCATGATGGTTCCGTCACGAATTGCATATCTACCGTTTGTATCGTTACCCTCTCTGGTCGGATAACTGAATGACGTTATCATATACAAACTCCGTCATGGGAATCCCCACCTTCTTGTGCATGAAGACATACCAAGCATAAGAAAAGCAAGGCTTCGCCCTCGTCATCCCCCCCCCCCCCCCCTTGAGACTGCAAGAACTTTAGTTACCAACAGTTTTAATACCTATGACTGCTGGAGACAAACATGGCAGATTAACGCAACACCAGAACAACTGAAGATGCCGTGCACATCAACCAAGCCATCTGGCTTTGATTTACCGCGCAAAGATTGGTCAGCACTTAACAGAATAAGAACCAACACTGGAAGGTGTGCAGACCTTCTGTACAAGTGGAAGAAAATAGCTTCTCCAAGCTGTGACTGTGGCGCTGAAAAGCAGACTGTCTACCATGTGGTTCAAGAATGTCCCCTGAGAGCTTTCGCTGGCGACCAGAGTTCCTGATGGTTACGGAGGGATCACTGGACTATATTCATGGACTTGATATTAGTTTTTAGTTTGTTACACGTGTAAAATTATACGTATCTTTGTTATTAAAACATCAAATAACTGTAAATTTTCTGATATTGTCATACGCTAAATAAATAAATCCGTTATGGGAAGCCTTAGAGCAGAAAGTGAGGACTAAATTTACATCGTTAAACTAATTGGCGGATGTTTTTGTAACAGAATGGGTAACATTAAGTTGGAAATAGTGAAGACATTTTATAAGAATTGCAGCCAATACTGTTCCAACACATTACTAACAAATATTGTGTGTGATAGGTTTTTATATTTTTTGAGCACCTCCTGTATATTTGTGACGCCCTTCAGATTTAATCAAATTACTATCAAGAGAATTTTGAGACCGGCTTACGTCTCCGCAAGAGAATATGTTTTCATTTAATTGCGATAATGGTGCAAAGACGAAATCTCAGTTAAGAAGAATATAATAAATTCACAAACACAAGAGGTTATAGTAAGGAATGAAGCTGATTTCAATAGTTTAACCCCCTGACACCACTTATGCTCGAGAAAGCTGAGCGTCTCTAAAAATTTTCAAATGTATGTAAACCTATTCGACCAAATTGCTATGGTCATCAGTCCCTAGACTTGCAAACTAGTTTAACTAATACTCAAGACACCCTATTTTATAAAAATTGTCAGTCGGTAAGAAGACTACCCGCGAAAGCAAATGTTGGGTAGTCAAGTTCCGGTTCCGCACACACAGGTCTGAAAGTTCCATAGCTGCGCGGCGCTCCGCTACAAAGTGAAAGCTTTGTTTTTGCAAACCCTTCTCTCAATAATAGAATCCGGGTTAACGCGTACGAAATGCACAATTGAGCGACTACTTTAGGCTGTGAGTTGCAGGAATTTGTTGTTCCGCGGTGGTTTGTGCGATGCAAATAGCGAGTTTCCGCGCGGGAAGTTTGGTTGACGGCCAGCCGAATTAGGAAGCGAGGAGAAAGTGGCCGTGGCCTTGTGGGGGACGCCGTCTCCTCTAAGTTTATCGCGCGACACCCAGCGACTCGCGTTTACTGCCTGTCCCGCTTCTAAACAACCTTACACTATTTATCTACTTACTCGGTTTCTCAAGGTGAACCTCTGTTACTGTTTTTGTTGTCACCGTAAGTGGTCAAGGACAACTGCGACAGATGCAGGGTGAGAGGATCTGAACGTTCAACCATAACGCTTTGAAGTGCCCGTGCGTCATTTGTGTTCTGTGCTTTATAGTCTAGTAACGGCGTCACAAAAAAGGCCCTTTTCTTGCAAAAAATGAAGATTTTATTTTGTGCATATAACAGAGTATGTAGGATTCAAGTTTTAGATCTTCAGAACCTTTGGAATAACGTTTTGTGCCCCCCCCCCCCCCCAAAAAAAAAAAAAAAAAAAAAAAAAAAATGCCAATTACTCAGGAACTTTGCATCCTACTGAAAATGTTAACTTATTGAAAAGAAATCATTAAATTTTACGTCGAATGACCAAATTACGTGTCAGAATCAGTCCAACCGTTTGGCCGCAATCAGTTGTCGAAATTCGGTCATTATACCGACTTGACTAAAAAGTCGACTGGAAAACGGATATTCAAAATGAAAAATGTCAAGTTATGAAAGTTGTAGAGGATGAAATTCAACGTTACAAAAGCATCTAGCTTTTTAATTTTAGGCAACATTAATGAAATGTTTTCTCTTTTTTTTATTACAGTTATTAGTCAAAGTTATTCGATGAAATAAAATTTCTACTTTAAATCATTTTCTGGATACTGACAACGTCGCATCTCTTTCTAAGACGTTTCAAAGAGCTTTTGCCGTATCAACTGAAAGTGCACCTATCCATATACAGATGGAGATTTTAGATTTTCAGCGTAATTCCCTATTGAAAGAGGAATTATATCACGTTAAGACTGTTCAGCAGGCTTAAAAATGTTCAAATGTTTGTTAAGCTTAAGGGACTTGACTACGGGGTCATCAGTCCCTAAACTTACAAACTACTTATGAACTACCTACAACTAAGGACGGCACAAATATCCATGTCCGAGGGGGGATTCGAACCCCCGACCGTAGTGGCTGTGCAGACCGTGACTGAAGCGCCTCAGTCCCCTCGGCCACCGCGGCCGGCTCAGCAGCCTTAAGAAGGATTTCCTCGAGAAGAGTTTCCATGCTTTCATTATGATAGTGAAAAAGTGATATTGTCTGGCTCAACTTACATGCATGTACACGATTTTTTTTTTTTCAATAACGGATGTAAATGAGTCACGATTACGAGGCAGCCGGTGTGATGATAGATAAACCGCCTCTACCTCTCAGTGTGCCGACTGTTCGTACCAGATATACATTACGAATTCAGCGAATTAAACGTAATTACATTTTTTCTGATATATTTGTTTAGAACTGTACTCATGATACTCTCGGTAGGGAAGCGCTAGGTATTTTTTTTTCTTTCACGTGTAGATTTGATAATTTAGTCTACGCCTAACATTCTATGGAAAGTCCCTATTTCTATACCTCAGTTAAAATTAAACATTTTACACGGAAAACCCCGGCTCGCACAATATTATTTGTGTAATGCAGTTAAAAAAAAACAAGCATTTATTTTTTATTTTTTACCAATTCTGCCGTCTAAGCAGCGACTCTGCAATTTATTCGTGCAACGTTCCGCTGACAACATACCGGCGTTGTGGGGCGGCAAAGTGCCATTAGGCGAGAAGGCCAATATTGTGGCCGGACCTGCCAAAAGGATACCAAATGATGACATTTTTCTTACTGTGAGTTTAAGATGTACAGATTTTCTCTACTAGAAGTCTGTCACGAGCATTTTCTCTGATGTTTCTGCAGATATTTGCAATATTCTTTTTGAATTGGGAAGGTGGGGTGGGCCCAAATACTGCCCATAATGTGCTTCGTGCCATGCCCAGTATACACAGTGGTGGTGACTGGTGTTGTGGGGTGCTAAACGTGCAGGTCATCAGCGCCCGTGCTCAAAAGAAATGGATGAAAGTAAAGTGGCGCATGTCCTAAGGACGTACAGAAATCTAAAGTACAACCAAAAGTAATGATCACAGGAAACAAGTTTAAAAATTAGGCAAAACGTTCCAGTTTAAAATATGACTACAAGCACTGTTAAAAGGTCGACAGAGGATTGTGGTCCAGTGACTACTTAACAATGAAGAGTGACCGAGCCACTCTGTTACACATTCAAACGTCTCACCCAATATTTTGGAAAGAAGTCCAGACATCATACAAAACGATCCGCAGTTGCCTCATCGCCAGTTAAAATTGAGTTTAGGTCCCGTGAGACCTAAATTTGTCCCCAATCATATGAAATGCACTCATTTAAAATACGCAGGATCGACAGTTGTCTTCTGCATGTATTACACACTGCCTTTCATTACCATGTTGAAAGATAACAGCTGTTTTTCAAATTAGCAGAGGTGATCGTACTGAGTTCCTACGATCGATCCACACAATCTTCCTATGGCGATGATAAATGATACCTAACAACGTTCGATGTTCTCGAGGTCACCACGGTTACGTCCATCGTGATGTTGCACGCAAAACTGAGACTTATCTAAAAAGATTGTCACCCTTGCATCCACACCACTGCTGGCGTGATTCCTTGGGCGTTGTGGCAAGAGAAGCTGCTGCAACTATATTACTGCCCTGTGGTGTTCCACACAATATCGCATCCTCCGTGAAAGTATATGGCTCGCTAGAAAAAGAGCTCATTTACCGACCCAAGATACGTGACGTGGCTGCACCATCCTGTACGGTTTAGCGAAAGATTATGTCCTCTGAGGCGCTAGTCGCGGGGGATCCTACACACCTTGCACGGCTTTAAGTAATGCCCTCCTGAACCAATAGATTCCATATTCTCACGTTATTCCTAGGATACCAATAAACATGAACAAAAGTAGAGCAGAACGATAAACGGCAGGCTTCATAGGCCATGACCCTGCCATAGTCACGTTCTGACACGTGCTGGTAGGCGTTTCTCCCTCTTAGATGAGGGCAAATCAGGAAGTCTTTGCATCTATTTAAGCCAAATTAAAGCTGTGAACGCAAATTCAACATATAATTTCCCAGCATTGGTCCTTTCTCGGTTCGGGCTTACTTTATCTGTCGGTAGCTCCACCGCAAGGCGCAGATTGTTGTTTTCAGTCCGGAAACGCGTTTAATGCAGCTCTCCACCCTACTGTGTCCTGTGCAAGTCTCTCCTTCGCCTCATAAGAACGGCAACCCACATCCATTTGAATATGCTTACTGTATTCATCTCAAGATCATTCTTTACTTCGGCCATTGGAAGTTATTTTGCTACCCAAATAAAAAACTAGTCTTTATTGTCTCGTTACCTAATTCCTTCAGTAACACCTGATTTTATTACACTGAATTCCATTATCCTTGATTTGATCTTGTTAATGTTTACCTGATAACCTTTCAAACACTGCCCATTCCATTTAATTGCTCTTCCGGCTGTTAATGACGAGGGTTATGCTTCACACGTCCACAGCGTTAGAGTAAGGGATGAACACCCATCGAGATCTACAAGAAAATACAGTCCAAATATTAGAAAAACTGTTTCGCGATGAGAAGTGTGTGGTTCGGAGAGTTCCAAAAAGGCCGCGAAGACATACAGGCCAGTGGACAGTCAGGGAGGCCGCGTTCGTCGCTGACATTTCTCGCGTGGGTGCAATGGTACCACGCTGTCACGTCTGTCGATTGCCATCGGACAATAGCGCAGAGGAGCTATCGAGCTGGACAACGTAATCCTGCTTCACGACAATGCGGGTCTACATGTGAAAACAGCCGAAAATCTTCGCGAAATTCACAGGGAGTTTCTGGACCACATCCCCCCCCCCCCCCCCACACACACACACACCATACAGTTCAGACCTCGCCACTGGTGATGCCCACGTTTTCAGACCGCTGAAGACGTTCCTGGCAGGATAGTGATTCGAAAGTAACGATGAAACCAAGAGAAGTCTGACGGTGTTTCCATAGTCATCTGGGCGAATTCTACCGCAGGGGTATCTCAAATTTAGTCCTGCGATTTCGCAGGGGTATCTCAAATTTAGTCCTGCGATAGAAAAAATGTATGAACAGGGGTGGAGACTATCTAGGAAATAGTTTAAAGTCCGTAGAATATGATGCACGAGGGGTGTTCAAGTGAAAAGCTACGAAACATCTTAACAACCAAATACGCCGCTTTGAGATAACAGTGCGACATCTAGGGACGCGAAACATGGGTCGTCATCTTCCCCTAAAAATACAAAAATACAAGGCTGTGCCCTCACCAGGCAAGGCGATACTCACCGTCTTTCTCTACGTCCGAGATCCGATAGAGCACAGAAAAACCAGGAACAGTTACTTGTACTGTGAGACACACTGAACCTCCGCAAGTCCAGCAAGAGCAAACGGCCTGTGCTGCTCGCGGAGGAAGTGATTCTGCTCCATGATAATGCGCGTCTACACGTCTCCAGGGTCACACAAAATGTAGGGGAGACCGGGACACATTTTCCATAGGGGCAAGTTTTCCAACTCGTTTTAGTTTCGAAACATTCCGTTAGATGGTACCACCGGCGATACTGTAGGAAGCAGCAACAAAGCACGTTTCATTTACGAAAGTTTCAGTGTTGTACCAGTAGTCACATTGCCGGCAGGACTGTTTTTGTCATTTTTGCAAAGGTGACTAAACTTTCGCGTTTTTATTGAAACTTGAAATAAACATACTAGCGTTAAGCTTATTAGTTTGACGCTGCACGTACTAAAAGTCGGTTTCTTTCTTCACGTAACTGTGCATTTGTTTCGTAAATAGCTTCCACGGATAATCATGGACGTAGTGTTATAGTTCCGAATATGGCGACGGGGCACGTTTTCCCAGAGCACACGGGGCATATATTCCTGCACGTGTCTCGTTGGAAAACGTGCCTCGGCCTAGAACATCTCGTATTATTCCTTTAAATTTGTATTTATTGTGTAATAAATTGTGCCAAATAGCCCTCTTTCAAATGGTTCATTGTAAAATGTGTTTTACAGACTTAAAATGGTCCGAAATTATACAGAGAAGACCGAGAGGGGTTCGTGCAGTCCTGAAGTAATAAATGCTGGTATATTGCATTTAGAGGCTGGTGCAGTCTCAGAAAAGCATCCATGAACTTCAATATTCCACATAGGACTCAGAACAATTACTAGTTGAAATTCCCTACTTTACAGACAGACCAGCTCCTACAAATTCTGAATGCCCTATCAGTCCTGGACTAGATTCAAACTTGCCAGAAAAAACGACTGATCATCACAGCTTCCATTCGAGCCCATCGAATTCATCAACTCCTACTATACCAACAAATACCTTTCCTCTTGCTTGTCAAGAAGGCGTCTCGTCTACATCCACAATGTCTTGGCCAACACCAGAAGAAATTAGGCCTTTTGAGAAGGCGGCACCTAGGAAGCAAACACAACATGGAAGGAAAGAAAGGAAGTCAGCTGCATTGACTGATAGTCCAGTTAAAAACCAGATGAAAAAATAAATTATCCATATAAAGTATTATTGGAAAACTTGCCCCTGTACATTTTAAGTAAGCTGGAAAACTTGCCCCGCATACGGGGCAAATTTTTCAACGCA
This sequence comes from Locusta migratoria, assembly GCA_026315105.1. Classification (NCBI taxonomy): domain Eukaryota; kingdom Metazoa; phylum Arthropoda; class Insecta; order Orthoptera; family Acrididae; genus Locusta; species Locusta migratoria. The sequence goes on from CM048755.1 coordinate 623,072,853, forward strand.
ACATGGTCAGACAAAACCATTTTCTGTCAAGAAGGATATTTGCTATTTTCAAAAATATTTCTACAAGACTGTAGATAAAAGTATAGGAAATACAATGATCTGTTGTTTACATCAAAACTGATAAAAATCAAAAGAACAAAAATTAAAAATATAAAAAGGTGGGAAACATGCCCCGGTCTCCCCTACTGGCCAAGTTCAAATGGGAGCAGCTTGAGCATCCGCCCTACAAAATGTTCAAATGTTTGTAAATCTATTGGACCAAACTGCGTGGTCATCAGTCCGTAGCGACTCGAACTTCCGATGTCGAGCAACCGCGCGCTCTGCAGCGAGGCGCCTTGGACCACTCGGCTACTCCACCGCGGAATCCGCCCTACAGCCCGGACATGTCACCCTGTCACTTCTATCTGTTTGGTCCGCTAAATAGAAAAAAATTTCACCAAGGAAAGCGCTTCAACTCTGACGACGAACTGAAGGACACAGTAGAGGGCTGGCTCTTGTCACAGCCACAGTAATCCTGGGAACAGGGAATCCTTCAGCTCGTGAAACTGTGCGATAGTTGTGCTCAGGCGTCTGGTGATTAAGTCTGAATAAAAAATTCAATTATATCAATAGTGTCGTTTTATACCCTCTAATTTGAACACACTACTCGTATATTGAACTGTGGAGAAATTCTGATTTAGGCAAGACATTTTTTTGTATTTTTTCACCGAAACATGTATCAGCAATTATGTGCCACTTTCATTGGATTGCTTCCATGGGTAAGGCGGGTTGCCTCTCAAGTTTAACTGGTAAAAACAATTAGGGATCAGTTGAGATACAGGGTGTCCAGAAAAGGACTCCCTGATTTCAAAATTAAATATCTCGAAAACAAAGATCGATAGAGGAATGCAGTAAACGGTATGTTTATTGTGAAAGCCGTAAGAGGTTTATACAGTAATTTGAAATAATAGTTATAAAAGCTGCTAACAGATGGCGCTGTAATCTACCATATGTAATGCCTGATCCGAAGCCCAGAGCGATCAGTTCCACTATTGAAACGTGAAAGGAGGTTAGCGTACCGAAGGAAGAGATTAAAACCATGTACTCCATTGAACAACGCGTTTTTCTGGTGCTAGAGTACCACAGGTTAGAAGAGTCCTACGGCAACAAGGCGAAGTTTTCAAGCACGATTTAATGTTCCAAAACGACCCGATGCGAAAACCATTAGTACGCTCTTCGCAAAATTTCAACGAACAGGCAGTGGGGCATGTTGGCTGCAAGCAAACCGCAGTTACGCCTGAAAATATCACCATAGTTTCTGGAATTATTCAGCGAAATTCAATGTCATCCGTCCGTAGAATTGCATCTGAGATTGGTTTGAAGCGTTCCAGCACGCAGAAAATACTGAGAAAGAGCCTACACATGTTTCCATTAAAAATTCAAACGCACCAGGCTATACCCGCACGAGCTGTGCAACAAAGGGTTGCCTTTTCTAATCAGATGCTCACAATGATTGATAGTGAAGGGTTTGATGTTGGCTACATCTGGTTTACAGATGAAGCACACTTCCACCTGAATGGATATGTGAATAAGCAGAACTGGCGATTTTGGGGTTCCGAAAAGCCATATTGGTGTGAAGCAAAACCCCTGTATTCTCCTAAAGTTACTGTGTGGGCTGCAGTATACAGCAGAGGCATTATTGGCTCTTTTTTCATTCGAGAAACGGTCACTGGTGCACGTTACGTTGCAATTTTGGAACTATTTGTTGCCACACAGCAAGCGTTAGAGGATCGACTAGGTACTGAATGGTTTATGCAAGATGGAGCCCGACCACATCGGACCGAGCAAGTGTTTCGCTTTCTTGAAGAGTACTTCGGGAATCGAGTCATTGCTTTGGAGTATCCCAAATTTACTGGTGCAGCCATGGATTGGCCTCCATATTCGCCGGATTTGACTCCCTGTGACTTTTTTAAAAATTTATTTTATTTATTTTTTTTAATGGGGCACAGCCCGCCACGCTGGACGAGCGTGAATCGGCGATCTCTGTGGCATGTGAATCCATTTCGGTTGAGACACTACGATATGTGATAGCGAATTTCATTCTTCGATTGCGCCACCTCTGTAGTGCCAATGGTGAACATTTTGAAAACACTGTGATGCGATTGTTTGCAAAGAGCCTTTTCATACGATTATTTCACTTATGAATGCTGATATGAGCTGTACAACATACAACGCCATCCGTTAGCAGCTTTTGTAACTATTATTTCAAACTGCAGTATAAAATTCTTACAGCCTTCACAATAAACATACCGTTTACCGCATTCCTCTATCGATCTTTGTTTTTCGAGATATTTAATTTTGAAATCAGGGAGCGCTTTTCTGGACACCCTGTATTTAGGTTATGAAATATTGTTATCGGTAGAATTAACTAAAATCGTTCGATGTCTTTCTGTCGGGTCTACGGAGTGGAGACAACATGACGGCAACCAAGATAGTGGTAATAAAGTTGCTGCAGAGGGAATTGGTGTTGATTTGTGTTTACCACACGAATTACTCAAGCAGTTGCGTTCAGATAGTGTAGTGAGCAGGTACTGCAATGCAACAACGTGACTCAACCGAAGCTATGGCATGGGCGCGATAATCAGATAACAGCAACCGGACACGATTTCAGACAACAGGAATCGTTAAAAGAAGTCAAGGACAAGGTTGTCCAAGGGCAACATTTCTCTTCGTTTGATACTTTTTGAAACAAGATTCATTGTGCAAGTCCAATGGCGTAGCTATGTCACCAAGGGCCCCGGGGCAAAATTGACATTGGGGCCCTGTTTACACTAATACTGTACAGATGCAAAACTACTTCATCATCAGTTCCTTACCGCCCACTGGAAGACATAATAAGGCAAACCTAAATACTATTAAGTAAATTATTATGTGTCATGCAGCAGATAATATTTAATTGTACCCTTAAATATAGTTATAACTGTGAAAGTTGGTTTGTTTGTTATGCTTTCAAGCAAAAGTTACTGGGCGGATTTGAATGAAATTTTGCAGAGGGATAGTTTTGGACCTGGGTAGGACATAAAGATAAACGACCTCTTGGGATAGTTTTCGAAGTTGCTCCATACTAGGTGAATGAAGTCGCAGGTATAAGCTAGTAAAAAATAATGGAGGAGTATTACTTAACCATGAAAACATGCCCCCCTGCCGCGAAGCAAACCGGGAACAGTCAAGTCCGCGGTGAGAGCAGGCGGATTGTAGTCAGTACCGACATCTCACTGTCGCTAAACTACTGCGCTGTTAAGTCATTGCTCCGTACCGATCAGCTTAATTTCGTTGATAGCCCAATCAAAGAAGGAAAATAGGGGAAATATTCGTGTAGGATGGTTTGAGACAAGAAAGTTACCGGATTTTGTTTGATGGACTACTTTGGTTTGAGCCGTGCCCATATCAGGCTTCATGAAGAATATATTAATGTCTGGCCAGGAAAAAGTAACAAGTAAAATAACTAAGTTGACATCTTCGCTTATTATAGTGGCAGTGGGGTACAGGGTAGTGTCTTGAATGCACCATTTACTATTGTGACAAAGTAACCATATTTTCTCTTCTTCTTGCACGAATTTAAGAGTGCAATTGGTTACAGCACTTCATTGGGATTTATGATTATGGAGCACACCCTTGGGGAATTCACTACACAAACTGTTGAGTTACCATAATAATACCGTTCTGTAATAATTAATTGTAGAGACTTCATATTCAAATGTGGTTACACTCTCTACTGTCAAATACTGTGCTAGTAATTCAACACAATTCACTGTTATTTTACAAAGATTGGTAGGTACGGCAACTCCGACTTCAACCGACAATACGCTGACGATGGCAGGGTCCACATCTTAGCGGACAAGCAAAGGACCTTGTTGTGTTTATATTCTGGGATGCGAATAATTTTTGGATTTGAGGTTTGTTGGTCAGGGTTCAAAAAGTTCAAAGTCAGAAAACCTTCATTCAACTAAATTATTATATACAGTAGAACTCCGATTATCCGAAGTAATTGGGGCACATGAAAGTGTTCAAGGATCTACGGTAACTTTTTTGGAACGTCGCTCACGTAGGCCAAGGGGCCCCTGGAGCTCGGGGGCCCCGGGGCACTGCCCCGCCTAGCCCTATCATAGCTACGCCACTGTGCAAGTCATATATACTATTACCGCACATACTGTAGATGGCGTTAGTACAACGCAATTTGTGCGGTCTGTATGAAATTTTAATCATTTTCATATTTAGGTATATACTTTTCGTGATAGCATTCTGGCGCTTGTTGCATGCGTCCCTAGAGGCGTTGTAGTTTCTGTGACCAGACGACGTGTAAAGCCCGTTTTAAACGATGAACGAAAGTGAACAAGACAGATAATAGTCTACTGAAGCGCTCCTAGCGTACTAGCCCTGAACTACAAACTCAAGCCAGATCTTGTGGCAGCGTGTTTAGACGATATCGAACAGTAATACCCGATGTTGAAAGTGAGGTTATAACAGGCGATTTGTTATGTAGGAAGTCATAGTTTAATACTGGAATTAAAGAAACAACGCTAAATTTTATTGATGGCCAAAGAAAACCTTGCAGTCTATGTTTTTGGTCAACTTAGTGTGGTAAAGTTCTGGGAAGTGAAACAGCATTTCAAAACATTCACATCTATTTTCAAGCGAAAAAAATAAACTTATGAACACATCAAGCCATATTTATAAGAGCGTAAATAGACCTTCTTTACTTTATCTACTGTACTACGATTTGCCCACTGACATTGTTAATAACGTCATGCACAACTGATTTTGTCTTTCATTTGGACTGACTTTTTCATTTAAAATGCTATTTAATGAAAATTGCATCATCAAAGTACAATCTTATTCAAATAAACAATTGGCTTCAGTCTTTTCTGTTACGATATTACATAACATAAACTATTTTTCGGTTTCAGATGTAGGCCTACGACCTCGCTTTTCGGTGGACAATAATTGACATAAATATTTAAGTCTTCATGAAACATTTGCAATTTACCGCTAAACCAAAGTATAATAAACTAAAGATTAATAAGACAAATTTGCGTGCAAACCGTTCAATTGTCGACTACAATATGAAAATCGCCTGACGAAAATAGGTTAACTTCCGATGTCAGCAGACGACCGTTCAATCAAAACAATCTTCTCGAGAATTCTTAACATGACGTTGACGTTAAGTGACGGTCTGGTGACGGGCAGTGTGAATGCCGTCATTAGAAATACATTTTGTAATACATTCTGATCATAAACTTCAACATAACGTAAAATATACGTAAATACGAAGGAAAATGGCGGACTAACTGGAGCAGTGACTGCAGCTGAAAGCTACTAGCTCGCGCATGCGCAGTGAACCCACTAGTACCGAATTTAGAACGGGCCCTATTTCTTTATCGCTACAATTATCACGCTTCGATACTAGCGCGATCATACTAGTGCAGCCGTTCAAACGACTGACGGCCGCCATTAACGCAACTTGTTATCAATCCATTACAAGTTCGTTGATCGTTTAAAACGGGCTTAAGTGAAGGGGACGGCTGCGTAGCTCTGGCTGTGAGGCCAGCCCGGCAGACAAGGAAACAACGGGCAATACTGGAAGCCCCGTTACGGTAGCGGGGGACGTGCCTTCCGGTTGGGGTCGTGTCCAGCCGGCCAAGGAGGCTCGCTTACCGGCCGTGGCCAGCGCATCGCACCGTTTCGGCGCTCCTGTCGTACCCGCACTAAATTTCAAGGTCCGCCGCCGAGTCTGCTAAGTTTTGCAATGCAGCAAAATGCGTCGCGATTTAGAGAGCTGTGTGGCGGAGATGTGTTGTCCACTCGAGCGAAACTACGAGGAGACTTCAGACAATTTGTGCATTATTACGACAGGACAAATCGTATATAACGAGTTCTGTACTACACGTTAAAGTTACACAGATACACATTTTCCCAACTTAGTCATCAGGCCTCTAAATTTACAGGAATGGTTGCAATCAAAATCATCGGACCTGAACGATGTACAGGGTAATTCTAACTAAGCTGTTCAACTCAAATATTTCTGGAACCGTTTTCACCCAAATAAATTATAAGTCCTCACTTAACGACGTATAGTCTGTTGGCATAGCTATATTAATTACATAGATATCGATATCAACTTAGTTTTTCACATGGAACTATAGTAATTTATGTTGGTAGTATCTTACAAGGAAAGTACTTGGACTCGAACAAACATATACACCAAAATCGTATGAGAGATATTGTAAAGGTCCCTTATTGCACTAGTGATACTCCCGCATCTGCAAAACTCTGCAGTCGTCCGTTAGAGGCCTCTGCGTTTGCCTTGCCACATTGCACTTTGACCTGTCGGTTCACCAGTAGGGACGGTGCAGTGTGCCTCCGAAGTTACGTTTTGTGACATTTGTGTGGTGAAGCGTCAGATGGAGCGGCGATTGATAATCAATCCTGCTAAAGTATTGCGATTGGTTGAGATGAAGTTACGAAAAACCATTCTTCGTGAAGATGGTATTAGTGTCGAAGATGAATCATGCGCATGCTTTCTCGTATCTGGTATGGTACAGAAATATGAGCATAAGTTAGATACTGTTGTAACACTAACACATAATAATGATAACAGGGATGATAATGACGAACTCATTGCTAGCGGTAGTGCTACGGTAAGTGCGGGAAGAGGCGATGGAAGCAGTGGCAGTGAATACCAACAGTCTTCCGAGAAGAAGGTTAAAGTTGCAACTATCATCACGGCTTTTGATTACAATACGCTAGAGAACATGTACGAAGATTATTACATAAGTTATAGTTCAGATATCTGCATTACGTATGGCGTCTACAATTACACCTACAGTTCTATATAGAGCATGATTGCAAAGTTTTGCATAAAAACGACACCCACCAGGACATTGAGGTGTACATAGAGATCCTGCAACCAAACATTCATACAGATCTGTTTGTTCGAGCCCAAGTACTTTCCTTGTTATATCTCAAAGAGACGAATTGCGTTCACATATCGAATTCGATAAGTAGCTTCTGAGAAATTACAATATTTAGAGCCCAGTTTTTATCTGTTTTGAACATCAAACCAATTGCCGTCTTATGCGGTAGTCCGTGATTTAATACCCAAATAGACAAATGCGCCACGTCGGATAAGTCGGAAACAATGTTGGTTTATAAGAGATTTATTCCACTCCAGCCAGCACAGTTTACACGTGAACTAGGACAGGACACAAGCTCCTTATCCTCTCTGGCCCTTTTATACCAGCATAGTGGCGGTGAAACATTTTTTCCGCCTTATCCGACGTGACGCATTTCCTTATTTGGGAATGGAATCACGGACTTCCGCATAAGACAGCAATTGGTTTCATAATCAAAACAGATATATCCTGGGCTCTAAATATTGTAATTTCTCCAAAGCTAGTTATCGGATTTAGATGTGTGAAAGGCCGTGAAATCATCTTTGAGATCTACGATACTAGCAGCTCCATTTGAAAAACGATGTTGATATCGATATCTATATTATTAATATAGCTGTGACAAGAGACTATACTTCGTTTAGTGAGGACTTCCTAACAATTCATCTGGGTGAAAACAGAATTACGATTTCTTAAACCGTTCCAAACATATTTGAGGGGAACAGCTTAGCTGAAATCACCTGTACATCGTACGCGCGACTAAATCGATGACGCAGAAATTGTCACATGACAAAGTGCGTTTACATTGGTCACTGAAGAGACTACAAACGATGAACGTTTACGAACTTATAAAAAACTCTGGCAACCAAATGTTCACGATAATATACGTGGCTACATACAAGAACCTGTCAATCAGACCCGGAACAGCATTAATTATTTCATAGTGTGCTAAAATTAACAACAACCGTTGAATGCTCTTTGAAAACCCAATACTATAGAGAGAAGTGAAAAATATTGCGTGTTGACCACGAAATAATTGATGTTCCTGCTCTATGGTTGACAGGTTATTGTATGTGCTCTTGTCAGGTCAGTAAATTATTCTTCTACAGTCAACATTTGTTGCCAACATTAGCACATTATGTCACCACTGCCGTAAATAAAATTTACTTTCACTTCTAAATAGGGTACAGCGGGGATATTCCGTTCATTTAAACTGTAAACTAAGTGATATGAAGTGAAACGTTTAAAAAACTTAACGGTAAACAGCCTTACTGCAAGTACAGGTGAAGACAGAGATACTGTCACACACTGCAAGCAAAAGACCTTCACAGAGAAACTAGCCTACTGTTCTAACACTTATTTGCTGTAAACGTTCGTCTTTTGTGGCGGCAATACCCGCGTCACCGATTTAGACACGTAAGTAAGATATATAGATAGCGTCTGAGACCCAGCTCTTTTGAGTACAAATATTCTTGGAAATTACCTAGAGTTTTAACGTTCCACCAATCGTTCAGTTTCTCGACGATTTAAATGTGCTCATTAGTGACAGTTATTCGAAAACTGATGTGTGGACGTCCTCATCGTTGGAAAATCTGTTGCCCTAGATGTTCATTCAGCTTGCTATTTGCCTGGATAGTCATTTGTGGCTGATGAAGTCCTTCGCTACCAATTAGTATCATCCACATATACATGCCCACGGTCAAACTGATGGCGCATTTCATTGCAGTTGGACGCGACACTGCATTGTCCATACTTCGCCAGTTTCACGGTGGATATGTAACTTACACGTTTTGCCCACAAGAGTCGTACTGCGGCGTGAACCTCAAATTTGGATTAGACTAGCACTTGTCGCGGCATTTCAAATCCGTAATATGATGCACCTGTTCGTACCACAGCAAACCTGTCTGCGGGAAACCCGCAACATCTACTCTCTCCTGAAAATGCGCCTTTCTTGTTGCTCAGTTGTTTTGCAAGCGGCAGTATTGGGCTTGGAACCACACAAAACCATCCAGGGAATATCACTATCATAATGGTCTTTGTCATTCCTGTACAAAACGTTACATTTTACAAGTGACATTTTAATAGAACGAAAAGTAATAAGATATACCAAAGGAGGGAATAAACTTAATGACGTCAGCTGTAATTTAATTTTCTATCGACAGTGCCAAAAAGCCTCTCCTTCAAGTAATTATAATAGAGCAAACCACATTCCAAACACCTAATAGTGCTTTATTAGTCCTAAAAGTGCAGGTGCGGGATTTAGATGAAGTGTGTTAAAGTGGTAGAGAATACATAATCGTTATTTCATCATCAAACTTCCCTCTCATTTACAATCAAGTTTTTGAACCGAAGTGCAAGCGTATGTTGGAATATGCTTGGCGAAAGGCATATCATGATACCGACATATCCATATGATCATTAGAAAATTTAACTAGTGTGCCTTGATATTAGACTGCTTGAATGCGAAAGTGATTTTTAATGTAAAAACGTGGCTTTAATGAAATGTGCACATTGTTCTCTTCCAGTTTGTTTTAATCACTTTAATGAAATCCCGCACCTGCACTTTGAGGACAGTATGAGCACTATCATGTGTGCAGGGATAAGTGTGTTTTAGGCTATTATTATTACTTTAAGCAGAGTGTATCTGGCACTTTTGATTGAAAATGTAATGATACACTGCCAATGAAACGTGGCCTTTGGTGCGTTCTTTCCAAATGTTCAAGTGTTTGTCAAACTTATGGGACTTAACTGCAGGGTCATCAGTCCCTAAACTTACAAACTGCTTATGAACTACCTTATACTAAAGACAGTACAAACATCCTTGCCCGAGGGGGGATTCGAAATTCCGACGGGGAACTGCCTCGCGCATCGTAGCATAGCGCCTCAATGCGCTCGGCCACTCCGCCTCAATGTAAGTGGTTCGTAATTATTACTAGATATGTAGTTGAATTAACGGCCTTTAAATTGGACTGATTTATCTCGTACATGAATTTTAATGGCTTTCTTTTAGTGCCCATATGGATGGCTTCACATTTATCAGAGTCAACTGCCAATTTTCGCACCATGCATATCTCAATCATTTGGCATTTGCTTTTAATCTTCTGGTGACTTTAGGAAACGACAAATGACAATCATCTGCGAACAGTCTAAGCGCTGTTCACGTCGTCTCCTAAATCGTTTATAAATATGAGGAACAGCAGGGGCCCTATAACTCATCCCTGGGGAACGCCAGGCGTTAACGCATCAAATACACCACCTCTCTCTCTCTCTCTCTCTCTCTCTCTCTCTCTCTCTCTCTCTCTCTCTCTCTCTCTCTCTCGCGTAATAGTATGCGTTATCTAATGAGTTTTGCTGGTTTCTTACTTGGAATAAACAAAATAATTTTAATATATAATGTTTTGTTGCAATATGGCACGGAAGCTAAAGTTCTCAACGAAATGTTCCCTTTACGATGATAATTTATTGACCAAACAAGGGTACGAACAGGCACCTGTCAACCATAGAGCAGGAACAGCATTTATAATTTACTTCAATGTCAACAGAAAGGAGTAATTCTCTTTCATAAAATTTTATTTAAGTCGTAGAATGAGGGGTTAATGAAATGATCGTATGGATTTTCAAATGTGAAAATGTTTGTATAGGTTATGGATGGGACTTAACTACGGGGTCATCAGTCCCTAAACTTACAAACTAGCTAATATTAAGGACGGCACAAATATCCATGCCCGAGGGGGGATTCGAACCCCCGACCGTAGTGGCCGTGAAGACCGTGACTGGAGCGCCTCAGTCCCCTCGGCCACCGCGGCCGGCGTATGGATTTTCATGGCCGTGATGTCCTCAGAAGGGTTCGCCCGCCTGCTGAAAGTCTTTCTATTGACGCCACTTCGGCGATTTGCTGTCGATGATTAAAGTGATGGATGGGGACAAAAACCCAAGCCCTTGCCGGAAATCAAACCCGGACCTCTTGCAGCAGGAATAATGTTATTCCTGCTGTATGGTTGGCTCTTGTCCAGTCAGTTAATGGTCATCGTAAAGGAAACATTTGGTTGTCAAAATTAGCTGAATACACCGCCGTTTGACCATGTCGCGATTCATCGTAACGTGTAAAAGAGACGACGCATCGAATATTCTTGAACGTCATTTTGTTTCTTACAATCGCTTTTTCACGTAACAAAACTAGCTGAATTCCGATTGGCGGCCTGCAACAGCTCCGTCATTGGTCGCCTCATTTCCAGCGTTGCCAACATCAACATGCTATGCCGCCAACATCTTGACCCCTCTAATAACACTGCCGGCCACGGTGGCCGAGGTGACTGAGGCGCTCCAGTGACGGTCACCACGGCCACTACGGTCGAGGGTTCGAATGCCCCCTCGGGCATGGATATTTGTGCCGTCTTTAGTCTTAGCTATTTCATAAGTAGTTTGTAAGCTTAGGGACTGATGACCCGTAGTTAAGTCCCATAAGTTGTACAAACATTTGAACATTTTCTAATAACACTAATTCACTCTGGTGTTGGTTCAAGCAGTTACACAAAATTGGAACTACAATCATTTACATACCAGCTAATGGTGTGACGTGTACGAAATTACGATATCTGACCATTCTGATTCTGTTTTTGCTCCGTGTATGCAGGGTGTTCAGGAATTCCCGTTTTAAAGTTTGAGGACTTTTAGAGTAGACTGACTACATTATATTTTGATAAGAATCCATCTTCGGAAATATCATCCAGTGACGCTATAAGCACGTATTTCCCTTTCACACTGTGAAATTTCTTCTGCTGCGAGTTCTTTGCATTCCATTTTCTCGAGGAGGTATTATGCGAGGAGGTAGTATGGACCAAAACTGCAACAAAACTCCTAGTAAACATTGGCTCTAAAATACATGCCCTATGATCTATGAACACGTCTTCATCTTCGATACAGTGCTCACGTCTCTTCTACTGGTCAAGTGCTCATAGTTCTTACTGTATGCATTTTAGATTCCATGTTTATAGACTTTTTTTCATCCACACCACTACTACCACCACCGAAAATATGGAAAGCCAAGAGTTTGGATTGGAAGACATTTGTTTCAGATTTTCATATCGACACTAAGATCCTTATCAAAATAATATGTACTCTCCCCTCTCAAAGTCCTGAAAGTCGGTAACGTAAATTCCTGAACACCCTGCATTTGTGATGTGTAAAAAATTGTTTTGTTTAAAGACGAATCTTCAAAACATTTAAAGCTTGCTCATTCATTGTTCTAAAATGAATGTGAGTAATTTTCTTCGGAAAATACGTAGTATAATCGCGTCCGTGCACCGCATGTTCTCCTGATACGACGGTAACCAAGCATTTCTGAGATGTGGGTGGTAGGCAACTTTTCGTCACAGTCTACCAGCAACTGATACTGTTTAGAGGCGTACTCAAACCACATGCGTGGTTAATTCCTAAGAAACATATTCAATATTTCATTTCTGTGCTACAGCGTTCAGACTTCAGAGCCTTTGATCGCAGTACTAGGGAGCTACACAACACACTGAACTCTCAGGGTCTAGATAGTGGGCAGTTCTGTAGCACAAATCTGTCTGCGTATTGTCATATTGCACTACAAGATTTTGTAAAATACCTAGCAGTTACTCAATAAACATAATTTTCCGAAGATAACAGAATTGTAAGCAAGCTTTCTCATAATGCTCTTCTCTGTCTGATTCATAGTTTGTTAATTTGGAGAAGCAGAAAAAGCTAATAATCCAGGAATTTTCATCTTTTTAAAGATTGTTCAAGTTTTGTTTTTAATTTTATGTATATTAATTGGAATCTACCATACATCTCATTAGGTCAATTACATTTAATATCAAACATTTGCGGTGACGATAGTGCATCAAAAGACTAGTCGGTTTACGCTTACAGCGATGCAGGCTCCATTTATTTGTTGAAAATAATAGTTTATTCGTTGAAGCTGCCGGCTTAGGAAGACGTGTGTTCACGTAGGACCCTATGAATCCGTGCACAAACCACGTGAGTCTGTGCAGCTGAATTGAATGCAAGAGGAATGGGATTGAGTTTCCTGTTCCGCCATCCAGATTTGCGTGGATTTTCCCAAATCACATAAGACGGATGCAGAAATAGTTCACTTGAGATGACGGATATGGCCGATTTCCTTATTATGCACTCCGAGAATAAATCACGTATATAGGAATGTTAAACCATAATCAATATTAGTAGATTAAAGTGTGGTATGTCTGTGCATGCCGCCAAAACTTCACAACCGAGCCCCATCTATGAAGGTGGTTTTGTTTTGAAGCTTTAAGGTTTGGTTGTGAACAAATCTTAATTTTGGTCTAAAATCTTCGTTTTTATGAACACTGCAATCTCTACAGCTACATTACGATGCCTAGACTATTTCATCAAAGTTGTATCACGGAAAAGAAACATATCGCTATTTAAAGTATTAACTGAAACCGTCGTGTGTTTTTCAGAATCAATATTTTATTTATATTTTTGAGCTTTGCTAACAAAAACGAATTTATTGAATTCACTTCGTATTTTCTGAGCCTATTTATTACATCTGAATTCCATTTTCATAGCCTAAATCCCGCGTATTCCTAACAATGTTGCATTTCGTTTTACACTATTCCCAATGAGCGTTTGTTATTCAATTACCATAAACACGACGTCATACGCGTTGTGGACAGTGAACCTTACAGGGTTAATATTAAATACATCTAATTAAGGTTAATTAGATAATTTTTTCAGTCAGTCTAAACCTCGCATCACAGTGTGAATTAAGCTTCAACTAGTGCTGTTACAAAAGCTTACCTTGTAGAGCCTGCATGTTTTTCAATTTTTTCCTTTTTAATTTTATTTTTTGCAGTATCGGCCATGATTTCATACCTGTAAATTTTACTCAGGATATAAACATATTACTTGCATCACGTTGTCTTCCAATCATTGCCATGCGATGTCACTTAACGCCTTTTTCTATATCTGCATAGGTCTACATACTCCTCACGCCACCATACGATGTGTGGCAGGGGTAACTTGTTACTACTAGATGTTTACTTTCCCAAACAGAGCGAGGGAAAAAAAACCACCGATTATATTCCTCCGTACGACCCTAACATTACTTAGTAAAATATTTGATCGGGCTATCATTGCGAGAACATAGGATTTATTTCAGAGCCGCCTCCCACATTAACATGGATAAGCCATCGTGAGGTCATCCTACGAAGGTCGCGGTCGGTTTCCGCTTCTTACTAAAACTGGACCACATTGCAGCATATCCAGTGGCCTGAAATTCCAAAGGCCGTCAAGGTCGATGCCCTAGATGTCCCCCGTGAAGCTACATGGAGGTCACCGTTTGAAATACTGTACCTATTAAAAAGAAACCTCTAGGAATCTCTATTTTACAGAACTCTTCCATGATAGCAAGAAAATCTAATCGCATAGTACAGAATAGTCTATTGAATATTTTAGGTGGTAACGTGGCTTTGGTCTGGGAAATTAGACTGACGAGTGCTTGCCAATGGAATTCATTTGTGTGATTGTCCAGAGCGTTACAATTTTAAGTACGGCGGTGATCGTACATGCCCACAGCATTACACGTTTAACGTCGCCACATCGTACAGCACTTACAAGTACACGTTCATTGTGGTGAAATTTACCGCTTCAAAATTAAATTAATACAAGTTAGAGTAGCGTGCAAAGATGCTCTTGGTAATCTACACGATTGGGATATAACAATCTCACTCTTTAGTTCTGCATTGGTATACTTGCAGTTCATATACTTTGGCGACACAGGTTATAATGTGAACGTGGAGGAAGGAAAGAATCTTAGGGTTTAAGGTCCCGTCGTATGCTTGGTCATTAGAGACGGAGCTCACGCTCGGATTTTTGGGGAATGATGGGGGAAGGAAATCGGCCGTGCCGTTTGAAAGGAACCATCCCGCCATTTGCCTGGAGTGATTAAGGGAAATCACGAAAAACCTAAATCTGGATGGCCGGAGGTGGATTTGAACCACCATCCTTCCGAATACGAGTTCAGTGTATTATCACTGCACCACCTCGCTCGGTAATCTGAACGTTTATCATTGTATATACCTCAGAGCATCATTCTATCAATATTTCCCATCTCTATACAACTGAGGATATTTTTATTGTCTTTACAAATAGAAAAAATGCACGTTTCTTGTCACCAAACATGTTTCGTTTAATTGAAATAAAATCAGTGGTAGTTTTTCACAACTGTTTTTCGCTTCACATCAGGAAACGGAATCTACTCTTACGTTTCTGGGTCGTTTTCCTCGTTCTGCACTGCTGATCCTGGCCCTATCCGGCATAACGTAAAAAATGAATATTTCTGACAAAGAGCGCGGGATAGGGCCACACTCAACAGCGCAGAACCGGGAAACGACCCAGAAACGTGCAAGCAGGTTCCGTTTCCTGATGTGAAGCGAAAAATCCAGTCATGAAGTACCACCACTCACTGCTTTATTTCAGTAAAACTAAACGTGTTTGGTGACAAACATTTTCATAGTTGGAAAGGCAGAATAAAAATAAGCTCGGTAATAGATTAAAGATGACTGATCCTCAACATGTCTATGGAGCTGATTGTTCGCTGTATTTTATTTTCATTTCATCCATTTATGATTATATTATTGTGTACCTATACTTTACATCACCCTTACTGTTCTTGACTTCCTACCTTCTGTTACCTCTCATCTCGCGAAAACGGCGTGAATACCAGAGAAACTATTACGACAAAGCAGCAACAGTTGCTCTTTATGCGCACTACTCGCGATCGAGCAGGATAGGGAAAAAGTGGTATTGGAACGTAAAATGTCCACCACACGCCGTAGGTGGTTTGCGGAGTAGATTAAATGAAGTAGGTGGAGCTGTAATACGTCAAGCGTGTATTTATTCTGCATTCTGTGTTAATTGCCCTGATGAATATGCTGTCTGTGCTAATTTTGAAACTTAAGGGGGGAAAATCACTCTTTCGACAGGATGGGGAAGTTTGGGATTTGACCAAGAAACACTGACAGCGTGGCGAGACATTGTACAGCTGTACCGGTCCTCTCATCGTCCAAACATTTGTTTTTCCATGTGTCATCTTACACGGACTTCTCAGGTTCATACTCATTGAATACATTCTTTAAAATTCTGACGGCAGCAGGTGTAAAGTATAGGGAACGAAAAGTTATATCAAACTTGCACAAAATCCAGACAGCAGTTATTAGAGTAAGGGCATGAAAGGGACGAAGTGATCGGAAAGGAAGTAAGACAGGTTAAAGTCTTTCCATAATGATATTCAATCTGTACATTAAGCTGTGAAGGAAGGCAAGGAGACATTTGGAGAAGAAATTAAATTTTGGGGAGAAGAAATAACCTTGTGGCTTGCCGATGACATTGTAATTCTCTCAGAAACAGCAAACGACGTGGAAGAACAACTGAACGGAATGGACAGTGTCTTGAAAGGAGGGCATAAGATGAACAAGGGTAATGTAGTGTACGGAAATCAGGCGATGCTGTTAGCTTAGGAAACTAGATGAGTTTTGTTACCTGGAAGGCAAAATATGGGTCATTTTAAGACCGGGATACCAACCCATCGGCTTTGACTTGTGACATCAGCTTGTGTTGTATGACTCGAAAAACTGATCTTTGTCTTTCTGTTACTAATGTGACATTACTTTTTACAATATAAATTAATTTATGTTCACCCATCTACCTAATGAGTCTCATGTTCAACTAAAAAACACCAATCACTTGAAACGATCATTCGTATTGGCAAATTCTTGGCGCAACACTATTGCAAAAGAAAGTTTCTTTATGCTTAATGGAAGGTTTTACTTTTCAGTACTGTTGTGTGTGTGTGTGTTTCCTTTTAATATGTCGCTGGCAATGACGTCATGGATCGTACTATACGGGAAAAAATGCCGAAGGCAACATTCCGAAACAACAATACTGAAGGAAAAAAAAAAATCCATTACGCTCTAAGAAACTTTCCTTTGCAATAGTGTCTTGTCAAGAAGTTGCCATCACGAATGATAGTTTAAGTGACTGGTGTTTTTTAATTAAACATGAGGCTCGGGTAGGTTGATGGGTGAACGTAAATTGATCAGTTTTTATTGTAAAAAGTAATGTCACACTCGTAACAGAAAGAAAATGATCATTGTTTAGAGTCTTACAACACGCTGACATCACGGGTCGAACTGATGGGTGGTATCCCGATCTTCAATTGACCTACTGAACAAAATTGGAGGGAAAAATATTTGGCATACCTCGACTGCAAGAAGAATTGATTGGGACACATTCTGAGACATCACGTAATCGTCAATTAAGCGTTGGAGGGACATTATGTGTGGGTGGGGGCTGGGGGGGAGGGGGGAGGAGAGACGACTACAGTAAACAGGTTCAAAAGGACGTAGGTTGCCATTTTATTCAAATATGGAGAGACTTGCACAAAATATGGTAGGGTGGAGAGTTGCAACAAACCAGTCTTTGGACTGTACACAACAATATAAATAATGACACGTTCAATTCTCTGTTTACCTAGTAATTTTGCAAAATAATGGCTCAGTGATTGATTCTGTAATGCCAGATTATAAATCAATATTCAGACATTCTTTGGAATTTTCCCCTATCATGTGTCTGGTAATTATTTTCGTATGTGAAGAATTATAGGTTGCATCACGGTTAGGTGTGCATGTTAAATTGTAGGCCCGTTATGGAGTGCAGGATGAGAGGTAGGGAAGTGCATACCATCTCTAAGAGACCATCTGATTATTACACCGTTTGTGTACACACAATACATACAAAGCTTTATCGGCTGAAGTGCAGTTTATGAGTCCGCGAGTGGCGTTTCATGTTTGGACGTTGGCAACGGTGCCGAAGCCAATCAGCAGTCGCGTTCGCGCGACCAATAACAAATAGCTTTCTCTTTATGGTTTGTAAACAAATCGGCGTAGTGGATGTCAAGATCTTTAGATCAACATATTGCATATTGCAATAAATGTGGGATTTATATTTACGTTCTGTAATGGAGATTGAGCGTTCTGGCTGTACTATATAGTCAAAATTATTTTCACCAGTGATTTTAGTTGTGATGATTGCACGACTTTCGCAGCCTTTACGAGCGCAAATACTTATACTGAGCGGTTCTGAACCGGTATTCAGGCGCTACTACGAGACAAAACTTCTCGTGTAACCTATGTACCTAACCTTAAGGCTGCGATGGCCTGTTGTTTTTGAAGTTATCCATAGTGTGTTAAAGAGTAGTGTGAAAGTGTGTTGGAAACATACTTTCACTTAAAAAAGTGATATGTAGCGTAGCCTTCAGATGGTTAGGTATAGGTTAAACGAGATTTTTTTTAGTACGTGAGGGCGCGTAACGCCCGAATCTCCGGTTCAGAATCGGAAGTCCGGAACTTCGAGATACACGGATTCTTCCAAATTAACCAACATCTAGTTTTTTTTCTTAGGGAAGTGAACGCCAATTTTAATGACGTTCATTATTCACGTATTGCAATTCACTGGAAAAATTGCCAGTCATATTACTTGAGAGAGAGAGAGAGAGAGAGAGAGAGAGAGAGAGAGAGAGAGAGAGAGAGAGAGAGAGAGAGAATTGAATTTACAGTGCAAGAAATTATTAAATGCGGACTCAAACTGCACTTTTAGCGATTTATGTGGTTCTATAAGTTTCTTTACTTGCTTTTTTCTTAGAAATACAGGCTGGCTATAATCAAATTTTGGCTATTTGGGATGGTTCCCAAGGAACAAGTGACCGTAGGTCAAAAACTTTGTGAAAACATTTTTAAGGACATACGGTAGAGAAATAATGAATAAACCGGAGAAAGAAACCCCTTTCATTTACACACACACGTGTGTGTGTGTGTGTGTGTGTGTGTGTGTGTGTGTGTGTGTGTGTGTGTGTGTGTGTACATTACAGCTTACAGGCGTTACTTAATTCGATGACCATGTGCATTCACAGCTGTTCGCAGTACGAATGCCGGGTCATTGAATATTCAAATACTTTGACACTGCTTGAAGATCTGCCCCTGCGCCTAGCATTCTCAGCCATGGCGAAAGTAACATCAAGTTTTTGGCACAATTGGCCGTTAGCCTTTCCAGTAAACAATTCCCAAATCGCCGTTCAATTCTATATCTCTGCAAAAGCAATATCGTTGCAATAAAATAGCTTAGGGGTAAAGCCCTGCTCACCTCGTCCAGCTCCATAGTGCCTGCAACTGTATTGCACACTAATGTTTGTGTTTCACGTCGCCATACCAGTGCCGCCGCCTAGCGGCAAGTCCATGACGCTAACAGTAATACGTATCAAGCACATCCTGCTGTGCACAATCACACCATTACTGCGCAGTTTGCTGTCTACACTGGCTTAAGCAGCGAAAGTTTCATTACAGTCACTTTGTAGGCACTAAATGTTATTTCTTCTAGCTTGCGGCCTCGTACAATCCTTTCGGCGGATTGGTTGTCAAGTGTAGCTATTGGGACACTTTAGTAAGTTTTGCAGTCATGCTTGTGTTGCTGATGAACATGAGAGACAATGAACAGGGTGACGCCCGTGTGGAATATATCTTTCTCCACTTCATTAGCACCACTGGACGTTTGTATCCGACGTACAAATTAAACACTTTAACGTGTCCTCTATCTACGAGGCAACAGTTAGAAATTTAAACCAGGACAGTGAAAGGTAGTCTATGATGTGAACGCGCGCGCGCGCGCGCGCGTGTGTGTGTGTGTATAGATTGGGGGAGGGGGCGGCGGAAACACGACTCGTTTGATATGTATCAGTGAACGCGGTATATAGTGTAACTCATCGAGGGGCGATCTGAGTACATATGTGCATATGTTCGCTCTAATTTAAAATAGAATTTACTAAACTCACCGGATGAAAATGGTCGAAGAGAATAATAAATGTAATTTATCAGAAATTTGTTACTGGCGCACTCTACACACCACTCAAAAAATTGGCGCTTTATCATCTTTCCTATCTGCCTTGTCCTTGTTAGTCAGTACGAACATGTGATCGTTATGGGAGACAAAAATTCAAACCAGCTATTAAAATCCAGATCTGCGAAGACTATTTTATTCTAACGATATAAGAATATCTCTGCGGCCAACCCATCACGTTCATTTAGGCACCAAATCCTTTCTAGATATTATAACAACAACAAATAGGATAGATAAATTAATTCGCACCAATTCTACTCCAGAACTTCTTTCTCGTTATGTGATATTTTTAAAGTATTCAATGGAAACCACCGGGAAAAATTTATTTACAATTGCGAAAATTAATCCGCATCATCTGCTTAACTTAACGGTGACATATGAAAACTTGTGACGGACCAGGACTCGAACCTGGATTTCCAGCTTTTTGTTTTTCGCGCATTTCTATCGGTTCCATCAGTAAACACGGACACGGCAAATCGTAATATTTTAATGAGCCACAGCAAGGCTTGCGACAACCGTAGTAAATGTCTCTTGCAGTGCGAGAATTGTGAAATGTACGAGCACTCATGGGCAGAAGGCAATGTGGGGCATATGCAAGTTTTGGAAAGTCCTGGCGTGCGCGAATACCGTAGTGGTTAACGCGAACGCCCGCGAAAAAGCGAGAAATCAAGGTTCGAGTCCCGGTTCGGTCAAGTGTTCATATGTCACTGTTAAATAGTATAGCATACGATGATTAATATTAGCAACTCCGGATGCAATTTTTGTATATAATTTGACAGCTGTAGTCGCAGCAGTGACCTTTGCTGCAGACATGTCGGTTCCATCAGTGAACACGGACACTTCACACTGTATTTTATCTGACAAAAATGCCATCGAATAACGTACGGAAACTTATGACAAGTTAACAAAGATGTACTGCAAAACGGGTTTTCAGATATACGCCATACAAGTAATGAATCGATATTAAACAGTAAAATCCGGAGACTCGTAGGCGTGTTGCATTTATACAAACATTCCTCTTATCATTCTGTCAAAGTTGGAAGTGCTTCTGCTCCGTGGCTGACTACAGCTTAATTAATAAACTTATTTTTACACATAGAAGATTCAGGCGAAATCTAGCTCGTCAACTACATTAAGTATGCAGAAAGCTGCGAAATAAAGCGAAGCAAAAGGTGCCCTAAGCCAAAATGAGACGTGAGCGTTCTGTTGTTGAATCCTGCAGCGTTGTGAGAAAAGATGCGTATGTTCAGTTTAAAAAAGATTCATACAATGCTGCTAAAAACAATTATGGGATCAGGTAAGATATACACAATATATTGTCGCGTTGAAATGGAAGCATGCTTGATTTCGAAGGCAGCGTTGTCAACTGAACCCAGCACATACTGAAAGCAGGTTTATTGCGAACTGAAACATACACGCAGCACTGACTGCCTCTCCGCGGCGGATTAGCCGTGCGTACTAGAGCGCCGTGTTGCGGTGCGCGCGGCAGTCCGCCGTCGGGGGTTCGATTCCCCGCTCGGGCATGGGTGTTTGTGTTGTCCTTAGGTTAGTTTACCTTTAATTATTTTGTAAGTTACGGACTAATGACCCCGCATTGAGTCGGATAGATTTAGAAACATTTGAATATTTTTTTGACTGCCTCTCGGGCAATGTGCTCTGCTATTTAAAAACAAACAGAATGTACCAGAAATTAGAAGATTAGTTAACATAAGAAACATGTAGAACATTCTGGAAGTGATAAATACAAGGAAATAAATTTTTGCTAGTGGACAGGATTGAACCAGCGACCTTCAGCTCCGCAATCGGTAACGCTATCCATTGCGCCACGCCATCAGTCGGATAAGGTGCCGTCTTGCGGCATTGCTCCCTCTCCTGAAAAAACAGCGACCCAAGGGGTGGGGGCAAAGAAGCCCCCCCCCCCCCCAGGAGCTACTTTTTTTCCAAGAATTCGAAGGAGCTAGCGTGCTATCACTGCACTGAGTCTTCAAGACTGTGAGACGTTCGTTTGAGTGTGGGGTAAAAAGGGGTGGCCGGTACTAGCGTCTTTCTACTGAGCCAGAGTTTAGCTGACGATGAGAATTCTTCCATCGCCCCCCCCCCCCCCCCAGCACGCCATCCTGGATCCGCTCCTGGGAGCCAGCTGCAATGTCCTGGATCTTGATCTTGTCATGGGTCCTTCCCTTTTCCACGATTAACGACGACAGACGTTCTTGTCGTGGCTTCTTCACTATGATTACCGTTATTAGAGTTCTTGAACAAGAAGCCATTTTCGCCTATATGCTCTTCAGGATCGAAGTGAGGCTTCATGCGGAGGACGTGAACAATGTCTCTTCGTTCAAATGTTCAAATGTTTGTTAAGCTTATGGGACTTAACTACGGGGTCATCAGTCCCTAAACTTACAAACTACTTATCAACTACCTTATACTAAAGACGGCACAAATATCCATGCCCGAGGGGGGATTCGAACCCCCGACCGTAGTGGCCGTGCAGACCGTGACTGGAGCGCCTCAGCCTCCTCGGCCACCGCGGCCGGCAGTCTCTTCGTTTTTGTCGTTTCGACGACGGCTCATAATCCTCGACGTCCTGTGTGACGTCTGTTAGGTGGTGTATGACACGATACGAACAGAAGTATCGCTTCAGTAACTTTTCTGATAGCCCAACTTTCCTACAGGGGTAAAAACCCGCCGGCCGCGGTGGCCGAGGGGACTGAGGCTCTTCAGTCACGGTCTGCACGGCCACTACGGTCGGGGGTTCGAATCCCCCCTCGGGTATGGATATTTGTGCCGTCCTTAGTTGTAGGTAGTTCATAAGTAGTTTGTAAGTTTAGGGACTGATGACCCCGTAGTTAAGTCCCTTAAGCTTAACAAACATTTGAACATTTTGGTAAAAACCCATACCAGATCTCCTGGGCTGTACACAATAGGTCGGTGCTTGTCGTTATACCACTGACCGTCCTTCCCCTGGGCGTCCAGTGTCCGTATGCGAGCCAGCTGTTCTTGCTTCTTCGACCCTGGTGATGAGCTGTTTCACATAGTCATCCTGAGTGTCATCCTGCTTTCAGTATAAGTGCTGTGTTCAGTTGACAACGCTGCCTTGGAAGTCAAACCTGCTTCCATTTCAACGCGACATTGTTTGGTGGAGGCATTGGGTATTATAAGCAAATGTCACTGTTGGCAGTATTGTATGCCAATCCTTCTGCTCAACATCGACGTACATAGACAGCATATCTGCTAACGTATTGTTAAAACGTTCTGTAAGGCCATTTGTCTGAGGATGGTATGCAGTTTTCATTCTGTGGACAATGTCGCAATGTGACATTACCTCTGATAAAAGTTTTGACTGGAAACTTTTCCACGATCAGATATCACCACACGTGGTGCTCCCTGCTTAAAAATAATGTCTTGTACAAGAAATTTTGCGATCTCTGGAGCTTCTGCAGTTGGCACAGGTTTGGTGACAGCGTAGCGTGTGAGGTAGTCATTGCAGATTATTATACTGGGTGATCAAAAAGTCAGTATAAATTTGAAAACTTAATAAATCAAAGAGTAGAGTAGATAGTGTCTTTCAAATCAAATGTTTATAAATCTAAGTGACTTAACTGATGCGGTTATCAGTCCCTAGGCTTAGGTACTACTTAAATTAACGTATGTTAAGGATAACACACGCATCCATTTCCAAGGGAGGACTCGAACCTCCGACGGCGAGCAACTGCGCGCTCCGCAGCGAGGCGCCTTAGAGCGCTCGGCTACTCCATGGCGGCGGAAGTCTTTCTCTGCGGTGTTTACATTACATTACTTATTAAAATAAAACAGCTGGCTTTCTGAGTGCACCACTGTCGTTCGACAGTTACCTGTAAACAGTGTGTCAGTTATATGTGGCTTGCAAAAGTCATGCAAAAATGTGCTTCCTGGAATCCTTCAACATACCTTCCTTGGCCCATTGCTTTTCTCGTTCTCACAGTTGTCCCGTACTTGGGAAAGAGCGTAAGGAAGCACATTCTGGAATCCATCATTACCGTTCTAGGCAAGGTGGTAGCGGAGGTGGATTCCAGTTACTTCCCTCCGACCTGTTCTGAATAGTCAAGTGTGTCTTGTGTCGTATAGACGACTGTGATAAGTGCTTGTGCAATTTCTGGTTGGGTTTGTGGCGGTATGTATGGAGTAAACGGAGAGGGTGAAAACTAGCGCCGGCACATAGCCCTGACTTGTTGAAGAACACCAAGGAGGTTTCATTTCATCAGATACTGCACAGGCGTTTGGAAATTAATATAGAACATTGACGCACAACTCCTGACCAAGTGCTTAATGCACTTTTCTGACAATTGTCGGTTAAATATCGGCAGCCAATATTTCGTCCAATACCAGTATTCCAATCAGCTTCAGTACCGAGATGAACGCCATCACAAAGACGTCCGTCAGTGCCTAAGCATCAATTGACATTAACTCTTGCAACTACCACTTATATACCGTCGGTTTCCAGTTGTACATAAGTGCCAGCCCTAACAACATTGCTGTTGCTGTATCAGGTATGAATGACGACCTTTGTTCAGTATCATGATGAACACAAACACAATGTCTTAGTAGTAAATCCTCATCACAAAGACGTCCGTCAGCGCCTAAGCCACAATTGACATTCACTCTTGCAACTACCACTTAATAACGTCGATATCCAGTTGTGCATAAGCGCCAGCCATAACAACATTGCTGTTGCTGTATCAGATATGAATGACGACCTTTGTTCAGTATCATGATGGGCACAAACCCCATGTCTTAAAGTAAACCCCTCAAAAGCCATGGGTCATCCTTGTATCTCTCCGAAACCATCGGACGTCTTATTTTGTGGAAATGTTCCTCCAGTCTTCTCAATGGTAACCACAGGAACAGAACAAGTAAAAAATATGTTTTAATATTAAGCGTCTAACAACAGGGCCTTTTAAAATAAATAGGAAAAACCTTGGCATAACCTTGGATGAGGATGTAGGTTGGCCGGCCGCGGTGGCCGAGGGGACTGTGGCGCGCCAGTCACGGTCTACACGGCCACTACGGTCGGGGGTTCGAATCCCCCCTCGGGCATGGATATTTGTGCCGTCCTTAGTGTTAGCTAGTTCATAAGTAGGTTGTAAGTTTAGGGACTGATGACCCCATAGTTAAGTCCCATAAGCTATACAAACATTTGAACATTTGAAAATTTGATCTAAGTTGAGGAGAACGAACCTTTGCAGCCAGCAGGAAATCGCTCCTTACAACATGCTATTCAAAAATTTAGAAAAATATTTCCACTTCCAATTAAACATTAAATTAGTCCCTCTTTAGTCCTGTCAAATCTTTATTACTGCGATGTCTTTTAACACGGCACAAACGAAGGTTCTAGACGACTCGTTCTATCGATGAACGACTGCGTAAGTACGTGTGCAGCATTCGTTTGTATTGATCACATCGGCCGTTCCTATACGCAGGTCGGGTGCTATCGAACAGGTGGCTAGATTTTCACATTTCTATTTATTCGTCAGTTTCTTAGACAGTTTTCCGTATTAACCTCTCCTTATACGTCAAGTATCTATTTCTTTATGTTAATGTGACCGATATCTCTTATCTCTTTAATTTAGCATATTAAATCCTGTAAATTTACTATTATTATTATTATTATTACTGTTAGTATAATTATATATTGCCCCTGTATCATAAAATTTTTATAATTTTTCTCTGATTGTAAAACGAAGTTTCTAATTCAACTAACGTCGCTCAGTAAGATGTACTATTCTCTATGTAGCGTACTTCCCACTACTTTTGCCATAAATTCCATCTTCGTCACACTGAAAAGGTTATACAAAATGATTGTAAGCTCTAGAAACACTTTCCATAAGCAATATTCTGATCAGATTTTAAACACAAACTTCATTCCTTACAAGCTTTTTCTTGACCGCCGTCGAAACTTCAAGCCAATTATTCTCGAACTATTGTCTCTGGATATTCTTGTGATTGGCATTTAGATGAGCCCAAAAATTGTTCTTGTTCGGTTGCACAAAATCAGTGAGACACAATTTCAGATACTGAAAAGCCGGCCGCGGCGGCCGAGGGGACTGCAGCGCGCCAGTCACGGTCTGCACGGCCACTACGGTCGGGGGTTCGAATCCCCCCTCGGGCATGGATATTTGTGCCGACCTTAGTGTTAGGTAGTTTGTAAGTTTAGCGACCGATGACCCCGTAGTTAAGTCCCAAAAGCTCTACACACATTTGAACATTTGATTTGATACTGAAAAATAACGTCTAAACATTTTGAATAGTGGAATATAAATCCATCTACGTCCTGTATTATGAGGTTGATGAAAAGTGCTCGGGTATCCAGCCGGGTGCAGTATTAAAACACCGCAAAGTTTCTAAGAGTGTCATACCCATTACCAGTTGGTTTTTACCTATATTGCGTTTTTGGCTTTCTTGCTTTGCTTTTTTATTTTGCTTCTGTTTTCTCCTTTCACTTCATTTGTAACTTTACTGGCTCGCTGAAGATAAGCTGCCCTCTAGCAACGCTCAATTTACGCAGCGTAATTTCCATTCATTGTTTTCAATTACATTAATAACATTATGTCAGAAATTGAAGCAATTATTACGTCGTATTTCCGTCATTCTTTACTTTAAATGTTTTTCATTTTGTATAAAAAAGTTTTTTGTTTCATTTTACCTATTGACTTATACATTCCCCCCAAGGGGCTCACGGTTCTTTCGTGAGTACGTGCGTGGCGATCACGGGGCCCCGAGCTAATGCA
Source organism: Locusta migratoria (assembly GCA_026315105.1). Classification (NCBI taxonomy): domain Eukaryota; kingdom Metazoa; phylum Arthropoda; class Insecta; order Orthoptera; family Acrididae; genus Locusta; species Locusta migratoria. The sequence continues at coordinate 623,099,500 of CM048755.1, forward strand.
GTCTTCCTTCCTTCTTTACTTCCCGGATTGCATTTCATTTCCCCCTCCCCTACTTTCCTATCCTCACTCCTTCCCTTCCCCACCCTGGGAGACTGATAACCTTAGCAGTTTAGTCCCCCTATCCCAACCAAACAACCCAACCCAACCCCCAACGTATACAGTCGTGTATCTATCATTGTAAAGTTCTGCCTTCTAATGTACAGTGCCACCTCCCTAGTGACGCTGCAAATTTTACATCAGTTGTAAAAGCTCTCGACGTATGTACGCTGACAGAACCGTACAGTGATGTCATTAATACTTTACAGATGGCCTCTAATAAATGGCCATTTCATGTTTTCCAGGTTTGTTAAGTTTTTTTCGCGATATGTGCGATTTTTTTTTACTTGTAATTTTTGTTTTTATATTTTTGTTAAACTGTTTGTACTGCAATTTGTGTTCAATATGTTGTATCCTTTTTTATTAGGTGATCTGAAGATGGGCTTTGCCTGAAGCGTGTTGCCAAAAGAAGAAGAAAGAACCTATCACCATGTAGATGTTTTTCGAGCCAGCGGCCTACTAGCTTTTTTAAATTCATTCTAATTACATTAAATACTGCCGTCACTGAATTTGTATAATTTCCCCTCAATGTACTGATATTTTATTACTTTGCTTCTCTCTATTAAAATGTCACTTGTGGTACAATGCAGTATATTGCATGTAAATGACACAGACCACTGTATTTTTATGCTCGAGTATTATTCTCAGCGTAACGCTATTTTGTCAAAAGTGACGTTGTGAGAGCCGTGGCTATGGTATTAACATGTTTGTAATAAAAACAGCAACCAGGCCAAGTATGGTAGAAATGTTATTTTCTTAAACCATGACCGCTTTCGGTTTTATACAACCCCATCTTCAGAAGGTTTTTCATGTTTTTAAACTTGGATCTTGTCCTGCATCAGTTATAGTATCGCAGCCCGATAGACAAAAAATATTTCGTTTACTATTTTCTGAAGTTAAATACGTTTCTTTATGTTCGTCTTTATCAACATAATTATAGAAGAGATTTGTAGTTAAAATACATGAACTGTTGTGAAAAGCCGGCCGCGGTGGCCGAGGGGACTGAGGCGCTCCAGTCACGGTCTGCGCGGCCACTACGGTCGGGGGTTCGAATCCCCCCTCGGGCATGGATATTTGTGCCGTCCTAGTTCGTAAGTAGTTCATAAGTAGTTTGTAAGTTTAGGGACTGATGACCCCGTAGTTAAGTCCCATAGACTATACAAACATTTGAACATTTTTGTTGTGGAAACTTACGTGTTGTGTCCGTTTTTTCTGTGATGAAATTTTCCTGTAATTTTCTAACGTATTTTACACTTTCTAAATGTGCACTCCATGTGTTTTAACGTAGGTGTTTCACACGACACTCTTCACTATATCAGTGCTGTTAACGCGTTTCACAAGACACCATGCTAGAAATATCGGACACAACATGTAAGTTTTTGCCACAGTTCATGTATTTTAACTATAAATCTCTCTTAGAAATATGTTGATAAAGAAACTTAAAGTTAACTTCAGCAAATAGTAAACGGAATATTTTTTGCCTATACTAGGGTTGCGATACTGTAACTGATGCAATACAAGGCCCAAGCTCAAAAGCATGAAAAATTATCTGAAGATGGATTTGTATAAATTCGAAAGCGGTCATGGTTTAAGAAAATAAACATTTCCACCATACTTTTGGCTGGTTGCTGTTTTGATTATAAACATTATTCTAAGCGTAGTTTCGTGCATTTCCAAGCGTTCGACGTTACGTGCATTTTTCACACACAAAACGTGTTGTAAGACTTATGCATTCGGGGTCATAAAAATACCAAAAAACTACCTAACATTTACATTGCTACTGCCGGGTAAGGATATGGACTAACGAACCACTCCAAGGAAATATTAATCATTTTGGATTTGCAGCTCTTTCGTTTTCCGTGTTTTCAGTAAAAATATTATGAGGTCCGCCTGATGAGCAAAAAACTGATTTTTCTTGTTACCCAAATGTGTTTCAGCACTTCCGCACCATCGTCAGTAGGTTTTCTATTTAAATAAACATACTTTTAGTACTACCCTAAGTGTGAAAATTAAGTCTAAAAGCCGTATATCATCCGACATTGGTAGCATTGAGATCTGCAATAAAATAATTCTATTTGAATATTTTTGTTGAGGTAACACTTTACTTAGTGTGTGAAGACATAATTTTGGTGTGTAGGGAATTTCCATGCGTCATCCTATATTCCGAGGCGCGTCCAGAAAGTAAGATCCGTTTGGTTATATAAAACGAACGGATACAGATACAGAAAAAATATTGATTGTACAAAAATCTACAATTATTAAACTACTTTTCTACATAGCTTCCGAAATTTTGTAGGCAATTGTCATAGCATGGCACAAGGTTTTGTGTGCCTTTTTCAAATGTTTGTATAGTTTATGGGACTTAACTACGGGGTCATCAGTCCCTAAACTTACAAACTACTTATGAACTACTTACGAACTAGGACGGCACAAATATCCATGCCCGAGGGGGGATTCGAACCCCCGACCGTAGTGGCCGTGCAGACCGTGACTGGAGCGCCTCAGTCCCCTCGGCCACCGCGGCCTGTGTATTCAACCATGTGGTAACATGTTCTTTCAGCTCGTCATCATCATTGAAGTGTTGTCCACCAAGGACAGATTTTAGGTGTAAGAAGAGGATTACTGTCAAAAGAATTTTTTTTCACGATAATGCCTGACCTCACACACCGAATGTGACCAAACAATTCTTACGGAAATTTGAATAGGACCTGTTTGATCATCCTCCATACAGCTCAGACCTCTCTCCTAGCGACTTTCATCTCTTCTTACACCTAAAATCTGTCCTTGGTGATCAACACTTCAACGATGATAAAGAGCTGTTACCACATGGTTGAATACACAGGCGGCAACCTTCTGTGAAGAGTGCATAAAAAAAACTTGTGGCACGCTATGACAAGTGCCTACAAAATTTCGGCAGTTATGTGGAAAAGTAGTTTAAGAGTTGTAGAATTTTGTGCAATAAAAATTTCTTCTGTATCTGTGTACAATTTCATTTTATTACCAAACGGAACTTACTTTCTGGACGCGCCTCGTATAAATTAATTGCAATTGCTTTTGACTCACAAACACGCAGAAGGAAAGTATGTGCCAAAAAACTGTCAGTAATTGACAGCATAGGTTGTTGCACGAAAGTTTCCTACACACTAAAATTACGTTTTGACACACCATGTAACGTGTTAACTCAAGAAAAATGTTCGCACAGAATTATTTGATTGCAGGTGTCAACGCTATGAAAGTCTAATGTAAAATTGGTCCGACATGACCATACAATGTAAAACCAAGGTAATAAGCAAACAAAAATATACGAATTTAGGTCATATTTTCACACCTATGATAGTACATAGAAAATTATTTTTGCATTTGGTGGCATAGAGATTGCAATCAGGAGGAGCTCATACCCAATATCTTCCCAATGAAAGATATGTCAGTTGGAGTTTGGAGATGTAGCCGCTTAATCTATATCTATAAATGTGAATGTCTGTTCGGTGTACGCTTATCACGTCCGAATGACAAGACGCAGAGACTTAAGTATTTGTACAGTTACTAATTCATACCTGACGAAGGTTTTAGGCACGGTTTTATAGCGATCTAAATGATATTTAGTAATCTGAAGAATATAACGCGAAATGCGGAAAATAATTACTCTTTGAAAATGATTTTATTGGTTGCATTGTTGCTTGAGGGTTGATAATGATAAAAGGGTAGAGTATATTGGGATAGAAAGTTATCGGTGTATATAAAATTCTACGTGTGTGTGTGTTAATATTTCGCTCTGCAGCGGAAACTACAGAACGCAAACGAGTGGTCTGAGTGTAATTGATGTCCGAAGTCTCCCGTTGTACACCATAGCAGTTCCACGCCGATAGCTATAAGGGGTGGAAGATATGGTGGTTGAAAGTCGTCAAATTATTAAAAAATTCGGACTGAAGGCCAGCGATGACGTTTGCGTCTGTATAGCAAGGAGGTTACATACAGCGAAACGTGATGCCACAGACCATATCTTTGGGCTATGCGTGTTACAATGTCTTCAGCTCTTTCTCTGTAAGGATAAGCATACGAATAAGGAATTATGAGAATAAATAAATAAAGCAGTAAAAAAGAAATTTCTTTTAATACGTCTGTTTAAAAAAATCGTTTTGACGTTTCGCACATCACATCAAGTAATCGATCTGTGATGTTATTACAATCATTATTGTTGAATTTCGTGATTGGATTCTGCGAAACGAGTGCATTTTTACGTGTGATTTCATCTACACTACTTACTTTCCTGCCGGCTGCGGTGGCCGAGGAGACTGAGGCGCTTCAGTCACGGTCTGCACGGCCACTACGGTCGAGGTTCGAATCCCCCCTCTGGCATGGATATTTGTGCCGTATTTAGTATAAGGTAGTTCATAAGTAGTTTGTAAGTTTAGGGACTGATGACCCCGTAGTTAAGTCCCATAAGCTTAAGAAACATAACTTACTTTCCTGATAAACAGTAAGTGCATAAAAGGAGATGGACAGAGAGAGAAGGGATAGGAGAAGTACTAACTTAAGGCAGGAATAAATAAATACTCGGGCAACGCCGGGTTTTCAGCTAGTATGTAATATTTAAAAGGCCGCGTTTGCACGCAGGGCAGAGTGGGGCAGTGGCGTCTCCTGGAGCAGCTGTCGGTCTGCAGGGTGGCGGCCGTCCGTCACCTGGCGCTGCTCCAGGAAACTGGTTCAGAGGGCTGCAAGGTCACCTCCTGCGCGGAGTCACTGACCTCCTGCAGCCTCCACATTCCAAGGAAGGCCATCATTAAACACTCCGCATTGCAGCTCTCCGTTTACACACTGCCGCACAGCAATAGCGTCAGATTCGCTGTCTACAGATTGCTTCTATGGTGCTGATCACTCAGTACTAAAGCGAGAAACTGCACTCACCAGTACGTAAATAGAAACTGCAATTCCAGGGTACTGTCGTCCCCCTTATCAACTATTAATTTCCTCTTATGGACTACACGTAGCAAACATTTTTGCGAATTTATGATGGAACTATCGGAAGGCTTTCTTATCTTGATGTTCTGTATAAACACAAATGTTATAAGTAATGTACAGCAGCGTAATATAGATAACGGTAGGACATTTTAATGATTTGATAAGTCCAGTGAGCCGCGATGGTTTATTGTTATTCTGTACTGCCAACTTATTTATTTTTTTCAAATCACAGAATCCATCCCTACACAAAATTATATTATTATTACATATATGTAGACGGTAGACTGCAGCAAAGAGAAAGAACAGAAACGGAAACACAACTTTAATAATCTACATCATAAAATCAAACTGAGCATGAAATTGTAAATAAACAAACCCGCCGCGGCAGAATTGCCGTACGCACTGAGGCGCCGTGCTGCGGGGGTTCGAGTCCTTCCTTGGGCATCGGTGTATGTATTGTCCTTAGGTTAGTTCCCTCTGCCAGGCACTTAAATGTGATTTGCACACACGATCAAAAAGTCAGTATAAATTTGAAAACTTAATGTTGGTAAATCTATCGGACCAAACTGCGTGGTCATCAGTCCGTAGCTTAAAAACTACTTAAACCTACGTAAACTAACCTAAGGACAAACAAACACACACACCCATGCCCCAGGGAGGACTCTAACCTCCACGGCGAGCAACCGCGCGCTCCGCAGCGAGAGGCTTTAGATCGCTCGGCTGCTCCACCGCGGCACATGGGGTTTTATTAGAACCAAAAACAAAAGTTCAAAAAATGTCCGACAGATGGCGCTTCATCTGATCAGAATCGCAATAATTAGCATAACAAATTAAGACAAAGCAAAGATGATGTTCTTTACAGGAAATGCTCAATATGTTCACCATCATTCCTCAAAAATAGCTGTAGTCGAGGAATAATGTTGTGAACAGCACTATAAAGCATGTCCGGAGTTACGGTGAGGCATTAGCGTCGGATGTTGTCTTTCAGCATCCCTAGAGATGTCGATCGATCACGATACACTTGCGACTTCAGGTAACCCCAAAGCCAATAATCGCACGGACTGAGGTCTGGGGACCTGGGAGGCCAGGCATGACGAAAGTGCCGGCTGAGCACACGATCATCATCAAACGTCGCGCGCAAGAGATCTTCCACGCGTCTAGCAATACTTTTTTTTTTTTGTTCTAATAAAACCCCATGTCATTCCAAGCATGTGTGTTATTTTTACCTCTCTATCTACATTATTCCGTGATTTATTAAGTTTTCAAATTTTTTTACCACCCGGTATTATTTCGAAAAATCTTTATCATTATGAAGCGATAAACCAAATCAAAACATTCACCAAAGCTTGTACAAACAAAACCACAGTACCTGCAATTTATTTAAATTTGTACCAAAGATTACACAAAATCAAAACTTAAGAATATCCGGTGTAGATATACAAATGTAGCCGGCCGCAGTGGCCGAGCGGTCTGCGGCGTGCCAGTCACGGTCTGCACGGCCGCTGCGGTCGCGGGTTCGAATGCCCCCTCGGGCTTGGTTATTAGTCCCTAGCTTACAAACTACTTAAACTAAGTTAAACTACATCTACATGGGATACTCTGCAAATCACATTTAACTGCCTGGCAGAGGGAACTAGCCTAAGGACAATACATACACCGATGCCCAAGGAAGGACTCGAACCCCCGCAGCACGGCGCCTCAGTGCGTACGGCAATTCTGCCGCGGCGGGTTTGTTTATTTACAATTTCATGCTCAGTTTGATTTTATGATGTAGATTATTAAAGTTGTGTTTCCGTTTCTGTTCTTTCTCTTTGCTGCAGTCTACCGTCTACATATATGTAATAATAATATAATTTTGTGTAGGGATGGATTCTGTGATTTGAAAAAAAAAAAATAAGTTGGCAGTACAGAATAACAATAAACCATCGCGGCTCACTGGACTTATCAAATCATTAAAATGTCCTACCGTTATCTATATTACGCTGCTGTACATTACTTATAACATTTGTGTTTATACAGAACATCAAGATAAGAAAGCCTTCCGATAGTTCCATCATAAATTCGCAAAAATGTTTGCTACGTGTAGTCCATAAGAGGAAATTAATAGTCGATAAGGGGGACGACAGTACCCTGGAATTGTTCGGTAATTGCAGTTTCTATTTACGTACTGGTTAGTGCAGTTTCTCGCTTTAGTACTGAGTGATCAGCATCATAGAAGCAATCTGTAGACAGCGAATCTGACGCTATTGCTGTGCGGCAATCAGTGTGTAAACGGAGAGCTGCAATGCGGAGTGTTTAATGATGGCCTTCCTTGGAATGTGGGAGGCTGCAGGAGGTCAGTGACTCCGCGCAGGAGGTGCATATTTGTACCTCTTTAGTATAACCTAGTTCATAAGTAGTTTGTAAGCTTAGGGACTGATGACCCCGTAGTTAAGTCCCATAAGCTCTGCAAACATTTACAAACACAAACATTCAGAATCTCTGAGGCCAGTTACAAGGCAATTAACTCCAACCAACTGCCATAAATTTACGAAATTTTCGTATTTATTTACAATATAAGGCTGCAAGAAAATAACGACTAGACACAAATGCAGTATGACCATAACGTTGTGAACAAATTAACGTATGTCAACCTGTTGTATACATTCTATGCTATTTCCCATTTATGCCATGTATAATACCAGATTCTGCTAGAAAATGGCAATAGCACAGAAATTAGTTATTGTACATAAAGAACAATGAAGCATCGTAGCTAACCGGTCGTAATAAATTATTACAAGTAAGCGTTTTGGTGGCTGCTTAAACATATAACTGATAAGAAAGATGAGCCTCTCGTAGCTATGGTCAACACTTATTTAAGGACTTTACAACATTGTGGAATTGCACTTATTCCACTACAGGAACATTTAAAATTGCACAGGGGGAACAACGTGAAACGGAAGGAAACTTAGGGTTTAAAGTCCCGTCGACAGCGTGGTCATTAGAGACGGAGCTTAAGCTCGAATTTTTGGGGAATGACGTGGGAGGAAATCGGCCGTGCCCTTTGAAAGGAACCATCCCGGCATTTGCCTGGAATGATTTAGGGAAATCACGGAAAACCTAAATCTTGAGGCCGGAGGTGGATTTGAACCACTATCTCCCCGAATGCGAGTCCAGTGTCTTACCACTGCGCCACCTCACTCTGTTTTACACGGACTTCTCAGGTTCATACTCATTGAATACACTCTTTAAAAAATTCTAACGGTAGCAGGACATTGTGAAACCATGCTGCTTTAAAATTGTTCAATAAGAATAAAAACCGTCTACATTGCTAAAATTATATTTATTGATTACGATGCTTCGGTATATGACATCATCTTATCTACAAATCTCCGAACTTGCAAAGTAAATTCAACTGTACTGACGCACCTACTAGGTAGATATTTTATTATTCACGATGAACTTTACTTCGCAACTTCAGAGGTTTTTATATGTGGTGACGTCAGATGCCGAAACGTCTTAATCAATAAATATAATTTTAGCGATCTAGATGGTTTTTATTCTTATTGAAAAAAATGAAGATCGCAAACTCGTTCAGGAAATTAGTTTTCTTTATACAAAGCAGTTCGTTGCTAATGAAAATGCTTGAACACTAGGTTAATTAAATTTTCAAAAAAGTTTTTCGTATTGCTAAGTGACGCTATTGCAAAATATTTATAAACATTTCAATGATTCTATAACATTGACTATGGAGGAAAAATCATATCACGAAGAAGGGGAGTGTTAAGAAATGCTGAAGGAACAACCCTCATATACTGAAGTGGATGCTTGTATTCCATATAACACGTCACTGAAATATTTACCAAACTATTGCCTAGTAATATATGTCTGCGATATTCTTAACAAGTCTGTTGACAACGGAAACGGTAGAAAAATAAACCCGTAGTAACCACCTTCATTATAACGAAGAAGATTGTATTTGGTACAAAAAGAAGATAGACATGTGCACCATGCATTTACTCCTCTGATCGCTAAGCCTTTTCGTTGGACTGCAGCGGTCTGCATAGAAGCGCAGGTTCCATTCCTATAACGACGTCTGAAGGCTGAAGTCCTTCACCTATATGGCAACTCAGCGTGGCGTTGTTTGAGATCAGGGCCGCCTGACAGGTGAGAACTCTCCTATCTTCTTTATTCATCAACGCGCGCACACCAAATTTCGACGCTGCCGTATATGCATTGTAACTACAGACCAATACGGATGTTGGAGTTAACTATCAATCGCTCTACAATGAGTAGTCATTTTACTAAGCAAAATCGATTCATAAAAAAAAAAAACAACCAATGATTTTACTTGTTCGATCCTGATTGAATAATTTAACCACACTTTCCACAACTAGGACTGTAGAGGGCAGTCGAGGCATTTGGTTTGTTGCACAAGGAAGGATAATTCGGGCCGCAGTGAAGTAGCCGAGCGGTACCGGGCGCCGTGGCTCAGCGCGCCCGGTCAGGGGGCCAAACGCCCTCTGTAATAAAAAAGATGAGCCAACCATTTAACGAACAATCACGGACAAACTGAACGAACGACCGCAAACTATCGATCTACCAGATAAAAAAAATAAATAAAGAATGGTCTAAGGCGCCTCGTTGCGGATCGCGCGGTAGCTCACCGCCGGAGGTTCAAGTCCTCCCTGAGGCATGGGTGTGTGTGTGTATGTGTGTTGTCCTTAGGTTAGTTTATCTTAGTTTAAGTAGTTTGTAAGCTACGGACTGATAACCACGCAGTTTGGTGGTTTGAACTTTTTTTTTTTTTTTTTTTTTTTTTTCCTCCTGGTTTTTTTTTTTTTTTTTTTTTTTTTTTTTTTTTTTTGATAATTCGGAATTTTATAAGGAACTACTGTAGTATTCTCCTAAAGTGATGTAGAGAAACCACGGCATCCTAACTAACGTAACTGACTCGACAGTAAATTTCGAGTGACCATTACATATCATGTTATATGGTTCCTGTCTGAAATTTTATTATTAGAGAAGTCGATATCACGGCATTTTGTGGTTCAGCCATTATATTTAGTTTTTCATTTTAAAGTGTTATTCGAGAGTGTAACGGTAGAGAAATACGATGAACCCTCTGCCAGGCACTTCAGTGTGGTTTTCAGGATAACCATGCAGATGTAGAATTCACGATTCTGTATATTGTAAAGGCAAGACAGACAATGGAGTTTTGAATAGAAACAAGTAGTAATGTGTACGGGATGATTCTGCTTTAATAGAACTACCACGACAAGTGCATGCATTTGAAAGAATATGACGAACGGCTAGTTACAGTGTGTGCTTTGGAGACACACAATAGCATCAGGGTGTGTGTTGTGCTACAGCATCGGCGATCTTGGGTAATTCGTTCTGGAGCTTGTTAATCAGCTACATTGCACTCTGGGGCATTCCCAAAGGAGAAGACGTATACTTTCGTGACCGAAATACTGTCGGTATTCACTGCCCTATGAAAACCGTCCATTAGTGGACATTAACTTGAGTTGGGACCACCCTTTGCCATTACGACAGCATGAATTCTGTTGGGGGATTTTAAACGAAGTGTCTATGAAGGAATAACAGCGCTGACTTCCTGACATAAGATCGAGCGATGTGGTGCAGTGGTAGCACACTGGACTCGCATTCGGGAGGTCGGCGGTTCAAATACGCCTCCGGCCATCCAGATTAGTTTTTCCATGATTTCCCTAAATCTCTATGAAAATGCCTAGCTGGTTCCTTTGAAAAAGGCACGGCCGATTTCGTTCCTCATCCTTGTCAAAAACAATCCGAGCTTGTGCTCCGTCTCCGATGACCACTCCGTTGATGGGACGTTTAACACTGAGCTTCCTCCGTTCCTTCCCTATTAAACCGGGAACGTACTGTTCGACACAGTCGCGTAGATTAAATATCTAGGCGTAACGTTGTAAAGCAATATGTAATAGAACGACAATGTAAAGAATGACGTGGAGATGGTGGCTGGTCAACTTCGGTTTATTGGAAGAAATTGCGAGAAGATGTGGTGCATCCGAAAATCTGACCGTGTATAATACGTCTGTACGGCCCCGTCTTGAGTATAGCTCAACTGTTTGTGAGGCTGCTAGGTTTGTTACTGAAAAATTCAATCCATCCGCGAGTGTTACAGAGATGCTTCCGAAATTCAAATGGGAATGGCTGGAAGAAAGGCGACGTTATTTTCGAGAAACAAAGTTCAGGAAATTTAGAGGGCTAGAATTTGAAGTTGATTGCAGAACTATCCTACCGCCGCCAAGTTACATTTCGCGTAAGGACCACATAGGTAAATAAGGACTCGTATAGAGGCATACAGGCATTCAATTTTCCCTCGTTCGATTTGGTAATGGAACAGAAATGGAAATGGCTAGTAGGGTTACGAGGTACCATCCGACACGCATTTACGGCGGATTTCGGAGTACGTATATAGATGTAGATGTTGGACGCTAGGAATGTTATTTCCCAAAACCTGTTGTCTCACAGATGTTGCTTTATGACAGGGTGCATTGCTAAGCTGATTCAGTCACTCATCGCCTCCAAACTCTTCCTCTACTGTATGCAGTGCACAGTGCTGTAAATCATGTTCATATCCCTACGTATTTCGTGTTTTCTTAAGCGGAATAAGACCACAGCTTAACCACGAAAAACAACTGCATACCTCACCACCACCACCCCCTCTGTGTCTCACTGTTGGCACTGTCATGACGGCAAGTACCGTTCTCCGAATCCAAGCACTTCCACAGTATTGCCACTGTCATTCATCACTCATTTCCAGTAAAATCAGATCAAGGCAGTTTGGTCCAATAGGTTTACAAACATTTGATCATTTATTCCTAGGTATTTAATTGAATGTATGGCCCTTCATATTTTTGACTGATTTATCGTGTAAATGAAGTTCAACGGATTTCTTTTAGTGCTCATATGGATGACTGTACAATTATCATTATTTAGGGTCAATTGCCTATTTTTTCACCATGCTGATATCTAAGCAAGTCCAAGAAATTTTGTAGAATAGGAAGTCACAAAATTACCATGATTTTTCAAAGAAGCTGCCAATGATAGTCAGTGCCACAGAGAAATTGAATGCTTATGCAAGAACGAAGCTAGCTGTTATCCCCGCAACTGCTGTGGATAGCGTTGATCACTCTGGTTTCGTGAAAGAATTTCGTGTATACCGCACTTTATCGTTTGGGGTGAAAAAAAGGAGTTCTCTAATCAATAAATTCTATACAGGAGTGACAATGACAAGAAAAAAAAGGATTGTTCAGTTGCAAAAATCCTGTAATCGAGGTACTGAAATCTGTAATCGAGGTACTGAAATCTGGAAAAGAGGGAAGGAATAATTTTCAACATTTCACGTCCCGTCGACAACATTATCTTTGAAGAAGGAGCACAAGCTTGAATTGTTTTTATTAAGAATGGTGTAGTAAATAGTCCATGCCCTTTGGCTAGAGTGATTTAGAGAAATAACAGAAAAATCAAATGAGTATGACCGGAGGAGGAGGTAAACCGTCGTCCTCCCGAATTCCAGAGTGCCCTTCCATCAAGGAATGTCCCCGTCAGTGCCCCTAATTGTTCAAATGTTCAAATGTTTGTTAAGCTTATGGGACTTAACTACGGGTTCATCAGTCCCCAAACTTACAAACTACTTATCAACTACCTTATACTAAGGACGGCACAAATATCCATGCCCGAGGGGGGATTCGAACCCCCGACCGTAGTGGCCGTGCAGACCGTGACTGGAGCGCCTCAGTCCCCTCGGCCACCGCAGCCGGCAATGTGCCCCTAATTAAACCAGGGTCCTCAAATTATGGCAGCCACATAACGGTTATTTATTTCGCACATTTGGTGAGGCAACGCACGTGACACTTCATCGGAGAGGTGCTGGAGGCTTTTCACCTATCACCGTGTCTACGGTATGCAGTGATAACTCAAGTCGGCGAAACTAGCCGCCGCCTGAGAAAACAGCTGCGGCCAACATTTATGACAGAGATCGCTGTCGACTTTCGCAGATTGTAACAGAGGTAAGCAGCCAGTTAAATGTGATGGGTGCAGAGGGAGGGGGAAGCAGGGAGGGGAGGAGGGGAGGTGGAGAAGGGAAGAGGAAGGAAGGGGCAGCAGGCGAGTAGGCAGAAGTCGGGGCTAATGAACGAGTGGATTAAATACGCAAAGAAGGAGAGCTGAAAGAACGTATAGAGGGGCTCTACAAACGAAATGAACACACAGGGAGGGAAGAGGAATCAGATGAGGATGCAACACGAGATACTATGACGAGAGAAGAATTTGAGAGCACTGAAAGACCTAAGTCAAAATTAGGCACCTGGAGTATGACATTCCCTCAGAGCTACTGACGTATCTGGGAGAGACAGCTACGACAAAAAATATTTGATTTGGTGTGTAAGATGTATGACACAGGCGAGACACCCTCAGACTTTAAGAAAAATGTTATAATTCATATTCCAAACAAAGCAGACGCAGACATGTGTGAAAATTACAGAACCATCAGTTTAAGACCTCTATATGTGCTTCATCGACCTAGAAAAGGCATTTGACAATGTCGCTTGGGAAAAGCTGGCGACTGTATTGAGGGAAAAGATAGTGGACTGGAAAACTAGAAGATCTATAAACTCACTATATCTGAATCAAAAAGCCACAGTTAAGCTGGATAGTACTAGGAAAAGGAATAAGGCAAGGATGCTGTCTATCGCCTATTCTTTCAATTTCTACTTGGAAAATGTGATTAACCAATGCTCATTAGATGACAAAGGAGTAGAAATTGGAGGAAGAAGAGTAGGGTGTTTGAGATTTGCTGGCGACATGGTCCTTCTAGCCACAGGGGAAAAATAACTACAGGAGTTAGTGGACACCATTGAAGCTAACGGGGAAAAAATATGGAATGAAAATTAACACAAAGAAAACAAAAGTTTTGGCAGTAGGAGAAAATGACAAAATTAAAAATTATGTTGAATGGAGAAATATTAGAATAGGTGCAAAATTTTAAGTATCTTGCAAGCAGGATAGACACCGACTGGAGTTGCAATACAGAAATTAAAACAAGGATAGCAATGGCAAAAAGAGGCATTTTATGAGAAAATGAGAATTTTCTGCAGCTGTCTGGACAGAGAACTGAGGAAAAGACTCATAAAATGTTTTGTATGGTGTTTTCTTCTGTATGGTGCTGAAACATGGACTTTGAGGAAGAGAGACAGAGAAAGACTAGAGGCTTTTGAGATGTGGAATGGCGTAGGATAGAAAGAATAAGTTAGATGGCGAGAGTAAAAAATGAAGAGGTACTGAGATGAGTGGGAGAAAAAAGACAGTTATTACGAGTAATAAAAAGAAGAAAAAGAAATTGGATTGGGCATATATTAAGAAAGAGTGACGGACTGATGAAAACAGTTTTAGAAGGTTATCTAGAACGGAAAAGGAAGCGAGGAAGGAGAAGATTTCAGATACTGGATGATTTGGTGAAAGGTACAACATACAGCAGCCTTAAGAAGGAAGCAATTGATCAGAGAAAATGGAGAGGATAAGAACCTATGGAAAGGCAAAGAACCTGCTAATATAGCAGAAAACGGATGATGAAGAATGATTTAGTTATCAATTAACATTTAAAAAAAATTGTATTTCAGTAACTCAAATCAATAAAATATTAAGTTTAAAAAAATCTGAATCGGTAGCAGCATTTCCTACGAATAACTGGGTTACAGATTCGAGTTCCAATCCGGTACGCAGTTTTCACCTGCCAGGAGTTAGAAAACAACGCACACTTCGCTGCAGAGTGAAATATTCACTATGGAAGCAATCCCCTACACCAGGATGGCAAATCCTTGTACATATACTACGGGCCATTTTTCCCTAAAATGCATTTAATATGCCCAAGACGTGCCACGTGCCACACACACACACACACACATACACACACAGCGTGTTTCACCTAACTTGGCCACATCAAATATCTCTGAAACAACTGATGTTCAAAACCGGTTTTCATCAGCAGGAACGGACGGCAGGGGCTTAGGAAACTAAATACTATGCGAAATTTTAAAATGTAAACAAATACTATTTTCAACACAAACTTGTGTATTTTTAACTGGACACCCCCTATTATTTAGTATACTATCAACAGCACGAAAAATCACAAAAATAATGGCGTTGGTTGCATCTCAATACGTCAATTACATCCCGAGAAATAGCGAAGCGAAGTTGATGCTTGAAATAAATGAAACGCACTGCTAGCGCACGTCCCGACACTCACCTCACGCTATGTCAGGGGCTCACACAATGGGAAGGTATGCACAATCCACAAAAATAAACAAGTAACACTTCCAACGCAAAGTTACGTTTTCCAAATTGTAAATGTATGTTTATTCTAGCGAAATAGCAACTAGAGCTACGAGAGATAACAGACTTGGTTTTACTTTTCTAAACACATTTACTAGTACTCTGTCACCCACAGAAACTGTATTGTTGTGCATTACATCCAGCATAGAAAATACGCCCACATCTTGACCAATGAAACTGTGTCTCAGCATATGTTCGAAGTGCCCCCCGTTTGTATCAATACACGTTTGGAGAAGAGTAACGAGAGAGTGTTGCTCAGATTGTAGTGTTTCAACAGACATTGCCGCACACGCTGCAGTAATACAATGTTGCATATCCTTTACTTTCGTTGGCGTTTCTTGATACACAGTGTCTCTCACTGCGCCCCGGAAGAAGAAGTCTAATGGTGTCAAGTCGGGGGACCGTGCTGGCCATCGCACAGTAGCTCCCCGCCCTATCCACCCATTTGCAAATGTCGCATCTAGAACGTCTCTGAACTTTTGTATTGTATACGGGATATCCGTAATGTTGGAACCACACTGATAGACGACTTTCCAATCCTAGATCCTCCATGAGGTGCGCTAGTGTGTGTTGAACAAATAATACATAGCGATGTCCATTTAATGTTCAACGGTAAACATAGGGACCTACAATACAGTTAGCAATGATAACGTACCAAACATTGACACTCCATTGTCGGTGATGAGCAACTTGGAGACTCCAGTGGGGATGTTGCACGGACCAGTAATGCATGCTCCGCAGATTCACGTTACCGTGAGTTGTAAGTGAAGCCACGGCCGTAAACAACGTATTGCTTAGGAATACTTGCAACTGCTGAAGTGCAAAACGACAGAATGCAATGCGGGGTTCAAAGTCATTTCCGTATAGTTATTGGTACAGTGAGATAATAAATGGATGAAATCGATGTTCCACTAGATTCTGCATACACTACTGTGGCTTATTCCTACACCTCGTGCAATTTGTCGTACACCCACCTGAGGATTGTGCGCTACAGCAGACAAAACAGCAATTTCGTTTCCATTGTCAGTAGCTGGCGTTGTACGTCGAGACGTCTACGTTTTGTTGGAGCCCAGCTTCCTGTTTCCGAGAGGGTCTTGCAGATGTTGCCAATGGTTCGACGTGACTGACACCGACGATCTGCGTAGCGTGAAGCCTACAGTGTCACAGCTACGGTTACATTTCTGTGATATTCGCCATAAAAATTTCACCTCATTACTGAAGGCCGGCATATCGACTAGCTGACGGCAAATGTAACAAGCCACAGGAAAACAGGTTTTAATGTGGCAACGAATGAGAAGTGCGTTACAGTATGAGAGCAATTCAGCAGACCAGATTAGGAGACAATTGCACACCTGAGGTAGAGCTTGCCGGGTGGACATTGGTTTGTTTATAGCAGGATGCAGGCACCAGTGCAGGCAAACCCTGCTCTGAGCACACTACTACATGCGATGCATTACTTCAGAAACAGTGACGCCGTAGCTATCCTTTACATGCCCCATATTTTAGAACGAATGAAGTTTAGAAACGTGAAACCACTTGTGTTACCACCAATTGTATGTCTAGTTGTTATTTCCCAACAATAAAAATTATGCACAGGACATTTATCATTCTGATACCGCATTATTTAGCACATTACAAGAGGTGGATCAGTTCAAGTAAGGTATTACCCGTTCACTTTACAATTGCCGTTTGAGTTGAGGACGCTACGAACTGTTGACGTGTTCTGCTATTGGTTGTTCGAATGAAGCACGAGCGGTATAGCTGCGCTCAATTACAATGTACCGGTAACGTGGTTCCTCAGCTGAAGCAGATAAAACAAAATAATGTACTTTCTGTGAACAAATCTTGTTCAGATAAACAATCCAAATGAAAAATAAGAATATAAAACTGTGCTTCTTTTTAAGGGCAGACAAAACAGCAATGCTTTTACAAAACGACGTTACATTCACTTTTAAAGTGTTCTTCTGCAGGAAAGCGTATGAAATGAAAAAAACTGCATTGTTATATTGAACAACTGAAGCGATGCGTAATACATATGCTTTTAATACAATCTTCTACAAAAAATAGCACGAAATTAAAACTGTTGTTTTACGATGTAACAATGAGTCGGTCGTGTAGCTGATAAAATACATTTGCTGTTCATACATTATTCTACAATACAGCGTAGTAAATTAAAATCAAATATCAATTTCGGTGCATGATCTAAAATCTAAGGCCGGCCGCGGTGGCCGAGGGGACTGAGGCGCTCCAGTCACGGTCTGCACGGCCACTACGGTCAGGGGCTCGAATCCTCCCTCGGGCATGGATATTTGTGCCGTCCTTAGTATTAGCTAGTTTGTAAGTTTAGGGATTGATGACCCCGTAGTTAAGTCCCATAAGCTATACAAACATTTGAAGATTTAAAATCTAGGAAGAAGTAGTCCCTAGTGGGAGGATCGACGTTTTGAAACCATTATTACTCGCTAGTGCAAGTTGGTCATTCACCCTTATGAGCCCTTCTTTATGAGTAAGCGACGAGAGAACATTCGAAATTTTGCACAAATCTCGGGAATCTTAAAACAGAAAAGACATTCAGATAGCTGGTGAAGTGCTTGTTTACGGATAATTAATTATAGAGAATATGTCACGGAAGCCGCTGTAGCATAGTGGATAGCGTGTCTGCTTCTTGATCTAAACTGTGCTGTTTCTAATCCCTCCACGTATCTCAGAATTTTTTTTATTTCAAAATACATGGGCAAAAAAGTTTTTTTAATAATGATAAAGGAATAGCAATAAGAATCATATTTAAAGCAATCAATCAATAAACATCGTAATCAAAGTAATTTCGATAAAGATATGAAAATAAAAGAACATTGAAGCACATAATAAGATCTGCACCTCTTGCACATTAGACAGATGAGATCTCCACTGCGTTATGCTACCTACTGAAACAGATGTTCTGTTGTAAAGATTCAGAATCTTGCCCAAAACTGGAACTTTTTTCTGCGATTACTCGCGAACGAAGTCCTACTCAAGTAATGGTCAACCACCGAACATGTGGTTTCAAAAATCAGATTATAATATGACCAAACAAACGCAAAATTGCATTTGCTATTAACACACAATTACACAAGCCTGTGTGGGGAAATAAAATGTGTTATATAATCCCATAGTTAACAAATGTTCAAATGTTTGTAAATCTATCGGACCAAACTGCGTGGTCATCAGTACGTAGCTTACAAACTACTTAAATTAAGGTAAACTAACATAAGGACAACACACACACACTCATGCCCAAGGGAGGACTCGAACCTCCGCAGCGAGGCGCCTTAGACCACTCGGGTACTCCACCGCGGCCATAGTTAACATGTAGCGTGTATTTTGGCTATGCCTGCCCATTTCACCAGCCACTAGGAATACTGTCGCACTACGACAATAAAGTGACCGTACAATGCGCGCGACACGTGCGTCGATCACGTACTGTCGAGTATGTCGGCCCCATCTGAGCGTAAACAAAGCTTAGTTCCGCGTCTGTCGTCTGCAATTGTAAAGTGAACGGGTATTACAGCTCAAGAAGGGGCTAAACTATCCCCCTTTAAGAGTGCCATCAATGAAATATGGGCCAATGATGTGTTGTCATACAATACCACACCATACATTAACACTCCACTGACGTAGTACGTCAGTCACATCACGATTACCGGCTTATGAGGTTCACGTTTGAGTCTCAGGACGTGTGCTAGCTGTGCACTTCATTTGTTTCAACCGTCAACTTCGCTTCGCAATTTCTCGGGATGTAGTTGATGTATTGCGATGCAATAAACGCCGTTATTTTGCGATTTTTCATGCTATTGATTTCATACGAAATAATAGGGGGGGGGGTCCATTTAAAAATACACAAGTTTGTATTGAAAATAGAATTTATTTTTGTTTTAAAATTTCGCATAGTATTTAGTTTCTTAAGCCCCGTCCGTCTGTTTTTATATATACAGGGCGTTATAACAAGGTAGGCCAAACTTTCAGCAAACATTCCTCACACACAAAGAAAGAAAATATGTTATGTGGACATGTGTCTGGAAACGCTTAATTTCCATGTTAGAGCTCATTTTATTACGTCTCTTCAAATCACATTAATCATGGAATGGAAACACGCAGCAACAGAACGTACCAGCGTGACTTCAAACACTTTGTTACAGAAAATGTTCAAAATGTCCTCCGTTAGCGAGGATACATGCATCCACCCTCCGTCGCATGGAATCCCTGATGCGCTGATGCAGCCCTGGAGAATGGCGTATTGTATCACAGCCGTCCACAATACGAGCACGAAGAGTCTCTATATTTGGTACCGAGTTTGCGTAGTCAAGAGATTTCAAATGTCCCCATAAATGAAAGTCAACCCTCTTGAGGTTAGGAGAGCGTGGAGGCCATGGAATTGGTCCGCCTCTTCTTTTTTAGAACTTATGGGACTTAACTAGGGGGTCATCAGTCCCTAAGCTTAAACTACTTATGAACTAGCTAAGACTAAGGACGGCACAAATATCCATGCCCGAGGGGGATTCGAACCCCCGACCGTAGTGGCCGTGCAGACCGGGCCTGAGCGCCTCAGTCCCCTCGGCCACCGCGGCCGGCAAAATCTGTGTTGATGACGTGAATCGAGGAAGTACAGTACATACTAACGAAACAATTGGATATTTTAACAATTGTCTGCACGAATTATTTCAATTTACATTTAAAGAGAAATACTGAAATGAGCTCCAACATGGAAATAAACGTTTCCGGACACATGTCCACATAACATATTTTCTTTCTTTGTGTGTGAGGAATGTTTCCTGAACATTTGTAACATTCTGTATACAGGGTGCCCCACTCGACTCTCTCACCCCAGATATCTCGAGAACTACAAGAGATATTGAAAAACGACTTTCATAGTCATGAACTTACGGTAATGGCTTATGAAAGTAGGTTCTGTGAGGCAGTCTAAAACGTAAAGAAGTATTAGTTTCAACGCAAACTTTTTTTAAAGGATACCACGTATTATTTCATAATCAATCAATAGCATGAAAAATCACA
The DNA here is from genome assembly GCA_026315105.1 of Locusta migratoria. Taxonomy (NCBI): domain Eukaryota; kingdom Metazoa; phylum Arthropoda; class Insecta; order Orthoptera; family Acrididae; genus Locusta; species Locusta migratoria. The sequence goes on from CM048755.1 coordinate 623,119,960, forward strand.
AAAAGAACAGCGTTGATTGCATCGTGATGCGTCACTTACGTGTTGCTTACATCCGGAGAAACTGCGAAGCGAAGATGACGTTTGAAATACATGAGGCGCGGTGCTAGCGCATGTCCGAGGCTCAACCTTGAGTCTCGCTTGAGTCTCGGGACGCGCTAACAGCGCGCCTCATCTATTTCAAACGTGATCTTCGCTTCGCAGTTTCTCCGGATGTAATTGACGCAACGCGATGCACCTCTTCAAGTCGTGTATTCAGGTAGGCTTTCAGCAGTTCTCTGCCAGGTGCTACCAGCGATCTTCTTGATAATTTTGTCCCATCTGTCCGGTGGTCTTCCTCTAGGCCTCTGATGCTCTTTCGGACTCCACTCCAGTACTATCTTCGTCCATCTGCTGTCTTTTCTTCTTGCGACGTGGCCAGCCCACTGCCATTTCAAGGAGCCTACTGTCTCTAAGATGGCCTTAACCTTGGTCACAGATTGGATGTCATCTGCTCTTTTTTCTATCCTTTCTTGTTTAGCCCAGCATTGATCTTTCCATGGCTCTCTCCCTTTTGTAAAGGAGTTCAGTGTCCATGTGTCGCAACCATACGTCGCACAAGAAGAATGCATTAATAAAATAGTGTTTATTCTTATTTACTGGCAATTTTGATCTGAACGCTGTTGAATTCCTGCCAAATGCTTGCCAGCCAAGCTTGATGCGCCGATAGATTTCAGGCCTTACATCTCCCTGCATATTTACAATCTGGCCAAGGTAGATATATTGACTGACCTCTTATAATGGATTGTCGTTGACTTTCACATACCCAGCTGGGACGCTATTGTTGGACATTACTTTTGATTTGGAAAGGTTCATGTTTAAGCCAACTGACATTCCGATGCAAGATCCCTAACTAAGTTTTGGAGCTCTGTGAAGTCGTTGGCCAGTAAGGCAATATCACCAGCATATTTATATACATTACAACTTAGAAATAAAGGCTAATTAAGAGACACGTATCTATGTATGAGGGGTAAACAACCCTTATATTGCCGCACTCGTTTGATACTACTCATGCAAATCCGACCATGTGACCTCCATATACTACATCACGGGCAACGCTAACGCCGGTGGTTAAAATCAATAAACATTTTACATGTTTTATTCACTTTTATTCGCTATTACACCAAAATTAAATTTTACAGTATTTAGAAAGTCGCATTTTTCGATTTTTCTTCCGCTATGCAGGCACAGCCATATTGAATTTTGATAATTGAGTTAAGATTTGGAATCAGCGACTTTAAATACCGGTATATTAAAGAGATGAAAAAGTTCAAAAACGTTTTTCATGGGCATTATCAAACGAGCGCGGCAATATAAGGGCTGTTTGCCCCTCAAACATTCATATATAAAAACAAAAAATTACGTGTTTCTTAATTAGCCTTTAATAGATTCTAAAAACCTAGTTCAAAAGTAATTTTTGTAGCAAAAAAAATTTGTCTCTTTCGAGGTTGTTGGTCTCCTAATTTTTCCTGCCCCCTCTGATATATCTAGGCCATTTTGCGTCTTTTATCAAAAGATACTTTAGTAACTACAATCATTAAAATCGCTTCACTGCTCTCTAAGTTATCTCAATTCTTCTATTTTAGTTCCCATTTTGGAGTGACCGCTTCACCCCTTAAATATGTTTTACCACAGCTAAAACAATTACGCGCCGCTTAGTTTTTAATGTATTATAACATACCCAAATTTCAGAAAAATCGAAGAGTGACACTTCCGTATGTTTACTTTTCAGAGCCGCTCTGAGTAATGGGCCGTTAGCATTCGCGTGCAGAATAACTTCTAATGACTTCACAATACAGCCCTTCCGAAATGCCAAATCGTTCGATTATGAACGTCAGACACAATCAGGACGGGCTTACTCGGCTCGTGCGGTATCTGTACTGTATTTTTGCATTACCCGCACCCACACGCCTATGCATCCTGACATAATGCAAGGGGACACCAGCATCTATATCTATTCAGACAGCTAGGCAGCCCTGAGATCACTGGCAGCTCCTGCAACAAGATCTAAAATTGTTACAGAATGTCACAGGGTTCTGGTAGAGCTAGGGGAAAGCAATAGGGTAAACCTATTGTGGGTCCCTGGCCACTCGGGGATCAGTGGCAACGAACATGCCGACAGATTAGCCAGGATGGGGGCAGAGGCTCCATTTATTGGACCGGAACCTGTCCTGACAATCACCAAGGCAATGATTAAATTGGAGCTACGTAACTGGCTCAGAAGACAGCACGTAGAATATTGGACCAAAGTCCATCAACAAAAACATGGCAAGGTAATGATGCCAAAGCCATGTTTTAAAAAAAGCTCTGCACTCCTGGGCCTGACAGGAGAGAGATTAGACTCATGGTTGGATTGCTGACAGGCCATGGGAATTTCAAAAAACACCTACATACAATGGGAATAACAGAAGAGGACCCTAAATGTAGGATATGTGATGATGGTGATGAAACTGCATCACATCTAATCTTCGAATGCATTGCATTGGAGAGTAAAAGGCACAGAACATTTGGGACAACCAGACCCGAAGAAATTGTGTCTAATAAATAACTGATAAAGGGACTCCTTGCACTGTTCAAGGGTATTGGTTGGCTTTACTAGATATACAGGGAGCGATACCGCACAATAAACTTAGTTTCGGTGCGTGCAGTGGCGGGTTGGACCAAGACTGTTTTGGCTTCCCTGAGAAAATCAATCAATCAATCAAGGAGACACCAACACTCCGACCCCCTTATACTATGCAGCACCTTTTGCGTTACCGAGCGAGGTTGAGCAGTGGTAATACGCTGGACTTGCATTCGGGAGGGCGGCGGTTCAAACCCGACTCCGGCCATCCTGATTGAGTTTTCTCGTGATTTCCCAAAATTACTCCACGCAAATGACAGGATACTTCCTTTCAAAGGGCACGGCCGATTTTCTTCCCAATCACTGATAAAAACAATGACAGCGTGTAGTCAGTTGTAATGACCACGATGCCGATGGGACGTAAAATCCAAATCTTTCTTTCTTAGACGTTGATTTGGTGCTGACAGGTTTCGCGACTGCGACATCCTCTTCTGCAATGACTTTTGCAGCTGTCACCCGCTCCATTTTTCGTCTCACAAGGAACGTACTTGGGCTCGAACAAACAGAAATACACCCAAATCGTATGATAGATAATTTAAACGTCCCTTATTGCACTAGTGGCATCTGCAAAACTCTGCAGTCGTCCTTTACAGGCCTCTGCGTGTGCCATGCCGCTTTGCACATTGAGCTGCCGGTACACCAGTAGGTGTCGAGGGGACTGAGGCGCTCCAGTCACGGTCTGCACGGCCACTACGGTCGGGGGTTCGAATCCCCCTCGGGTATGGATATTTATGCCGTCCTTAGTCTTAGGTAGTTCATAAGTAGTTTGTAAGCTTAGGGACTGATGACCCCGTAGTTAAGTCCCATAAGTTCTACAAACATTTGAACATTTTGAACATTTGTACACCAGTAGTGACGGTGCAGTGTGCCTCTGAAGATGCGTTTTGTGACGTTTTTGTGTAGTGAAGCGGCGTGGCACACGCAGAGGCCACTAATGGGCGACTGCAAAGTTTTGCAGATGAGAGAGTATCGCTAGTGCAATAAGGGACCTCTACATTATCTCTCACACGATTTTCGTATATTTGTGTTTGCTCGAGCCCGAGTACTTTCCTTGTCAGTCCTCTTCGCTTATCGTCACCTACAGTTTAAAGCCAACTCAGTACAAAGGTGAAACTTGGCAGTGCGCACGTACACAAACCATTGCTAGAGGTGAAATGAGGTGTAAGTGGCACAAACTTTTCTGAAGCAGATTACGGATTGAACCTTAATTCTTCTGATTCTTAATATGACACACACATCCAATGGGACACCAAACCACGACTATGCCAATATTGCTGAAGCATTATAAGGATCCTCGTCTTCGTGACAGACGTTATGGCATCAGGAAAGAGCTGAAATTATTTGATGCCACACAAAACGGTAGTTGACTCCAAGAGCATCCCTTTTGTTGACAAACTGCCATTGATTTCTGTCTGAGGACTTTCCGACATCGTTTGTTTAACTACTTTCCTGACGCTTGGCTAGCTTCACTGGTTGGAATTGTCAAAGGTTCACGCTCAATCTCGAGACAGAAAAGACAGGCAATATGTCAACAAGTTGTCACGATACCCTTAACAACTTTGTGACCCTTTTATTTTACCGCTAAGCGCTAATCATTGGCAATCACTAGCGAGCGGGTTTGATAGTCTTCCTGGTCCTATTGGTGGCTCTTCAGAAGGCTGATCAGTGCAATCCGCGCATGCATGCTCTGCCGCATTGATGGCAGACGTATGTTGAGGAACCAGCTGGTATTCTCAGAACCTCTCCTCGTTTTCTTCTCATGCATCTTTCCTTAGCACTACAACGTCTCTAGTCTTCGAAGTGTGCTACACCATTATGAATGGTGTTTCTCCAGGTTGGAAATAAGCGCTAGGAAGTACGTAACAACATACACTGCTCAAAACAATTAGGCTGTCAGGTGACATATCATACACAATATACATATTGTAACTTTTTTCAGATATTGTTTGCAACTGTAATTTGTGTGAGATACTGTACGATATTTTTTCTGTCTCAACTCTTTACTTGAGGTTCACATGGCGTTTACGTACAGTGAGGCACCACGAGGCCACCATAACAGTGAAAAAATCACTATCGTTGCCCTCTACTAAGGTGTGTGATCTCCTCGGACGGCCAGTACAGTTGCACACCTGCGTAGAATGGACAGTATGAAGTTATCAATCAGCTCTTGAGGGATATTTGGTCATTCGTCCATGAGTACAACATCCAGGTACTGCTCTGGCTGCAATGTCTCTACCAAGTGCATCCTAGACATTCTCAGTCGGGTTTAGGTTGGTGATCAAGCTGCCTACATCACTCGTTCAATTCCTTTAGCTTCAAATATATTGTCCACTAGTGCAGCTCTGTGGGGACGAGCGTCCACCGGCAGCAACCCATTTCCTATAGCACCAGCGCAGGGCACAACAAAAGGTCGAAGGATCTCGTCTCTCTACTTCTGAGCAGTCAAACTGCCATTCTGAAGGACTGCCAGTACCGACTCCTGCCCACACATAAGCAGGATTGTTCCGAGTTCCGCGTTCTCTCCAGATCAGGGAACGACGATTGTCCGGGTGAACACAAAATCTTTACTCATCTGTGAACGGAAGCCGGTACCATTCGTTACGACTGAAATCCTGATGTTCCTAAGACCAAATTCTGAGAGGTAAACGTGTCGTGATTATACCGGAACACACATCACAGGCCTCCTTGCATAGGGGCCACATTCCTGAAGCTGAAGGCAATTTCGGACTGTTTGTGTTGACATTGCGCGTCCTGTTGCTGCCTGGAGGGTGCGTTACACCCGAGTTGCATTCAACTTCATGTCCCGACATAACAGTCAACCAGACATAACAGTCTTGTTGTTGTTACCAGTGGACTACTTTGGCCTTGCATTCTTTTAACTGTTGATGTTTGAAATCGAGTCCAGGTCCTGGAAATTGCACTTCGGGACACTCCAATATCTGCAGCCACCTCCCTCTATGTCTATCCCGCTTCCAACCTTCCTATGTCTTTCCATGCCATAGCTTCGGATAAGTCACGTTGTTGTTGTATTGCACTACCTGCTCACTACACTATCTGAACCCAACTGCATGTGTGTTTCGTTTGGTAAACACAGGTCAACATCGACCCCCCTCTGCAGCAACTTTCTGTTATTATCTTTATCTCGGTTGTCGTAATGTTGTTGTCTCCAGAGCATAGAACCGATAGAAGACTTATAACCGTTTTTTGTGTGTGATATCTCAACTGATCCCGTAATTGTTTTGACCAATGTAATTTTTTAAATACTTCTATCATTGTTGTGTTTTTTGGCTCCTTATAATGTTATAAAAACAAAAAAATATAATCTGTGACATTTGCAACTATTTCTACTTTTATGATTGCGGTGTAGGGTGAACAGATGCAATTATACAAAACAGAGGGCAAACTGCTTCAAAAAGGAGAACGAAGTAAGAAAAAAGAGGACGCTCAAAACATATGCTCAAATTTAGTATATGAGTTTATTAGTAATAGACAAAATATAAATTCCTTAACAATTATTATGTAGAAGTTTAGGTTTGCTTAACAGATGGTTGTAAAGAGATACACATGAAAATTCTTTGTAACTGAATTGGACCATCAACATACCACTTTTAACAGATTCAAGGTTCAACCTATTCCTATCCTGAGTCCACTCTGTGGCAATTAGTGAAAATATACTTTCCGCATTTGCATTGGGCACTGTTATAATGGAAAGAGTATTATCCGTAAAAATATGTCCACATCACTGAACTGTTTCCAAACCGAGAAAATGTAAAGACCATTCACCTGCAACCATTCATCGCGGGGTTACCAACATCTAAAAGTCAAGCAGTAGCCGCGGAGATGGAAACTGCACTTTAACCTTCCGAATACAAATAGATGAAGAACTAAGAAAGCATGAAATAAAACCAAGAGAGTAAAACAATCTGTTGAGCTTTTTCTTATCTTTATTGCCCACTGAGATGTTACTTCCAGCTCCATATATTTTAGTTAGGGACTGGTGAACTCTTAGTTAAGTCCCATAAGCTCTACAAACATTTGAACATTTTGAATGTCCATGGAGGACACTACAGCCTTTTACATCTTTCCGTCGATTTGCTTCGTTTTTACAGTGTAGAAGGTGGACGAAAACACACTGCGGACAGTCTAGTTGTCTTAGTACCGCTCTGATGATGGCTGAACGATATACAGCAGAAATATTAGCATCTATGTACCTATAAGACGCATTTATTGTCTGTCTGTCTGTTCTCTTATAACTCAAGATCCAGACAACCAAATAACGTGAAATTTGGTACACGTACACAAAATTACATGGGGAAGGTTCTTAAATAGGTTTCGTTCCATCCCAATCTCATTCTGGCCATGTGCCTGTTCTATTTTAAACCCGGGCAAAGCCGGCTACTTGCAGCTAGTAAGAAAGAAATGATTACGTCCGAATATCTGTAATTTTATTTATAATGAAATACGACGATAAAAATGAAGATTAATATCGTTCCATTCGGTTATCCATGGCCGCCTGTGGGCGTTGACACTGTTGTAAACGCAACAATGGACTCATCGCCGACGGTCTTCTCTGCTGCAAACAACGTCCAGTTGTTATACGCCGACACTGCTTGTAGTGCATCAGCTCGCGCGGAGTGGCCGCGTGGTCTAAGGCATCATGATTCTGGCGGGGTGGTCGCTCCTGCCGGAGGTTCGAGTCCTCCCTCGGACATGGGCATGTATGTTACCTTAGTGTAAGTTATTTTAAGTAGTTTGTAAGTCTAGGGACTGATGACCACAGCAGTGTGGTAAAATAGGTTTACGAACATTAGAACATTTCTTTGCGCATCAGACCGAATTTGCCTGTCATCACATGAGCGGCGCAACGAGGTGGGCACAGTCGGTACGTGCTTCCATCCTGCAGACCGATATCGGAGTGGCTTGGTTACATCCGATACGATCAGCGATTTCTCTGAAGGACAATCCGCAATTCCTATAGACAACAGTTCTTCCTCGGTGGAACTACCGAAGGTGCTCGAATCACAAACAACCGCACGACAGAACAATTCCAGTACGTCCACACGACCGACTGTCCCCTTATAAAGTGCATCTCTTGTCACGACGCATGACTGCAAAATTCATCTAATGTACATGCTAATTCTTCCATTCAGGGCGTTTCATTTTGAGTTGGTTGGTTGGTTTGATGTTTAGGGGGACAAAACTGCGGAGGTCATCAGTCCCCCATTCCATCAAAGAGCGAGATAAGTTTGGGAACACTGAAAAAAATTCGCCCAGAGTTAAAACAGCTACGGGAGGAAAACCCCACTCAATCAATAAAATGTCAACAAATTCGATAAGGGACAACATGGCAGGAGACAACACGAAAGGAGACAATCACATGGAAACAGCAAACAAGTGTGGAAATGAAATGACAAAGCCAAAGTTCGTGGTTGACCGACCATGAAAATAAAATAGGAAGGGTCAGCCACGGGGCAACACAAGCTTCATATAGAGTTGTAAATACCGCTGTCACGAATAAAACCTAAGACAGAATCAGCCATATTGGCATCGTTACGTAAAACTTCAGATAAAATTGCAGGAAGATAAAAATTCCGCCGCAGGGCGGCTAAAAGACGGCAGTCCATTAAAATGTGGGCCACCGTCAAGGGAGAGCCACAACAACAACGAGGCGGATCCTCGCCGCGGAAGAGATGGCCATGGGTCAGCCAAGTGTGGCCGATGCGGAGCCGGCACAGGACTACTGAGTCCCGGCGAGAGGCCCGCATAGACGAGTGCCACACAGCTGTGGTCTCCTTTATTGCCCTGAGTTTGTTGGGATGGCTCAGGCTACGCCACTCGGCGGCCCAAAGCTCACGTACTCTATGGCGCAACACAGACTGGTAATCTGAGGCCGGGAGGCCAATCTCTAACACGGACGCATGGGCAGCCTGTTTGGCGAGCTTATCGGCTCGTTCGTTGTTCGGGATGCCGATGTGACCAGGAGACCAAATGAAGACCACAGAGCGTCCTGACTGGACGAGAGCAAAAAGTGTCTCATGGATAGCCTGCACCAAGGAGGAACGTGAGTAACATTGATCGAGAGCGCGAAGACTGCTCAGGGAGTCACTGCAGAGCAGAAAAGACCCACCTGAGCAGGAGCGCATATGCTCAAGACCACGGAGAATGGCCACCAGCTCGGCAATGTACACACTGCAGCCATCCGGCAGAGACCGCTGCTCGGCGTGATCGCCATGGACATAAGCAAAGCCAACATGGCCACGAACCAACGAACCGTCCGTATAGATTATGTCGTATCCAGTGTACTCTGCAACAACAGCAAAGAACTGACGGCGGAGTGCCTCTGGAGGAACGGAGTCTTTGGGTCTATCGGCCAAGTCCAGCCTAGAGCATGGCTGCGGTACACACCATGGGGCCGTACGCGTACGGGCCCGATATTGAGATGGGACAGGGGAAGACTCTAGTTCCAACAAAAGGGACTGGACACGGAAGGCGATCGTGTGACCGGAACGGGGTCGCCGTTGTTGAGGACGGACGACCGTGCGGGAGAAAAGTAAACGTTGGTTCCGATGGCCTGGCGAGCTATGGACGTGAGCAGCATAGGCCGCGAGCAGTTGCTGGCGGCGGATCCGCAGAGGTGGGACCCCGGCCTCTGCAAGTAAACTGTCCACGGGACTGGTGCGGAAGGCACCTGTCGCGATGCGAACCCCACAGTGGTGAATGGGGTCCAGCAAGCGCAATGCCGAGGGGGATGCGGAGCCATAGGCAAGGCATCCAAAGTCCAAACGGGACTGCAGCAAAGCTTGGTACATCCGCAACAGTGTGGACCGATCAGCACCCCAGGTCGTATGGCCCAGATGGCGAAGAACATTCAGTTGGCGTCAGCACTTCTGTTTCAGCTGTCGAATGTGAGGGAGCCATGTCAGCCGAGAATCAAATACGAGCCCTAAAAACCTGTGAGTGTCAGCAACCTCTAAGAGGTGGTTGTTAAGATAAAGTTCAGGCTGCGGATGAACCGGCATTAAAGTCACTTCTACCACGCTTAGAAACGCCAGGTTTGCGTGTGGCGACGCTATTACTTGCTCGTTTCATTCTCGTCCCACGAGCAGCTAGGAAACTAAAGGTCCACCCAGGCAGAGCCCCGCTTGCCTGGGTAAGCCTTGTACAACTGAGGTGCGGCAGGTTCCTCAGAGGCTGCTCGCTAGCGGCTGTTCAACCTCAACAGCCATGCATCTCCTCGGCACGTAGCACACCTTGAGATTCAGGTTATTTTTTTTTTTTTTTTTTTATAGAGGTTTGTACCGTCCTCGCGACCCGGGCGATTTAGCCAAGATCCCCGGGCTCTGAAACGTACAACGTTCCACCGTTGCGCCGAACGATGGTCGTTGAGGCACGCACAGAGCTTACAGTGTAGCGGACTGTTGGCGCGACACAGCCCACAGCTCAGGACCCCGGGTTCGCCAAGCGCGTACCCAGCAAATTAATGCTGAGCCCCTGAGGGGGCATTTTGAGTGTCCAGCAGTGTAATAATGTTAAGAAAACTACTACAGCTGATATTTTAGGTGCATCTATTAAATCGCAAGCTTTCATTCTGTACGGTCATTCTCTGGTAACGAAGAATGCGCACAGCCAGCGAAGTGAGACATTCTTACGAGTCGTTTCCACTGTGTACTGTACCTTTTGAAGCTTTGTTGGGCGCTTTGACATTTTAAAATATGACACTCGCGCATTTCTACCACTTCGTCATGTATGATTATGATATGCATATCAATAAACACAGTGCTACAAACTGATTGAAATATGAATTCATGAAAACCACAAAAAGTAAGTACACTTATTTCTTCAGACATAACTTCCACCCCAATAGCAGTTCACAAAAACCTATCGACAAAAAATATATCTGATAGTGAGATATACTTTTAAGAAAGAGTAGAAAATGCAATTTGTTCACGTTAAGTCTCAATGTACTTAGATTACTGGCATGTAACAAAACCTAGAAAATCCGTTATTAATTGCAGATGGCATACTGTATGACATTTAAAAGTGATCTACAAATATCAGGCAGCCACAAGAAACACGAAATGTGGTTTTAAGGTGTGTGTTAAATCTCCTGTAATCTCTATAAGTGTATCGTTAATGTAAGTGGCTTAGTCTCAAAGTACTGTCAGATTTCATAATGTTAAAACTCTTTATATATCATTTAACATATGCAATAATTTAAAAAAATCCCACTGATGATGGAGAAACTGCTCCGAAACGCGTTTGGGTGAATGAAAAACGTAGATTGCCTCTGCTCAAGGTAGAAACACCCATCCTTACCAAATAAATACTATGCATATAAATTTTTTTATTCACTTCACCTACATTAATACATTAGTTGCCTAGGTAACTAGTTAGTTCGTCCTGAGACCTCTCCACGACGTGAATTACGTATTTCCTGTTACAGATATTTAATTTATTTATTTGGATCGGCTGTTTGCCAACTTGGGATAGTGTTTGTTCGGAGTTGATGGATGAATTCTAGGTTCAGTTATTCTACAGGCCGAATGCGCTTAGCTACCGCTGAAGAACCAATCAGCTAAGGAGACGAATCCCTTACTCTTCATTAAAAAGTAACGACGTCGGAGAAAAAGAAACCTACTTTCTTACTGCCATAAAAAACTTCATATTAAACTTATAAATCAGTACTTATTTCACCTTATTGCGTAGAAAATACCGGCATAATTTGTAATTCGAAAATAGTATTATTTGCTTTGCTTTCTAAAAATACATTTCTTCTAGAACCATACTACGGACACGATGATACGTACGTGTAAAGTTACATACGTTAAAGAAGGTTGCATCACCTTGGTTCCAAGATATACTGAACACTCACGTTTGATGTGTATATTGCATCAAGGACACAGTTTCTGACATTGTTCATAGGTGTCACTCAACCCGCACAAATGTGTAAACAACCACGAGAAGTGCGAACAGTTCCAGTCACAACACCAGGATGGAAGTACACTGCTTCTGTCAACTGTACTTGTGCCATGCCTAGAAGGTCAATTCCGAAGTTCGATCGCATCCACATTGTTACTTTGTGTCAGGAGGGACTCTCATTAAGGGAAGTTTCCAGTCGTCTCCGAGTGAGCCAATTCGATGTTGTCCGGACGTGTAGAAGGTACAAAGATACAGGAAGTTGCCAAAGCGATGTCGATCGGACGTGGAGGAGGTACATACATACAGGAACTGTCGATAACTTGTCTCACTCTGGCCGCCCAAAGCAGCTGATGACCGCTAGTTAAGGACTTCAGCTCGGGTAAACCCTCAGAGGAACGTCATCATACTGAATAATGATTTTCGTGCAGCCACAGGGCGTTGTGTTTCGACTCAAACTGTACGTAATAGGCTGCATGACATGAAACTTCAGTCCCGACGTCCATGAGAAGGTCCAGCTTTGACTTGTAGAGACCATGCAGCGCGGTACAGATGGGTCCAACAGCATACTAAAATGGACTCGTCAGAATTGGCAGTAACTGCTATTCACAGATGAGACTCTCATCTGCCTTCAACCAGACAACTGTCGAAGACGTTTTAACAGGCAGCCTAGTCAGCTTGAACGTCTTTGGAATTTCTTTATATTTATGGTACGTCAAGTTCGGAACTTAAATAACAAAAAAACAAAGCCATTAGACGAACCCTAAAAAATTCTCGAGAAAATCGACTTACGTTTCGCAGAGTTCATGTAAGTACCAATAATTAAAACGGTTTCAGCGTCTGTCGGTGTAGCTAAGTGGTAGCTTTCTGGCCTTCCAACAACAGAGTCGGTGGTTCGAATCCCATTGAGACATTTTTTTTTCATTTTCGTATTCATTTATATAAAACATTTTGGGATCTATAATTCCACGTGTTGTGTCACTTTTTGTTTATGTGAATGTAGACGAGCTGAAAACCTTGTCGTCACGTAAAACGATGGCTGAGTGGGTTAGCTGTTTGGAAAGCAATTAGTAGCTATGGAGATAACTTTTCAAAAACATTGTCGTAGCTCTTCACAAACTGAACAATCAAACACTACCGTCGTAAACTAATAGTGAAGCCAATACCGTAAAAATTTAACATGTTTTTCTGATTGAAACCATCATTATGAACAAACTTCTATAAAATACAGAAAATTACGAATAAACAAAAATACCCGCTCTTTTCGTAAAATTTACTATTATACATCAAAATTGTGTAAATATTCGAACACTAATAAAAAAGTGAAAAAAAATGTTTCGACAGGATTCGAACCACCGACCTTAGGGTTCCACGGCCAGAACGCCTCCACCTGAGCTACGCCGACAGATGATGCCTGTCATTTAATTATTGCTACTTACGTTTACTTGCAAAGTCGATTTTCTCGAGAATTTTTGAGAGTTGCGTTGAATGGCTGTGGCTGATTGTTATTTGAGTTCTGAACTTCACGTACCATAAATATCAAAAAATTCTAAAATCCGATACCCACGTGGTCTCCTTGTTAGACACACCGTCCAGCGAGTGAAGCAAGTTGGTGATTCCCTGATGTTTTTGGGTGGCATTATGTGGGGCCACTGTACGCCACTGGTGGTAGGAGATAGCTATCAAACGGCAGCATTTCGGTGAGGGATTCATCTTAATAGACGACAATTCTCGTGCTCATGGTACACATTTCGTGAATACGTTCACCCACGATAACATCACAAGATTAGAATGGCCAGCATGTCCCCAGACATGAACCCTATCGAGCATGCCTGGAGTACGATGAAAAGGATTTTATTTTATTTTTTTATTTTATTTATTTTTTTTATATTTTTTTGATGAGACGACCCATCAACCAGACAGAGAGATCGACGCCGAATCGCCGTTGAGGAGTGGGATAATCTGGACCAACAGTCCCTTCATGATTTAGTGGATAGTATGCCACGGCGAATACAGGCATGCATCAGTGCAGCAGGACGTGTTATCGGTTATTAGTGGCACTGCTGTATGCCGCAGTCTGAAACACAAATTCAGAATGCCTGGGTTATCGTCGTACAAATTGTCAATTTCTGTTCGTATGAGCAATAAAGAGAACTGAAATATTGTTTTTGTATATCTGTATTCCATTTTTATCCAAAGGGTCACGAAGCCCTAAATTATTGGTACACAATACTGTTTTATGTGTGGATATTCCCATCTCTTGACAGCGACTTAGGCAGCATTACACGTCTCTAGAGTCGAAGATAGGAACTATTCAAATGTTTGTAAGAGGAAACGTGCGGACGACATATCTTTTCTGTCCGTAGTGTTCCTTTTCCGGTAATTTCACGAGTGTATCCCGAGGAAGGAGCTCTTATCAAAAAACACATTCAATTTCACTTTCATAACGCCGCCTGCTTGATGGGCTGTGATGTCTCCAACTGTCTTCCAAAAGTGGAAATGACGGGTTGGCTGCTCACGTAGAACGAGGTTATGGTTTCCAGCGCAACTCAGCTATGTTTATCCTACAACATGGAGGAAGGATACCTCCATCGGTTCTTAACCCTTGTAGTATCAGATGGCCGTCAAGAGCACAAAAGACCAGGTGGTGTCATACTAGCCGGCCGCGGTGGCCGAGGGGACTGAGGTGCTCCAGTCAAGGTCTGCACGGCCACTACAGTCGGGGGTTCGAATCCCCCCTCGGGCATGGATATTTGTGCCGTCCTGGTTCGTAAGTAGTTCATAAGTAGTTTGTAAGTTTAGGGACTGATGACCCCGTAGTTAAGTCCCATAAACTATACAAACATTTGAACATTTTTGTGTCATACTAACCCCGTTCCCTTTTACTTACGTCCTTTCAGCACCATCCCCATCCTCACTGACGGCTGGAGAGGTACTGCAAGACACGTCAACTGCAGGGTAATGGACTTCCTGTACTCTGTGAATGCGCTAGGGAAGACGCGGAGCCGCGTGGGGTCATGGCGATCCCACCTCGAGCGCTCGCTTCCATGCACCGCTAACATTACAACTGCCATCGCGATTAAAGTTGTCCTCGCACATTCTTATTTCCACAGCCTCTTTCATTACAGACTCCCAGTAGCAAAGTAGGCAGCGTAGGTAGTAGAGCAATATTCCGGCTTCCTAGGAAAACAAACGAGATGCTGCTCCCTGTTAAGGAGTCTAGGCCTCAGGATCCCTGGTATTCCATGTGAGTGTGGACATAACTACATTGGTCAGTCCATTTTTACTGTTTTCGACCGCTGTACAGAACACCAACGGCATATTAAAAAGCGAGAACTGGGAAGATCGACAGTCGCTGAACACAGCCTCACAAACAAATACAAAATCCTATTCGAAGAAACTACCATTTTATCTCAGACCTCCACGTACTGGGACTCTGTAATTAAAGGGGCTGTGGAAATAAGAATGCGCTAGGACGTCAATCGTGATGGCTGTTATAATCTTAGCGGTGTGTGGAAACGAGCGCTCACACAGAGAAGTAGCAGAGACATTCCAAACTGTTCAAATGTTTGTAAATCTATCGGACCAAATTGCGTGGTCATCAGGCAGTAACTTACAAACTACTTAAACTAAGGCAAACCAACCTAAGGACTAAACACACACCCATGCCCTAGGGAGGACTAGAACCTCCGACGGCGTGCCACCGCGCGCTCTGCAGCGAGGCGCCTTAGACCGCTCGGCTGCTCCACCGCGGCAGAGACATTCCACACAGTGTCCAAGATATGATGGGCATGGTGGCACCACCAGTGCAGACGTTGACACCATATGTGACAACATTACGTAATTGTTGACCAATCAGAAGCTGACCAATCGGAAGCAGTTCATGGGCTATTTAAGACTACCGCAGGACCAATATAGACTGTCAGTTGTTCCTGATGAAGACGATCGAGGCAGTCCTTGAAAACTTGAGCTTTTATCAAGAATTGACGCGGCAAGAAGTCCGAGAATGTTTTAGACACACACAGTCGATATTTGAGTATGTTCGAAAATCGCAGGCGTGTTCCAAAGAGTTTTGACATTTATCCGCAATGCATTCCTGGAACTGATCAACACATTTTCATCTAAATTAATACCTACATACATACTCCGCAAGCCACGATACCGTGCTTGGTGAAGAGTACCTTGTACCGTTACTAGTCATTGCCTTTTCTGCTCCACTCCCAGATAGAAAGAGGGAGAAACCATGCTTAATTGCCTCCGTACGAGCCGTAATTTATTTTATCGTTATAATCCTTACCTAAAATTTAGGTGGCCGTAAGTTGGCTCTCCAGTCAACTTAAAATGCTGGTCTCTAAATTTCATCAGCAGTTTTACTCGAAAAGAACGTCGTCCTTCTTCCAGGGATTCCTGTTTGAGTTCCGGAACTACGTATCACTGGTGTGTTGGTGGAACTTAGCAGTATCAAACCTACCAGCCTGTCTCTAAATTGATTCTACATCTTCCTTTAGAACGCTGAGTAGGGGATCCCAACTATCTGACTAGTATTAGAGATTGGGTCTCTATAGTGTTCTATACGCGGTCTCCCTTATAGATGAACTACATCTCCCCAAAATTCTGAAAATAAACCGCAATCGACCATCTGTCTTTCCCACAACTCTCCTTAAATGCTCGTTCCATCTCGGATACCTATGCATCGGAACGCCTGTATATTTTATCGACGCGACTGTGTCAACATTCTGGGACTGTTTTTCCTACTAATCTGCTTCATCTTACATTTTACCACATTTAGAGCTAATTGCCATTCCACACACCAGTCTATCATCTTGTATCCTACTACAGTCACTCAATGACGTCAGCTTCCCGCACGTGACAGCATCATCAACATACAGTCACAAACTGCAGCTCATCCTGTCCGTCGTATCATTTAGGTAGACAGATAAAAGTAGGGGCCCTATACACTTCCTTGGGGCACTCTTGATGATACTCCTGTCTCTGATAATACATCAGCTTAGCTTAAATACACCATAGTTTTTAAATAGCCCTACACAGGTAAATCCAGTTGGCTCACGTAGAAACTGGTACGCCATGATATTTGGGAGCCATAATCATTACAGCTGTTGTCGGAATATTATTTAAATATTCAAATGTTTGTAGACACAAGGGACCAAACTGTATGCCCGATCGGAGGAATCGAACGTCCGATGGGGAGCGGCCGCGCAATCCGTGGCTCGGCGCTATAAACCACGCGGTCATTCCCGCGCGGCGAAATACTATTTATATTACGTAGGTAATCTTAATATAATGAATGACGATGAAATCAAACGAGGGCAGTTTGCTACTGAGTAGTTTACACCTCACTTGCAGCGTTTCGATCTAAAGATAACATGAAACAGTAATAAAGGTGTGTCGTTGATACGACTGGTCTTACCCAAGCTTCGTAGCGAGGGAAGCATTGGTTTGCGAACCTTTGTTTACTGGGATTATGTGCTTGTTTGAATGTCCTCTTCTCGACCATTACATTTGTAACTATAATAATAGTGAAGAATGCATATACGTTAGATGGAGCTACACAAGAATGGGAGAATATATGTGACCTAGTTTCCAAAGACCAAATAGAAAAAGTCCTTATTATTTAGATGTGTATATTATGACCTTACTAGGCGTAGGTTCGTTTGATTCAGGTCACATACCACGCGTTGCCACTCAGAAAAATAACGTGGAAGTTATAGCGAAGCTAACCTGATCTTTTATCGCAGACCTGAAAGAAGTACAGGGTTCCCTTATGCGACAAGTAACAAACTAATTATTTATTTGTTGAAAGAAGTCTTTGTCTAAGCTTGTCCAGGTTTTTTTTGTGGGCTTAGCGCACCTTCATTAGCGATGTCATTATGAAGGTAAAACTAGTCGGCTTGGACAAGGAGCCGGTATGAATAGGTAACAGGGTTGTTTAAGGAGCCACTTGGGCTCACGCCTGGAGTAATCTGCGGGAACCACAAAAAATCACAATTACTGCTGCGGTGTAGTGGGTTCAGTTTCTTCACTACGGCCCCGCCACAGCCGTGCGTAAGTTTCCAGAAACGTGCCACTCCAGCGCACAAAAATGACGCCGTTCCGTTGCCTGCACCGTCGCGTCGGCGAAAGACGTGTAACTGTGCGCAACCACACACGCCGGCAATACAGCTACAGCCGCTCAGCGCTCAGGCTACACATTACGCTCCGTGCCATTCCGAATGTTCTAGCTGCACGAAAACTCCGTCAGAACACCAGGTTAAAGCAAGAGCCCACACATCACAAATATAACGCATAAAATGTCGTAGTACACAAAAAATGCAGTTGACGGTACGAATTACTTCCACAAACGAGTTGAACAGAAAATAAATGTCTCGCGGGAATGACCGTGCGGTCTAAGGTGCCATGCTACGGATTGCGCTCCCCGTCGGAGGTTCGAGTCCTTCATGGATGTTCAAATGTTTGCTATGCTATGTTTGCTGCTATGGTCATCAGTCCCAAGACTTACAAACTACTTAAAATAACTTACACTAAGGAGAACACCCATGCCCGAAGGAAGACTCGAACCTCCGGCGTGAACGACCGTCTTGTCCGTAGCATGACGCCTTAGACCAAGCGGCCATTCCGTGCGCCAGGTGTGGATGTTTGTTTTGTCCTTAGGATAAGTTACTTTAAGTATTTTGTAAGTCAAGGGACTGATGACCTAAGCAGCTTGATGCCGTAGGTTTACAAACATTTCAAGAAAATAAATTAAGAAAAACGAGGACTAACGGCAGCAAATTTTGATTGGAAAAAAACTATTCAAATGATAAAATATTTGTAAACCTATGGGACCAAAACCACTGTGGTCATCGTTCACTACACTTTCGAACTACTTAAACTTACGCTAAGACCACACACACCCATTACCGAGGGAGGATTCTAGCGTTCAGTGGGAGAAGCCGCGCAGTCTCTGAAATGACGCTTAGAAACGCGAGGCACAAAACTATTGCTTATACAGATTCATACGTTCTTATGGGTGAACTAGAATTATCATTTGGGTGTTTATAATGTTGTCATCGCAGCATACTACATCGGTTGGTTTAAGACATTTACATTCACATACAAATTCGGCAAAACACTGCATGGCGTGAGAGAGTGTACTAAGCGTTCTACACAGAACGTTGCGGTCCTCCGCTCCATAATATAACCGACGGTCCCCTACACTTTCAACATACCAGAGACACCTACGAATTTAATTCCTTATTTAATAAGCTACCCGATTCGAGGATCATTTAACGAGCCTCTTATCGTAATGAGGTGGAATGTGTTAGTTTACCGGATATGTATGAACTCGTGCAATTATACTTAAAAACTAGTACTAGTACTAGTTATTAAACAGAAATGTGCCCCAGAAATGGAGGAAGATGTTTACGAGAAATGATTTTACCTTATATTTAAAACGTTTTGTACTACTGGGTCAACTATATAAAATATTACATACTGCGTTAGTGAATTTCTTTCTGTTCCACTGACAGCTTTATTAATTATATAAGGTTCTGTGATAGTGCAATTAAAACGCCTAACTTACTGAATGGGAAAGAACCTTTATGGCGTCCTTGGGTGAATTGCATACTATTCTTACAGTCCGTTTTTGTGCAATCAATACTTTCCAAGTAATGAGTTACTGAAAATCCTGTTTCTTTCAGTTGTTTCTGCCAACGTTCGAGTCGAGAAGTCAGTATCTACTTTTCCCCTTAATGAATAGTTTAAACCTTACCGCCTTGATTTACTCAGCATGACGGGGGGACTCCGAATACCTCGAAAGCACGTGTTTTTATTTATTTATTTAGTTAGTTTAGCGCCCTTGGTCTCTTGTTCTGGGACCTCCAAATGTCGGAGGCTATTTTTCTGAGATCATCCCGTTCATCTCGTCCTGGGGGTCTCTAAATCTCAAAAGTTAATTTTTTAATAGTAATACAAGTATTTCCAAGTGGACGGGGGGGACTCATTTTGTTTTGTCGCCGTCCCGGGCCTCCGACAATCTTAGTTCGGCACTGCATGGCGGTGTTTTCTGGTTCACCTGTGGATATGTTTCTGGCCGCAGGCTGTCAGCTTATGAATGATGGCCCTGCCTGGTGGGAATGTTATCTTCAGGCCGTCACGCCGCAACACAACCACGTGGCCATTTCCCCACCCAAGCAACTGAGACGTGTTCTCCATTGAACAGAGCTTCCAATTTCTAGAACCCCTAGTGATTTTCGAGATTCTTAGTTTCCTTATCACTTTAGTCTTCGATAGTTCGCCGGAAATTCTGAAGCCGACTAGTAAAAATACAAACATTTATTTTGGTAAAATGTTTTCTTATGAAGGCGTGACACAAATGTGCCCTCCGCCCTCCCCCTACTTTGATCCGCATTTGCACGAACTGAAATTCCATCACTCATCAATATTGTAATCGTAGGATACTTTTTTCTGAGTTTTGTGAAATGCGAAGTTTAATATTTCTACACATTTAAAACAAGTTGCCAATTCTGCATCACTTTTGAATCTTATATAAAAAGACGACAGAATATTTGTATAACTTTTTTCCATGCAGTACACGATCATAAATAACACATAATGATCAATGAGCTGTGGCTTTGAAAATGTCATATGAAAAAGTGCTAGTTGTGTCCTGCACGATAAATATTTTTGGAATCTATACGGGTCCGTTGTCATGCAGGAAGTAATAATGTTACTGTTTCAGAATACTCTCTTATGTCATATGAACTGACCTATTACATATATTTGTATGTGTGTGTGTGTGTGTGTGTGTGTGTGTGTGTGTGTGTGTGTGCGTGTGCAGTAGATTTTCACAAAAATGTAAATTATTCTAAAGGAACTGGAAGTCAAATTGCTTCCTGAGCACACATATTATGTTTAGTACGTATAAAATAGTTTCACTTACAGGTTACAACTTCTTGAAGAAAGGTTTCAGACGGGGAAAGCACCCTTAATCGATTTCAAATAGTGACGAAGCTTCACCACCGTTGGAGACGGTGTTGGAAATTCGATAATGGATGGTCTGACATCGGAAACCGGTCGTCAGTAATTTTCAACGCGCAACGCGACGGTAGACTAGTTACTGTATTGGCAATTTGATTTTGCTCCGCGCCACTATGGGAAATGTTACTAATACGCTATATTTCGTTGGTAGAAAAAGGTCCACTAGAAAATGCTTTTGTATTTTTAAATCAATACGCGTTTTATTTCTCGTTTTGTACTTACAACTTTCCGGGTCGTGGGTGCTCGTCTAGGCAAACGACACTCGTGTAACGTTATCAGGTATGAGCTCTGTACAGAGGACGAGTAGCTTCACAATTTCTGCCGTTAAGAACGATTCGATGACAACGAGAATCCACTTCCGTATCGATCACATTTCGAAGTTTTCTTGCCACGCGGGAGATTGTTCGTCGAATTATTAACAGGCAGTAGTACGATTCGGGACACATTTTCGCGCGCACGCTGTCGATTTAAACCGAGCGCTCTGCTTCAAAGACTGCTGGCGACCGTCGGCACGATGCTTCAGTCACGGCGTGAAAATAAACAAACGCGCGTTAGCTGACACGACGGTGACACTAGTAGACACGTCTCGCTGGGCGTGAGGAAGAGCGGCGTGGACTCACCCCATGAGAGCAGGAGGTGCAGCAGAGCGGCGGCGCAGAGGGTAGCGGCCAGCATGGTGTCTGGCAGCGCGCTACATCTTCACTGGCAGCAGTCAGCTGGCCCGATGTGGGGCAGCCGCCGTTACTCGTGCGTGCTTTCACTCCCCTCCACCCGGCCGCCGCCGCGGCAGCCACAGGTAAGCAGCCGCTCACACGCGCCGCAGCACCCGCCCGCGCCGCTGCTCCCGACCACCGCCAAATGTCTCGTCCCGTCACTCATCCAGCACGTGCAGCCACCACGCAAATTTTGACACTTCCCGCGCGGAACTCGTGTCTCGTCTTACATTTCATTCGACTCGCTCAAACACGGAACTGTTCGAGAACGGATGTTTTCAATTACGCGATAAATCAGTCAAACCTTAAGGTCAATAGATCGTTCTGTTCGAGATAATTCATAATATTTGAATACAGGATATGTTCCAAAACTCTGCTGCAAATTGACGTCAATGAAATAGGCCTGTAGTTTAGTTGGCTACTCCTACTACCTTTCTTGAATATAGGTGTGACCTGTGCAACTTTCCAATCTTTTGGTACAGATCCTTTTATAAGAGAGCGGTTGTATATGGCTGTTAAGTAAGGAGCTATCGTTTCAGCATAATGAGATAGAAATCTAATGAGTATACAATCCGGACCAGAAGACTTGTTCTTGTTAAGTGGTTTTAGTTGCTGCACTACTCCGATGATATCTACTTCTACGTTACTCATTACGGCCTCTGTTCGTAATTCGAAATCTGGAATATTGGTTTCGTCTTCTTTGGTGAATGAAGACGGGATACAAGAACCTGTGCCACGCTATGAGAAGTGCTACAAAATTTCGGAAGCTATGTAGAAACATAGTTTAACAATTGTAGATTTCTGTAAAATAAATATTTTTTCTGTATTTATACACGTTTGTTTTATATAACCAAACGGAACTTACTTTGTTGATATATTTGTCGGGGATCCTGCGTGTGAAGATGACCAGCATCTGTCGAAGCAAACGCCAAAACCAAGCAACTGCCATTATGGAGGTTTGAACTTGGATCCACCGTTTGACAGTCCAAACCCTGGACCGTAACTTGGCGTGGGTCTAAGCCGCAACCTTCGGATTCATAGCCTGGCACTCACCGAGCGAGGTGGCACAGTGGTAACACACTGTACTCTATCAAATACCTAGGAGTTACAATTACGAAAAACTTTGACTGGAGAGAACACATAGAAAATATTGTGGGGAAGGCGAATCAAAGGTTACGTTTCATTGGCAGAACGCTTCGAAGATGCACCAGCTCCACCAAAGAGACTACCTACATCACACTTGTGCGTCCTCTCCTGGAGTACTGTTGCCCCTTGTGGGACCCTCACCAGGTGGGACTGACGGAAGATATTGAGAAGGTTCAGAGAAGGGCAGCTCGTTTTGTTTTATCACGTTACGGGGGGCAAAGCGTCACGGAAATGTTGCACGAATTGGGGTGGAAATCATTAAAAGAAAGACGTTATTCATTGCGGCGTGATCTGTTTGCGAAGTTTCAATCACCGACTTTTACTTATGAATGTGAAAATATTTTGCTAGCACCCACCTACTTAGGGAGACATGACCATCCCAATAAAATAAGAGAAATCAGATCGAAAACGGAACGATTTAGGTGTTCTTTCTTCCCGCGCGCTATTAGAGAATGGAACGGTAGAGAAAAGTTATGAAAGTGGTTAATGAAACCTCTGCCAGGCACTTAAATGTGATTTGCAGAGTATCTATGTAGATGTAGATGTAGATATGACGTACGGCTCGGTAGCGCAGTGCTAGAGTGCCGGGAAGGAAGGAAGTTTGGAGTTTAACGTCCCGTCGACAGCGTGGTCATTAGAGACGGGGCATACAAAAAAATGTTCAAATGTTTGTTAAGCTTATGGGGCTTAACTACGGGGGTCATCAGTCCCTAAACTTACAAACTACTTATGAACTACTTACGAATTACTTACGAACTAGGACGGCACAAATATCCATGCCCGAGGGGGGATTCGAACCCCCGACCGTAGTGGCCGCGCAGACCGTGACTGAAGCGCCTCAGTCCCCTCGGCCACCGCGGCCGGCCTACGTTTCTACATAGCTTCCGAAATTTTGTAGCACTTCTCATAGCGTGGCACAGGTTCTTGTATCCCGTCTTCATTCACCAAAGAAGACGAAACCAATATTCCAGATTTCGAATTACGAACAGAGGCCGTAATGAGTAACGTAGAAGTAGATATCATCGGAGTAGTGCAGCAACTAAAACCACTTAACAAGAACAAGTCTTCTGGTCCGGACTGTATACTCATTAGATTTCTATCTCATTATGCTGAAACGATAGCTCCTTACTTAACAGCCATATACAACCGCTCTCTTATAAAAGAATCTGTACCAAAAGATTGGAAAGTTGCACAGGTCACACCTATATTCAAGAAAGGCAGTAGGAGTAGCCAACTAAACTACAGGCCTATTTCATTGACATCAATTTGCAGCAGAGTTTTGGAACATATCCTGTATTCAAATATTATGAATTATCTCGAACAGAACGATCTATTGACCCAAGGACAACACGGATTTATAAAATATCGTTCGTGCGAAACACAACTAGCTCTTTATTCACACGAAGTGATGGGTGCTATCGGCATGGGTTCGCAAATCGATTCGGTATTTCTTGATTTCCAGAAGGCTTTTGACACCGTACCTTACAAACGGCTTTAAATCAAATTGCGTTGTTATGGAATATCGCCCCAAATTTGCGATTGGATAAGGGATTTACTGTCAGAGAGGACACAGTTCGTAGTAATCGATGGTAAGGCATCGACTACAACAGAGGTGATATCGGGCGTTCTACAGGGTAGTGTTATTGGTCCTCTGCTATTCCTTATTTACATAAACGATTTAGGAGAAAATCTAAGTAGCTCTCTTAGGTTGTTTGCAGATGACGCCGTCATTTACCGTCTAGTAAGATCATCTGAAGATCAAAAGCAACTACAGAACGATCTGAATAAGATATCAGTATGGTGTAGAAATTGGCAATTGACTCTAAATAATAGGATGTGTGAAGTCGTCCATATGAGTACGACAGAAATCCGTTAAACTTTGTATACAAGATAAATCAATCAAAAGTGAAGGCCGTAAACTCCACAAAATACCTAGGAATTACTATTACTTCACACTTACACTGGAAAGAACACGTAGATAATGCCGTGCGAAAAGGCCATCCAGAGACTGCGTTTTATTGTATTGCTGCCCAGTGTGGGATCCTTATCAGGTGGAATTGACGGAGGACATCGAACGAGTCCAGAGGAGGGCAGCTCGTTTCGTATTGTCACGATACAGGGGAGATACCGTTACGGAAATGATACAGGCCCTGTGATTGGAATCATTACAACAACGGCGCCTATCGCTGCGGCGTGGGCTACTTACGAAACTCCAGTCACCAACATTCTCCTCCGAATGTAAAAATATATTGTTGACTCCCACTGACATAGGTAGAAATGACCATCAGAATAAAATACGAGAAATCAGGGCTCGAACGGAGAGATTCAAGTGTTCTTTCTTCCCGCGCGCTATTCGAGAATGGAATGGGAGATAAATAGTATAATGGTGGTTCGATGAACCCTCTGCCAGGCACTTAAATGTGATTTGCAGAGTATCCCATGTAGATGCAGAAGTTACGGTCCAGGGTTTGGACTGTCAAAACGTGGATCCCAGTTCGAACCTCCAAAATGGCAGTTTCTTGCTTTTGGCGTTTGCTTCGTCAGATGCTGGTCTTCTCCACACGCACGACCCCCGACAAATATATCCACAAATTAAGTTTCATTTGGTTATATAAAACAAACGTGTATAAATACAGAAAAATATTTATTCTACAAAAATCTACAATTGTTAAACTACGTTTCTACATAGTTTCCGAAATTTTGTAGCACTTGTCATATCTTGGCACAAGTTCTTGTATCCCTTCTTCATAGAAGGTTGTCGCCTGTGTATTCAACCATGTGGTATTGTTGTTACAGCTCGTAATCATCGTTGAAGTGTTGACCACCAAGGACAGATTTTAGGTGTAAAAAGAGATGAAAGAGCGAGGTGCGGGCTCTAAGGAGGATGATCAAACACGTCTCAGTGAAATTCCCGTAAGAGTTGTTTGATATCATTCGCCGTGTGAGGTCGGGCATTATTGTGAGAAAAAAAATTACCTTTCAACTAATCCTCGGCGCAATTTCAAATGGTCAAATGTTTGTAGAGCTTATGGGACTTAACTACGGGCTCATCAGTCCCTAAACGTACAAACTACTTATGAACTAGCTTATAGTAAAGACGGCACAAACATCCATGCCCGAGGTGGGTATTCGAACGCCGACCGCAGCGGCCGTGCAGACCGTGACTGGCACGCCGCAGGCCACTCGGCCACCGCGGCCGGCCGGCTCAATTTCTTAACCCTTTAATGCATAGTGTAACTGATCAGCTACATACCTTATTTTTGCGACTATATCCCAAACTGATCAACATTTTATCATACATTCATTTGTATCTGCTTCTGTACATAGTGTTATACATGCAAGTAGCTAGAAATTATAAATTGCAGATTGCTACTGAATCAGTTCGACAGTTAACTGCATTGAGTTTCTCCTAACATGTGCTTTCATTTACTTTAGTATTTCTCCTTTGCCGCCGGCCGCGGTGGCCGAGGGGACTGTGGCGCGCCAGTCGCGGTCTGCACGGCCACTACGGTCGGGGGCTCAAATCTCCCCTCGGACATGGATATTTATGCTGTCCTTAGTGTTAGCTAGTTCATAAGTAGTTTGTAAGTTTAGGGACTGATTACCCCGTAGTTAAGTCCCATAGCCGCGGTGGAGTAGCCGAGCGGTCTAAAGCGTCTCCCTGCGGAGCGCGCGGTTGCTCGCCGTGGAGGTTCTAGTCCTTCCTGGGGCATGGCTGCGTGTGTTGTCCTTAGGTTAGTTTACCTAGGTTTAAGTAGTTTGTAAGCTACGGACTGATAACCACGCAGTTTGGTCCGATAGATTTATAAACATTTGAACATTTAAGTCCCATAAGCTATACAAACATTTGAAACATTTCTATACAAACATTTGAACATTTTGAACATTCCTTTGAAGGTCGTTCTGTTTCAGGGGTGTCGTACGATACCCAAGTTTCATCCTCCATGACTATCCGAGAAAGAAAACCATCACCTTCTTCTTCACTGTAGCGTGTCAAAATCTGAAGTGCACTGCCCATCCGTTGTTTCTTTTTGTTGTTCAGTAAGAATTTCGGTTACCCAACGTGAGCAAAGTATTCGAAATTTCATGTTTTCAGTAGCAATTTCATGAATTAGTGATCTTGAGATTTGCGGAACTTCCATAGCAAGGGCACTAAGTGTAAACTTATGGTTGTGCTTAATCTTCAACTGTGTGAACCAGTTCATCAGTAGCCACAGACGGGCGTCCACTTCTTTCTTCATCGAGCACTTGATCACGTCCTTCACTGAACAGTCTTGCTCCTTCTACTAACCCTTTCAGGCCCTGCACTCACAACTGTGCGTTCCTGGTTTTGCTCTCTTTATTAATTATTTCTTTGTGATTTACGCTAGGAAGCTCGGGCCTGCATCTTACAATCGTGGACGGACTGTGGTAACGTGCGCAACGTGCTTTAGTTCCATGTTTCTACACTGTGTGGCACCAGCAATCGGCAAACTTCCAGTACACTTACAATGGCGGCAAGAAAGCCTTGTTGTCAAGGTGTTGAGATCCTTGTTTTGAAAAATGT
This sequence comes from Locusta migratoria, assembly GCA_026315105.1. Classification (NCBI taxonomy): domain Eukaryota; kingdom Metazoa; phylum Arthropoda; class Insecta; order Orthoptera; family Acrididae; genus Locusta; species Locusta migratoria. The sequence continues at coordinate 623,146,976 of CM048755.1, forward strand.
TTGTTCAAATGTTTCTTAACCTTATGGGGCCGGCCGCGGTGGCCGAGGGGATTTAGGCGCTCCAGTCACGGTCCGCACGGCCACTACGGTCGGGGGTTCGAATCCCCCTTCGGGCATGGATATTTGTGCCGTCCTTAGTTGTAAGTAGTTCATAAGTAGTTTGTAAGTTTAGGGACTGATGACCCCGTAGTCAAGTCCCATAGAGTCTACAAACATTTGAACATTTTTGTTTAACCTTATGGGACTTAACTGCGGGGTCATCAGTCCCTAAACTTACAAACTACATATGAACTAGCTTATACTAAAGACAGCACAAACATCCATGTCCGAGAGGGGATTCGAACCCCCGACGAGAACGGCCTCGCGCATCGGAGCATAGCACCTTAATCCTCTCGGCGACTCCGCCGCGGCCCTTGTTTTGACATGTGAAGCTATCATATCTGACAGCCAGTTGATTCTTTGATATTATTATGTCATTTCCTTCAAAGAAATGTTACAGTAAGATGGTGTAGATCATAAAAATTTGTAGTGAAGGCCAAAAACAGACAGTCGTGTGGGTTCAAAATTTTTGAAAACAGATTTACTTTTTATAATGAATTACTATATGTGTCTTGTATCTCAATCGTCCCTCTCTATATTAATGTAACATCACCTACAATCTTGGGTCTGAAAGGGCTAACCATTGAATCACTCATATCATTTTGTTCGTAAACCTCACAGATTTGCCGATGAATTTCCCTTGGTTTTACTTTCTTTGCATTTAGAAAACGAATCACAGACCCGATTTTAGACGCGACAGCATTTTCAATTACGGGTGACGTGATAAAGAAGCACTACAAAGCACACGTCGGCAGCAGCGATCTGAAAATGGCGTACATATGTTCTCCTTGAGTCAGAGTAACTGCCGCGTATGCTCGGAACTGCGATGGTAGCGCTGCCGCGTATAGAAATAGAAACGGAACTTACTTTGTTGATGACCCTCGTATCACTGCAGAACTGCTCCTCTCCCCTGATAAGGACCATTTCCAGCAAGCGAAGACCAACACAGAGACGTGGATTAGTGGACTCGCTATCCACTACCAATATGGTTATGGTTATATAACAATTCTCGATTTCTGGCAGTACACCAAAGAATGGCTCTGAGCAGTTATCGAGTATCCTAAGTACCAACTCTGCACAGTTATCGAGAACGCGAAGTACCAACAATACTTCGAACTTTTTACAGAATGCATTCCGCGACCCCCGTCGCAGCTGGATCATCCATGCAAGGAGCAGCTGATGTAAGTCCCCAATTGCCATATTATGATTGATCCTTCAGCGGTAACCCGCAAATAATTACGAGAAGACGTGTGCGGATGATCTGCTGACGCATCGCCGCAGCGAGGTTGTTTTGCTGTTGCTAATCAAAAGCGATCACCAGTCTTGTGAGGACGTGCTGATCTGACGGAGTCTAATTTTATTACAAAGAAGTCGCAGATATTCTTTTACCTCAAGGGCGCCTTCGCTTAAAGTTATTCCTCCCATTTCTTTTTCCCCTTATTTGTTCAAATAAAGATGGATAAACAAATAAGCGATCCTAAAATATTCTAAAAAAACCTAGGCTTTTTGTCTGTCATTTTTCATTTTCCCCTATGACAGATATGAAAAATGCCCGAATAGCACCAGAGTGTAACATAAGAGTCGCGAAACATCCAGTGATATGCTATTGAGGAAAAGAGTTTATGGCCACGGTGGAGTAGCCAAGCACTCTACCGTGCCTTGCAGCTGAGCGCGTGGTTGCTCGCCGTCGGAGGTTCGAGTCATCTCTGGGGCATGGGTGTTTGTGTGTGTGTGTGTGTGTGTGTGTGTGTGTGTGTGTGTGTGTGTGTGTGTGTGTGTGTGTGTGTCTGTAGTCCTTAACATAAGTCAGTTCAAGTAGTTTGTAAGTCTAGTTACTGATTGAAAGTAGCCTGTTAAATTATTTGAACAAGATCTCGGGCAGTTGAGATCTGCAAATGCAAGGTAAAACGCTCACTGCTGCTCTAAATTACTTTACGAGTAGCCACAGTACATGTGCAACGGAAATTTATCTAACACCTCACTCCTTAAGGAATCAGCCAACGTTTCAACAAACACAAAATTAATGTTAAAAATAAAATGAATAGATAATTAAACATGGGACGGGGAGCATGAAATTAGGTGTGATACTTTAAAGCATCATCTATTCAATAAAATGAACAAGCAAATAAATGTGGGAAGACCAAATTAAGCACACACCTTTTACAATAGTGAATTAAATCATAAAGTTACTGCCCGTAATAAAATTGTTTTTGCCCTTTATAAATATGGAGGTAATGTGGGAGGAAAATTGCAAACACACACTAGATAGATGAACGTACATTTATTCATTCATTCATTAAAAGCCAGACACACACATAATGCTTGCAGTACATTACCCATAGGGGGACAGTGTATAGCAGTGACAAACGAAGCGGCGGCGGCGTTTTTGACGAGATGGCGGGTGTTTTGAGGCATAAATTTAAAATCACTAGGCACTAAACCAATTCATGTTCGGGAAGACAGTGACATACTATTCATAGGCACCACATGGTGTGCGACCACGAGGAATTACATTGAATTTACAAATGAATTTAATTTAGAATAAGCAAGTAAAGCACACACGAGAATTCATATAGAAGAACGCTAGTATTAATAAAAGCATGGCTGAAGGACGAAGTAATGAACGTTATGAAAGCACGTGGTACAATCAGTCATACACGACAGGAAAGACGTCTCTTTTTGCTTCTTTCATCTCTGGCAGTCGTGCTCATGTCAAAAATGTCGAGTAGAAGCAAAATCTAACAGAAGAGTGGCCAACCTGCCAGTGGTTTTCTGCAACTTAGCAACTGCAGCGTCGCCCATCGTCTGGGTTGTAAAAACATAGCGCGAAACGATTGTGTATTGAATGTGTATTTGGAGTGAGCAGCACATTCATCGTATCTACGAGCTGTTGTGGCATTTAAAATTGTGGCAGCTATAAAAATATAATTCGTAAATCTCTCAACTATAAAGGATACTGAGAAGTAAGAGAAGTGTTTGTTTAAGGTGGTTAGTTACACTTCTAGGCACCGAAGAAAACCTTTAACAATTCATCACTTTCGAAACTTGCGCTCTTTATGAAAAACTCGAAGCTTAACCACTGCCTCATAATATTACTACTGTAAAAAAGTAATGTCTAACCGCTTACGATTGCAATTAATCAACTATTTCGGTAGAGCCTGCTTAGTTTCGTGCTTCAGTTTCATAAATATTATAGGCTTATGTACCGTCATATTTTGGCGGTTACCCACTAGTCTGAAAAAGTAGTTAATATTAGGACGTCACATTCTTGAAGATTTTCAGTATGATACCTACCAAGTAGCTTAAAAATTATGATAGGTACAAGGAAGGCACAGAAGCAAGGACAAAGTGAAAAGAACGCTTATATGTAGAACCTAGTCTCCAAGAAGTCTAGTTTTTGAAACATTAAAACAAAACTCCTGACCGTAAAAGTAAGCACCGATCACTTTTATACTTGAACACGTCAGGTTGCAATTCATTTCTGCTCTTAAAACGTTTTTGTACGATACGAATACGACTCAGCTATTGTGAGCCGTATAAAATACACTAAATTGACATTGTTTTATTACACACTGTCATTATTAGAAGAAATGATATTACTTTAATGACGTTTTCATATTTGCATTAGAAAATTCGCAAAAACGTTTAGTGATTAAGAAATAAGAAAGTGAGAGCACAAAAAAAAAAAAAAAAAAAAAAAAAAAAAAAAAAAAAAAAAAAAAACAGCAACTGTACTTATTCTGTATCATGCCATTCTTCTGCTAATCCTATTGGCCGCTTGGAGCGCTAGCGTAGCTTCAGCGGCACTTTTTTCCTCTCGAGAGTTTCGCGACTGTGTAACACTGAGGTAGCACCGTGTTTCAGAATGTAGGTCCCCCTATAACTGGCTGGGTAAGTCATTTCGAAGGCAGAAAGAAGGCAACGGCATACCACCTCCAAACAGGGCCATGCCTGTAGTCTTCAATCTTCAGATTGTATAAGAGCGGCTGGCGGGAACATAGTTGTTTCCCACACCTACTCCAATTCCTGGAGCACATCCGCATCTTCTGCATCTCCCGAAAGATAGTCCCGACACCCTCTGGTTTCCCATCTCCTCTAGAATCCCGGGCCTCTGCCACACCTTTACCAAGTCATCCCTCCCTCCCTCCACCACCACACACGCTTCCTCTCCCGGCTGACGCCCTCCACCCGACATCGGTGTCGTGGGGTTTCCTATCGGCGGGTTTCCTTATCGTGGGTTTCCTACTGACCCGGGCCGGCATAACAAATTGACGCTCCCCTTGCCGCTCCCTCCCCCTCCCCCTCAACAAACCCTCCACGCACAGAAGTTCTCCGAGAGTTTAACCGCAAGACGGAAGTAAGTCCAACACTGGTTATCTTCTTCATTTTCTGTCGTGACAAGTTAAAAAATATAACGTGGTTTTACAGCGGTAACATTGACTTATCTTAGAAGATAGGCTAAGGAAAGGGAAACCTACGTTTTTAGCGTTTGTTGATTTAGAGAAAGCTTTTGACAATGTCGACTGGAATACACTATTCCAAATTCTGAAGGTAACAGGGGTAAAATATAGGGAGCGAAGAGTTATGTTCAACCTATACAAAAACCAGACAGCGGTTATTAGAGTCGAAGGGCAAGAAAGGGACGCAGAGGTTGGGAAGGGAGTAAGACAGGATTGTAGCCTTTCCCCAATGTTGTTCAATATGTACATTGAGCAGGCAGTCAAGGAATGGAAGGAGAAATTTGGAGAGGGCATTAAAGTGCAGGGAGAAGAAATAAAAACATTGCGGTTTGCCGATGACATAGTAATTCTGTCAGAGACCGCAAAAGATCTGGAAGAGCAATTGAATGGGATAGACAGTGTCTTGAATGGAAGATATAAGATGAACATTAACAAGAGTAAAACGAAGGTAATGGAAATGTCAGAAAATCAGGCGATGCTGAAGGAATTAGATTAGGTAATGAGACAATAAAAGTAGTAGATGAATTTTGTTATTTAGGTAGCAAGATAACTTCTGATGGCCGAAGTAAAGAAGATATAAAATTCAGAATGGCTATGGGAAGAAAAGCGTTTCTAAAGAAGCGAAACTTTTTAACATCCAATATTAATTTAAATGTTAGGAAGTCCTTTCTGAATGCATTTGTCTGGAGTGTAGCATTGTATGGGAGTGAAACGTGGACGATAAGGAGTTCAGATAAAAAGATGATAGAAGCATTTGAAATGTGGTGCTACAAACGAATGTTGAAAATTAGATCGGTAGATCACGTAACTAATGAGGAGGTGCTTAACCGAATCGGGAGAAAACGAGTTTCTGGCATATACTGACTAAGAGAAGGGATAGATTGGTTGGACACGTTCTGAGACATCAAGGAATTGTCAACTTAGGATTACAAGGAAGCGTGTGGGGTAAAAATCGTAGAGGGAGACCGAGGGACGAATATAGTAAGCAGATTCAAAAGGATGTAGGTTGCGGAACTTATTCTCAGATGAAGAGACTTGCACAGGGCAGGGTAGTGTGGAGAGCTGCATCAAACCAGTCTGCCGACTGAAGACCACAACAACAACAATATTTAAATTGACTGCTCTCGTAAACTCGTCGCTATTCTTTAATGTCTATGGTGCCCCTTATACGACAGCAATCATTACATGATTTCTGTTGTTTGAATCTATTATATATGTTTTGCAACTAAGTAGTTTTACAGTGGGATCACTGAAATTGACTGCTCTCGTAATCTCATCGCTTTTCTTTAATATCCATGTTGCCCCTTATACGACAGCAATCATTAAATTATTTCTGTTGTTCGAATCTATTATATATGATTCGCAACTAAGTCGCCACAGACCGAGCGAGATGCGCCCCTTTAAGATGCTGACGATAAAGAAATAAATATTTACGCAATAATGTGTGTGTTCGTCTGAAAGAAATCACATAATGTTTTGCTACAGTTAGTTCCGGCGTATAAAGTCTAGAGAACTAGAATGCTGTTCTTGATGTCTAAAGATGATAAAATTGATTTCTTAATATAGAGGAGTCTACCCAAGTTCATCTAGTAGGAATTTAATCTTTATAAATTGAACTATATAATAATTATGTATGAGCGTTGAAGAAAAAAATTTTTTTTGAATGTAATACTTAAGCTGGAACCACTCCACTCCACATATTTGCTTACTTTGTACTGTACTTATAGCACTCCTGTGTAGGTAATACCGTTATCAAAAACGTATCACGTAGTAGAATACTGGGGTCTAGCAGAACACTGGTAATTATTCTACGCTTTTTAAGTTTCACTCAAAGTTTTAGAAACATTCTAAAAATTCTGAACACATCTACAGACGTCATGGCGTGATAGTCGGGACGTAGGTAGGTATGTTTATATTTTCCATAGGTATGGAACTTCAGACTTCAGACTGCGTCCTGTTGGTGTAACGTTTGTTGAGCTGTGCTACACGTTGAACCGTTTTGGAAATACAAACACCAGACCTTTAACAGTAGCTAAAAGGCTACAGAAATATCAGGACATTCAACCTTATTTTTGTGAAGATTATTTTTGGTTTAATTTTTTCTCCGAAGCTATTAATTATCTTGATATGACTGCACAAGATCGTTTTAAGTGATTTTTTTCCCAATCACGCCATTAGTTTTGCAATACTACCCTTCCTTCTGGAATGACGTCAAAATGAATATTTTATAATTGTAATATGATGAATCATTATTATTAAAACAACATTTAAGATTAAATATATACATATAAATGTTTCAAAAATAGAAGAAAGTTCAAGAAATATAAACCCAACTACGAGCAAGTCTTCAGTATCTTCTGTATGAACCTCAGCTTTGCAACTGTATCCAGCCACTTTGCAATTGACAATACAAGCTAAAATTGATCTGCAGTGGGAGCAGGCGATTCAAGGAAATAAAATTTAACACTGTACACAAACTCTTACAGACAAGAACAAAAAAGTAAGCTGCCATTCTCGTCCTTCTGGAAGGACGTAAGCGCTACTGGGTTTAAATTAACGAGGATACTGTCGCTAGACGTTAGACAGTGAACTGCAGCTGTTTTCGTCACAGACGCTGTCTCTAAATGCACACCATCGAGTTGGCAGCTTTGGCAGCCTGAGAGATCACGCAGTTCACCGATCATGTGTTATGACCGTCGCAGAACAAAACGTATAATATAATCAAGGTAACATCCAAGGCTTCGTACGTCAATTATGCAGTGTGGTCGCGTACTCAGTGGTGTCAATTTACAAGATGTAGCATACTGCTTGGCGTTCATATTCTGTTATCTACCACCTGTACGTTTCTTTAGGTCCAGCTGAGGACGTAAGAGGCTTGTTTTTTTACGTAAGTACCGTTTTGAAATTTTAAAAAAAGACGTGCTAAAATAGCTCAATAATTTTATGCGCACTAGGTACCTACATCTGTTGTCTATGCAGTGCACTAACGCCGTTACAGTCTGATTCTTCCATGTTTACTTTGTGTACCGAGTGTTTAAGATGCCTCCGATAATCGTGAGTCCCGCCGACTGTGAAGTACGGACTGCTATAAGCTTTCTTAGTGCTAAGCACCTAAAAGCGATCGATATTCATCGTGAGATCTGTGCAGTTTAGGGAGAATACATTATGAGTGATGGAATGGTAAGAAAGTGGGTGAGAGCATTTAAAGACGGCCGCAAAATGTGCATGATGAACAACGGAGTGGGCGTCCTTCGGTCGTTAACGAAAGTTTGGTGCAGAAAGTGGACAATAAGGTGAGAGAAAACAGACGCTTTACGATTTACTCCTTGTGGGATGACTTTCCTAATGTTTCTCGTAGTGTTTTGTATTGCATTGTAACCGAGAAAGACGATGACGAAGTCGAAACAGTTGTGATGCAGTGGTTAACAAGTCAGGCGACAGACTTCTATGAGGAGGGTACGCAAAAACTGGTACAACGTTATGACAAGTGTCTTAATATTGACGGAAATTATGTAGAAAAATAGATTAAGGTTCAGGATTTCATGTGAAAATAAAATTATTAATATATCTTAGCACGTCATTTTTTTTTAATTTCAAAACGGTACTTACTCAAAGAACATGCCTCGTATTACCATTATTCACAAGAGACACGTTTGGCTTCGGACGCTCGGAAATGCACGAAACCATGCTCAGAATAACGCCCGATCATGTAAAAACAGTGACTTGTGTCCTTTCCAAGCACAAGTTAAATTCAACCATAAGTGATACAACGTATACGTGAAAAGTTCGCTTAATGGTCTAAGCCTAGAGAAATATAGGTAACAAGAGTTACAAACAAAATACCTATACTGGCCTTCAAAGTAATCGTCATTGGCTACAAAACAGTTCTGACATCGGTTGTACAGCAGTTGGAAACTTTCAGCAAACGCTTCTTGTGGAATCGCTCGAAGCAGTGAGGTCATGCGTTGTTGAATCTCCGCCACCACCCAAACACACACTTTTCACTCACTGCTTCAACACCATATACTTGCACTAACATCCCATGGCTCTCTGTCATCGTTTTGCTTAATTTGGAACAAAACTTGATGTTAACGCGTTGCTCCAGTTTGAGCTCCATTCGACAATGAGACGAGTTCTCACACTGACCCTGTTAACTGGGTCAAAGCGTGTACCACCGCTTTACTGCAGTGCTTTGCACGAAAGAGGGCACTTGTTGGCATGTCCCCAATGTGTATGCGCGGGCACCTCATCCTCGCCAGCGCCGAAATTTTAAGACGCACCTTGCATTTTAATAGAGATAAACAAATTAATGACATGTCGGTACCATAGGAACGAAATTATACACAATTCAGTGACGTACATTTTCAATCAACAATGCCAAATAACTCAGTGCCGTATAATGATTAGGATCTTAAGGCACTGGCAAAGAAAGAAATACACTTTATGCTCTACATATTAGCTTTCCTTTTGTGAGAATCAGAGGGAACTCAATTGTGGAGGTAAATAGTATTATATGTTGAAAGGCTCCCGTCCCGTGTCGTTAGCGTAAAACTTCTTTCAGAGTCGTGACCCATGAGATCGAAAATTGCGACGTAAACTTGTCACGCAACTGAAACTCTAACGCCATTCTTTTCACCTTGTGAAGAAATTTTAGATACTGCTTCGTAGAACCGGGATTTATCCTGTCTTAACTTAGAAAGCAAGTCTTACTCGATGGAGATAAGTCTTAAATTAGTGTTCTGCATTTGATAGAGCGGTAGTAGGTATGTATCATCTTCATTATTGAGAATGACTTCTCGGTAGACGATATAGTGGAAAGAACTGTTGAGACCAGCAACACTAATTCGTATATTTCAGTAAATCCACTCATTAAATTCATCAACAATAATAATTTTCAATCCGAATTCTGTTTTTGTTCATCCTTTCATTAGAGGCAGAACAAACATGAAGTGCTGGAGTTTGCTTACACTAAGAACGCTGCCACAAATGTTGTTCACTTTATTCAATAAATCATTAGAAAAAATTTCTTTAAAAAAATCTATTTTTGTTGAATTCATGAGATTAAAGCACTCCAACTTTCCAAATGCTGCAAATGTAATTTTAACTGATGTTAATGTTATCAATAATTTCGTAATAAAATCGCCTGAAATAATCTTGCTGGGTTCAGTACTCAATTTTCTTCTCTTTATTTCAATCATCTCTTCGTTTTCGATACTCCCATGAACGGTGGACCACACTGCTTCAAAATTCTCTTATTCGTTTTCCAGTTGCTTTGAAAATTCTGTAACTTTCGTACTGGCATACAAAGTGTAAATGTTTTTGGATTGAAGTATGCGAAACAAAACATGAGAATTTGCAAGAAAGTTGGATAAATATTTTATGAGAAATATGGTGTGGAAAACCTTAACGAAGCTACAAAACTGACTTTAGGTCATTGTAATAACATGGTGTAAGCTTCCACTTTCATGAACACATTCAAAAAACCTTATCAACGCTTTTCTGTTTTCACAGAATATACTGAAAAGTCTAGAGGTAAACTTCCATCAGGTATTAGAAATGATCTACATGGATGGTAGTTACCGAGACATCTATGTTGAAAGGTCATGTAATCCCTTATAAGAATGACGAAAAAAGTAATCAGTGATAAAGAACTTTAAGGTTCTTGTTACATTCTACTGAATGTTGATATACAGGTTCATTACAAGAACATATCAGTGAGTAAACAGAGCCTAAGGACATCTTTCCCGACCTTCACTTTGGAGTCCACTGAGGTGGCTACTCATGACGGTAGCGCCATCATAAGTTTGGGCAATAGTTTATCTCCGAAATTATATTGTTCCATGACTCCATCGACAAGATTAAAAAAGTTGTTGCAGTTCTGTCAGCACTTACATGTCGAAATCGTTCCACACATTTTTTCTATGAAAGTGAAAAATAATAGAATAGAATTGATAATTGTAAATTATTGCTTATATCTGATGTTTCATCAAACACAATAGCCATAAAATCCGTATTTTTTTAAATAACAGATTTCATCTCGAAAACATTAGCTACTGCGTTTATTAAATCATTTTGAATGCTTCTCGATATGTCACGGAAAACCGTAGCGTTTACTATTTTTTTTTTTTTTTCATCGGAGGATCGAGTTATACGTAATTTCCTTTATTCGCACATTCTGAATTTTCCGTGTGGCCTCAGAAACATAGTTCCTGTTCTGATAAATAGAAAACTGCATTATTTAATCTGTTCAATACTTCCCTGTTCTTTCTTACTTTATCATCGTGCAAGTCCATTTCTATCCTTAATTGAGATTTGACAACATCAATTGTAGGAGGAAATGCAATAAATGTGTAGTATGAATGCAGTCTTCTCGGCGGATCTCGATGAGGAAATCTTCTCGGGTTGACAGCCGAGTCAGTGCCTCGTTATCTGGCAACGTTTCGGCAAGTTGCTTAATTGCCATCTTCAGGCGAACTTCGCCGCCTGAAGATGGCAATTAAGCAACTTGCCGAAACGTTGCCAGATAACGAGACACTGACTCGGCTGTCAACCCGAGAAGATTTCCTCATCAAATGTGTAGTATGTTAAAAAACGTGTAAAGGTGAATTTCAGAGCTACCTTGTTATTTCTCTGCAATTTTAAGATTATTGAAATCACAATACTCTGTCCTATCCCAGATAGTGTTCGTTGTATCAAATGACAGACAGGTCGAACAATAAAATCTGTTTTTCACATCACATTCGCAAAGTCAATTCGATAGTTCATACAGCTCGTAATGAAAATGCCTCTCATATCCCTTTCCAGCTGACCACATTTTATCTTTACACATGTTGATACTGTTAAGGTAGAACATGGTCCGCCATTGTCGATAATTTGTTTCTTCTGTGTAAGGTAGTAATGGAAAAGGACAGTGTAACAGGTTTTGCACGATGCTTTCACTACCAGGTTCAAATGTTGCCACATTCTTGACGTGCGCAAGAAACACGAGGCATAAACAACACAATAGCAGCCAGTGAGGAGCGCGCTGAGTCATCGACATAAGATACAACGCCTCGACTGCCAGTGGACGGGCAGTGACCGTCACTGAAAAGCCGTTACCATCCCATTGGCTCATGTGTAGCGTGTTGCATGCGCCCAGGGGCTCTGCTCGCTTTACGCAGTTGAGTCGAACTATTCAAATGTTCAAATGTTTAAGCTTCAAGTACTTAACTGCGGGGGTCATCAGCCCCTAACTTACAAACTATCTATGAACTACCTTATACTAAAGACGACACAAACGTCCATGCCCGAGGGGGGATTCGAACCCCCGACCTTAGCGGCCGTGCAGACTGTGACTGGCGCGCCGCAGACCGCTCGGCCACTGCGGCGGCAGACCATGTTTCTTAGCTGATCTGAGGCGTTATCGAGCGTAATCATAGTGATTAAGCATAATATCACAATCACCTCGCCTCGCGGGGAAAGCCCTATGGTTCTAGGCACAATGTCTCATCGCTCATACGGGAACATATTTTAAGGGTAATTTTAACTTTACTTTATAAACGAGACTTCCAGTTATTTAACCAAAGTGACAAGTACAAAATCAGCAACATGTCCCAGCGTCCAACGATGCAGATATAAATACTTAGTACAAAACCATCTGAATATTCTCCGGATAAATTATAATATTGCAAAACATGATAATTTATAACAGTAAAGCTGAGCACATGTAGTAAACCTCTCCTGATTGTATAAAATAGCTTATTATAATAGGCTAATTTTAATGTAAGAATCGCACACACACGTAACTATGTGTACAGTTAACAGATTCAGTTTTGTATAGTTTGACAATGTTTTAAGTATGTTTTCTTAAAAACCAGTCATAAACAACACAGCGTTATTTTAAGATTTTATATTGTTTCATATTATTTTATTTCACAAGTTGTAACAAATTGTAAAAAATCTAACGTGCATGTAAAATATGGAGGGCACAATATGCCCAACCTCTCCTATGACCTGCCCACTTGTACTGGCAATAGTGTTACATCTAAATTGTGAAAAGTTTATTACATATCGTCTATGAGGTTAAAGAGTGCACATGTATAACGTACTAATATAAAAACGTATGGTATGTAAACTACATCTATATGGTTCTCTCTAATTTGTTAATGTCATATTTTATGTAATGTATTTGTACGGGTAGTATAGTTCTTGTTAGTTTAGCATTGATAATGGCAGGTCACTTGCCGAAATCTAGATCTGCAAAATAAAGCATTATTTTTTTTTCGAAAAGAAAGACTGATTGCTGCAAATCACCTATTTGGAATTACCTCATTTCATTTAGACATAGGTGCATGAAGTGCCTCCAGGAGGCACCACTTCAGACTCCTTATGCTTAAAGTAATTTAAATAGCGTACAACAACGGTTTTAGAATCGATACCAATATAACATTCACATTCAAGCAGTCCAATATCAAAAGCCCCACTAATTATAAAAAAATCAAATGTTTGTAAATCTGTGGGAATTGACTGCTTGGTTATTAGTCCCTAGCTTACAAACTACTTAAAAGAAGTTAAAATAACCTTATTACAGCGCTCACAACCATGCCCGATGGAAGACTCGAACCTCCACGGCGAACGGCCGCGCGCACCGCAGCACGGCGGCTCAATGCGCACGGCTATTCCGCCGCGGGTCACTAATTACATTTTCAAATGATGATTATCGGTACGTCAGTTTCATAACCTGCATTTTGTCAAGCTCATTGCAACATATGTTTATATTTTTGGTGCATAAAGTAGATACTAAAACACCCAGTAAAGTTTGATGACGAAATAACCACCTTGCCCTCTTCCACTTTCTTTTAACCAGGTAACCGAAATCCCACAGCCGCGGTGGAGTAGCCGAGCGGTCTAAAGCGCTTCGCTGCGGAGCGTGCGGTTGCTCGCCGTCGGAGGTTCTAGTCCTCCCTGGACGTGTGTATGCGTGTGTGTGTGTGTGTGTGTGTGTGTGTGTGTGTGTGTGTGTGTGTGTTATCCTTTACGTTAGTTTAACTTACTTCAAGTAGTTTGTAATCTACGGACTTATGACCAGGCAGTTTGGTCCGATAGATTTACAAACGCCGGCCGCGGTGGCCGAGGGGACTGAGGCGCTCCAGTCACGGTCTGCACGGCCACTACGGTCGGGGGTTCGAATCCCCCCTCGGGCATGGATATTTGTGCCGTCCTTAGTATAAGGTAGTTGATAAGTAGTTTGTAAGTTTAGGGACTGATGACCCCGTAGTTAAGTCCCATAAAAAAAAGAAAAAGAAGATTTACAAACATTTGAACATTTTTTGAAATCCCGACCGTAGTGGCCGTGCAGACCGTGACTGGAGCGCCTCAGTCCCCTCGGCCACCGCGGCCGGCGTTTGTGCCGTCCGTAGTATAAGGTAGTTCGTAAGTAGTTTGTAAGTTTAGGGACTGATGACCCCGTAGTTAAGTCCCATAAGCTACACAACATTTGAACATTTGATTTTGCTTATACACACAACAAAAACAGTGTTGCGTCACCTTTCTTCCAAGGTCTCCTGAACAATATGTATATTGCATCAAGAACACAATTCCTTAGTTTGTCCATAGATGTCACTCAGCGTGCACAAAGATGTAAGCAGTGCGTCAAGTTCCAGTCATTACAAGAGGAAGGAAGTACACTCATTGCGTTTGCTGTTGATTAGTCGTGCCTAGAAGCTCAATTCCGAAGTTTGATCGTATCCGCATTATAATTTAGTGTTAGGAGGGAGTCTCATCTAGGGAAGTTACCGGGCGTCTCGGAATGAACCAAAGTGATGTTGTTCGGACATGGAGGAGGTACAGAGATACAGGAACTGTCGATGACTTACGCGGCTATCGCTGCCAAAAGGCTAGCACAGCAGCTGATGACCACTAGTTAAGGATTTCAGCTCGGGTAAACCCTGAGAGGAACGCCGCCATGCTGAATAATGATTTTCGTGTAGCTGCAGGACGTCAAGTTACGACTAGAACTGTACGTAATAACCTGCATGACATGGAACTTTATTCCCGACGACCATGAGAAGGTCCAGCTTTCACGCCTAGAGACCATGCAGCGCATTACAGATGGTTCCGACAGCATACTGAATGGACTCGTCAGAATTGGCAGCAACTGCTATCCACAAATGAGACTCGCATCTGTCTCCAACCAGACAGTTGTCGGAGACGTTTTAACAGGCAGCCTAGTCAGCCTGAACGTCTTACAAGGACACTACATGGGTTTCGGATTTTAGAATTTAATTTTTTTTTTTTTTTTTAATTTATGGTACGTGACGTTCAGAACTTAAATAACAATCAGCCAAAGCCATTCGACGCAACTGTCAAAAATTCTCGAGAAAATCGACTTCGGAGTTTTGCAAAGTGCACGTAAGTACCAATAATCAAAAGAGTCGCAGCATATGTGACAAACATCTTTTTTCGTTTTCGAATTCAGTTATATAAAACATTTTGGGATTTCTAATTCTACGTGTTGTGTCAGTTTTTATGTGTAAGTAGACGAGCTGAAAACTTTGGCGTCATGTAAAACATTGGTTGAGTAGGTTAGCTGTATGGAAAACCATTAGTAGCTATGGGGATGAATTTCCAAAAACAGTGTCGTACCTCAAGACAAACTGAACAATCAAAGGCTACCGTCGTCAACTAATAGTGAAGCCAATACGGTAACAAAATGTAACTTATATTTTTTTAAATTGAAACCATCATTATTAACAACCTTCTATAAAATATGGAAAACTACGAATAAACAAAAATGCGTGTACTTTTTCGTAAAAAGTACTATTAGATATCAAAATTGTGTAAGTATTCGAACACCAGGAAAAAAAAATTATCATGACAGTATTCCAACCAACGACCTTACTGTTGCAAGGCCAGAACGCTACCACCTGAGCTACAATGACAGATGCTGTAATTCATTTAATGATTGGTACTTACGCTTACTTGCAAAACTACGAAGTGGATTTTCTCGAAGAAATTTGAGATTTGCCTCGAATGGCTTTGGCTGATATTTGAGTACTGAGCTTCACGTACGATAAATATGAAAAAATTCTAAAATCCGGTGCCATGTGGTCTCCTTGTTAGACACACCGTCCAGAGAGTGTAGCAAGGTAGTGTCTCCGTGATGTTTTGGGGTGGCATTATGTGGGGCGACCGTCCAGCAACGATGGTCGTTGAGAGCAATCAAATGGCTATACGGAACAAGGACGACATCCTCCGACATACAGTGCAACCTTATCGGAGGCATTTTGGTGAGTGATTCGCCCTAATGAAAGACAATTCTCGTGTTCATCGTGCATATCGAGTGAAGGCGTTCCTTCATGATAACGATATCGGAAGATTTGAATGGCCAGCATTTTCAACAGACTTGAATCCAGTCCCTTTGAACATGTCTAAGCTGCATTGAAAACAGCTGCTTTTGGTCGAGACAACCCACCAATCAAACTGAAGATCTACGACGAATAGACGTTGAGGAGTGGGACAATCTGGACCAATATTCTCCCTTCATGATCTAGTCGACAGTATGGATCAGTCAAAGAGGACGTGTTAAAAAAATAGTTTGTTAAGTTTATGGGACTTAACTGCGGGGTCATCAGTCCCTAAACTTACAAACTACTTATGAAATAGATTATACTAAAGACGGCACAAACATCCATGCCCGAGAGGGGATTCGAACCCCCCACGGGGACGGCCTCGCATATCGTAGCATAACGCCTCAATGCGCTCAGCCGCTCCGCCGCGGCGAGAACGTGATACCGGGTATTAGGAGTACTGGTGTATGCTGCAGTCTGTATCACAAATTCAGAATGTCTACTTTATTGTTGTACAACTTATTTATTTCTGTTTTCATGAGCAATAAAGAGAACTGAAATGTTTTTTTTCTGTACATCTCTAGCCGCGGCGGAGCGGCCGAGTGCATTGAGGCGCTATGCTACGATGCGCGATGTCGTTCCCCGTTGGGGGTTCGAATCCCCACTCGGACATGGATGTTTGTGCTGTCTTTAGTCTAAAGTAGTTCCTAAGTAGTTTATAAGTTTAGGGACTGATGACCCCGCAGTTAAGCCCCATAAGTTAACAAACATTTTAAATTGAAATTGTACATCTATATTCCATTTTATGCAAAAGGTAAGAACACCTAGAATTGTGGTGATGCAACAGTTTGTTGATGTGTGTATAAGTCCTCACTACGGGTTCGAATCCCCCCTCGGGCATGGATATTTGTGCCGTCCTTAGTATAAGGTAGTTGATAAGTAGTTTGTAAGTTTAGGGACTGATGACCCTGTAGTTAAGTCCCATCAGAAAAAAGGGCACAAATATCCATGCCCGAGGGGGGATTCGAACCCCCGACCGTAGTGGCACAGTTGATTAAATGTGACAATAGACTAACGTCATTGTATTACGTATATTTACCTATCTTGATATTGATATCCTGTTAATTTTTTTCTTCAAAAGTTTGTAAACCTCTTACACCAAACTGTTGTGGTCATCAGCCCCTAGACTTACAAATTACATAAACTAATTTGCACTAAGTAAAACACACGCGCGCGCGTACACACACACACACACACACACACACACACACACACAAACCAATGCCGTGGGAGGACTCGAACCTTCGAAGGGAATACTTTGGTTCTTACTATTCAATTGCCACTTGTGGTATGGAAATGACACTGAGTACTCTGTATTATCGAGTGTTATTTTAAGCGTAGTTTCGTGCGATTCCGAGCATTGGAAATCTAATGATGACAATGATGACTGACCGCCATTGAATTTGTCTGGGAAAAGTTTAACAAGTATGTCGCAGCAAGGACCAAAACCTTAGAAGTTTATGAAGGGAAAGTATTTCTGGTTGAAGCAGTCGCTGAAGGAACGCCGATTATTAGGCAGAAATGTGTGTACCACCTACAAAAAAATGAAAAATCAGTGAGAGATATGAATAAAATTGTGGAAACTTATGAAGAGCGTTTAGTTATTTGCGTCGACAGTAGTACCAGGAGCCCTCATCTGACTTATCCTACGGGTGATTGTTCTGCCTGTGCTGGAAAAAAATTAAGAGACTGTTCGATAACGTTACTGGTAAGGAGTTTTATTTATTTATTTCATTTTTTCCTCAAATGCATCTAAAGCGCTTGTGTCGCAGCAGGAACGAATGAGTACATTATTTTGTCCACAACTAAAAATTTCATTCTCATTATTGTTCCTTAATTCCGTTGTTTTACGCATGATAAGAGCTTTGTTGTTGAGAAACATCATCTCCCGTTTGTTCCCCCTCCCCCCCCCCCTCCCCTCCCACCCTGTGAACACAGGATCAGGCAGTGCAATACGCTTCTGTACAACTACCCAGCCTGTGTAATTGTATAGAATCAGTGAATTGAGTGTAAGTACCTGCATTTATACACTGGTCAAACCAGTTAGATGATTAGTAGAAATATATAGGTTCTGAAGTATTGTCATCGGCAGAATGAACTAAAATGGTACGGTGTCTTTCTGTCGGTTCTACGGAGTGGAGACAACAACATTACGGCAATGAAGATAGTGGTAATAACAAAGTTTCTGCAGAGAGGGTTGGTGTTGACTTGTTTACTTTCCCAAACGAAATACATAAGTAGTTGGGTTCCGATAGTGTAGTGAGCAGGTAGTGCAATGCAACAAAAACGTGACTTAGCTAAAGATATGGCATGGAGAGCCATACGAAGGTTGAAAGCGGGACAGACACAGAGGAAGGTGGTTGCAGCTATTGGAGTGTCCCAAAGTGCAATATCCAGGATCTGGACGCAATTTCAGACTACAGGAACCCTAAAAGAAGGCAAGGCCAAGGTAGTCCACGGGTAACATCAGCAAGACTGTTATCTCTGGTTAACAGACCGTCGAGACAGGAGACTAAATGCAACTGAGCTGCAACGGACCTTCCAGGCAGCAACAGGACGCGCAATATCAATACAGACAGTCCGGAATTGACTTCGGGAATGTGGCCTATGCGCATGGAGACCTAAGATGTGTGTCCCAGTATAACCAGGACTGTTTAGCTCGCAGAAACTGGACGAAGGAACATCAGGATTGGAATCGTAACGAATGGTGCCGAGTTCTGTTCACGGATGAGTCAAAATTTTGTGTTCAGCTGGACAATCGTCGTTCCTTCATTTGAAGAGAACGTGGAACTCGTAAAAATCCTATTTATGTGCAGGAAACATCATCATATCATGTTGGTGAACGAATTGTGTGGACATGAGTCAGTATTGGCGGATGTACGGACCTATGCGTCGTTCAGAATAGCGCTTTGATTGCTCAGGCGTATAGAGACGAGATCCTTCGTCCTTTTGTTGTGTGCTACGCTGATGCAGTAGACGATGGGTTGTTCTGGTGGACGATAACGCTCGTCCCCACATAGCTTCAGTGGTGGACAACGTGCTTGAAACTCAGGGAACTGAGCGAATGGAGTGGTCAGCTTGATCACCGAACTTAAATCCGATTGAGCATGTCTGGGACGTAATTGGCAGACGCACTACAGCTAGACGGGCACCTCCCACGACGGGTGCAGACCTGGATATTTCACTCATGGAAGAATGCTCAAATATCACTCAAGAACTAATTGATAACTTCATATTGTCCATTCCATGCAGGTGTGCAACTGTACTGGCCGTCAGAGATGATCACACACCATATTAGAGGACAACGAGAATGACGTTTTCACTGTTACGATAGCCCTATAGTGCCTCACTCTAAGTAAACGCCATTTAAAGAGTGGAGACAGCAAAATGTCGTACTGTGTAACACTAAAATTACAATTGTGACCAATATCTGAATATAATACGTTACCATATGTTTATGGTACCTCACTTGATCCCTAATTGTTTTGAGCAGTGTATTATGCATACGTACGGGACGTCGAACTCCAGATTGCATGTTACTTAATTATCGTATTTTGGCATTGTGTCGACTTTTCATTCAAAATGGTCAGGTCCTGCGGGGCCTTCACATCTCGAAGCTCTCGAAATTTGGAGGCGCTCAGATTTAGAGCCTCGGGGCAGTTCGCCACTAGGAGATAAAATAAAGAACTTGATCAAATACGTGTAGTCAAGTTAAGTTACGTACGAAAATAAGATAATCACATTGCCCTTGTTGTGGTGCGAAATCACTAATTGTATATGAAAAGTTTTGGTGGAACACTATCAACGTAAGCGCGTCTGAGGCATGTCTGTAAAACAATGTTTAAAAAGACAATGTCGGACGTGCGGGTCTACGATTACTCCTCCACCTGACATCGGACATTTTTGTAACCCCGGCCATCACCCCGAAGAGCACCGAAAACCGGGACTGTCCCGGATAATCCCAGACTACACAAGCCTAGTCATCAATCATACACGCTGCCGAGTTGAGGTGACTTCCGTGCTTCTACGATACGGGTAGCTGTACAGTAGGCGTAACCACAACGGAGCGGTATGTGAGTAGAAGCCAGAAAAAGACGTGCTTCCTGAAGAGGGCAAGCAGTGATTCCAGTAAGTTGCAGGGGCAACATTCTCGGTGGACGTCTGACCTGGCCTTGTAACAGCAGACAGCGCAGCCTGCTGCTGCCCACCGCCGAAGCACACGGCAATACAACCGTTATCTTTCCCGCGGGAGTGAGGCTCTCCGTCTCTGTCAAATGCTTAAGACATTCCTTTCGGTAAAATATACCGGAAGCAAAACAATTTCACATTCGTACCTCTGGGGGCTACCCAAAAAGGTACCGTGTTTGCAACCCCGGAAAGAAAATATGTACACCTGCAAAGACGACAAAAATTATGATCAACCGCGCGATCTGGGGCGCAGTGTTGCGGATTGGACGGCCGCTTCCGTCGGAAGTTTGAGTCCTCCGTCGAGCATCGGTGAGGGTGTTGTCCTTCTGATAAATTAAGTAGTTTGTAAGACTTTAGACCGATGGCCTAAGCGTAACTCAAAACATCTGAATTTTTATTCTATTTATTTATTTAGTTACTTTTTTACGGAACATGGTACCCGGATAATTGAAGGGACCTGTAGTTCTTGAGAATTTCAGAGGGAGCTTTAAACAATAATTGACAGAAATAGGGGGGGGGGGGGGGGTAATGGAGTAGAAGAGAAATGGGTAGCATTGAGAGATGAAATAATGAAGGCAGCAGAGGACAAAATAGGCAGAAAGTCAAAACTTACAACAACAACAACAAAATCTTTGGATATCACAGGAAATATTAAATTTAATTGATGAGAGAAGGAAATATAAAAATGCAGTAAATGAAACAGGAAAAATGGAGTACAGACGACTAAGAAATGAGATTGACAGGAAGTGGTAAATAGCTCAGCAGGAGTAGCTAGAAGGCAAATGCAAGTCTGTAGAAGAATGTATAAATAGGGGAAAATAGATACCGCCTACAGGAAAATAAAAGACATTTGGGGACAAGAAAAGGAGCTGTATTAATATAAAGAACTCAGATGGAAAACCAGTTCTCAGCAAAAAACGGAAAGCTGAAAAGTGGAAAAAGTATATAGAGGGGCTCTACAAAGGAAATGAACTTGGAGACAATATTGTAGGAAGGGGAGAGGAAGTAGATGAAATAGAAGATACTACGCTGAGAGAAGAAGTTGACTGAGCACTGAAAGACCTAAGTCGGAACAAGGCACCTGAAGTAGACGACATTCCCTCAGAGCTACTGAAGTCTCTGGGAGAGCCAGCCGTGACAAAACTATTGCACCTGTTGCGTAAAATATATGAGGCAGGGTAAATACCCTCAGACCTTAAGAAAAAAGTAATCAACTCCATTCCAAAGAAAGCAGGCGGAGACAGGTATGAAAATTACAGAACCATCAGTTTAATAAGTCATTGTTGCTAAGTTTTAACACGAATTATTTACAGAAGGATGGAAAAGCTGGTAGAAGCCGAACTTGTAGTTTGGATTCAGGAGAATTGTAGGAATACGGGATGCAATACTCCCTTTACGGCTTACAATGAAGATAGATTAAGGTTAGGCAAACCTACATTTCTAGCTTTTATATATTTGGAGACAGCTTTTGACAATGTTAATTGGAATGCACTCTTTCAGATTCTGAAATCATTAGGTGTAAAATATAGGTTATAGAAGGTTATTTACAACTTGTACAAAAACCAGACAGCAGTTATCAAGAGCTGAAGAGAATGAAAGGAATGCAGAGGTTGGAAGGGATTAAGACAGAGTTATTAAATTTGTACATTGAGCAAGCTATAAAGGATAGGAAGGAGAAATTTGGAGAAGGAATTAAAGTTCATGGTGAATAAAAACCTTGCGTATTGCTGATGACATTGTAATTCTGTCAGAGACAGCAAAGGACTTGGAGGAGCAATTGAACGGAATGGACAGTGTGTTGAAAGGAGCATATAAGATGAGCATTAAAAAGAGCAAAACAAAGGTAATGGAATGCAGTCAAAAAATCAGGCGATGCTGAAGGAATTAAATTAGGTAACGAATCAATAAAGGTGATATATGAGTTTTGTTATTTGAGCAGTAAAATAGCTCATGATGGTCGCAATACACATGATATTAAATGTAGAATGGCAATGGGAAGAAAAGCGTTTTTGAAAAAGAGAAATTTGTTAACTTCAAATATTAGTTTAAGTGTTAGGAAGTTGTTTCTGAAGGCAATTGTGTGGAGTGTTGCTTTGTGTGGGAGTGAAATATGGACGATAAACAGTGCGGACGGGAGGAGGATAGAGGCTTTAGAAATGTGGTGCTACAGAAGAATGTCGATGATTAGGTGGGTGGATCGCGTAACAAATAAGGTAATGAACAGAATTGGTGAGAAAATGAATTTTTGTCATACCTTGACTAAAAGAAGGGATCGATTGGTAGGACACATTCTTAAACATCGAAGAATTGTGAATTTAGCGTTGGCGGGAAGTGTGTGGGGTAAAAATAGTAGAGGAAATCCAAGATATGAATACAGTAAGCAGTTTCAAACGGATGTAGGTTGCCGTTCTTATGAGGAGATGAAGAGGCTTGCTCATGATAGAGTAGGGTGGAGAGCTGCATCAAACCAGTCTCCGGACTGAAGAGCACAACAACAAACAACACGGCAGATACCACGGGATATAGTAGATGTACCGATAATGGTTTCAACGTCGTCCGCCAACAGTTAATTTCACGAATTAGAAATTTTTTGAACATGTCGACCTTTTTCGGGCGTTGAAATAAATTCAACGCTAAAGTTACCAATCAGGCTACCCATGCACGCTACCATTCATGCCCAAATTCTCAACTACGATCGTAGCGTTCCCTGTCCATTAGTTCCTCTAGCTCGCAAGCTGTCCTGGATTCCGGCAAGGGATCGAGCACAGTTGTGCAATCGCACAGAAATAGTCAATTGCCTGTTGGGCACGTTTACAATTATTGTTATGGTGTCTGTTCTTTCGGACATGTCCGAGAATGTGGACAGGAAGGATAGCGTGTCTGGACAGCGTAAATGGTGACGGCGAGCGAACCCCGAAGCGCGAAATCTGGGTTCGAATCCTGATCCAGCTCAAGTTTTCAACTTTGCCGTTGAATTTATTTCAGCGCGCGGAAACGGCCGATATGTATGAAAATTTCGAATTCGTGAAATTAACGCAGTTAGAGTCAACAAATGATGCTCGAACAGATACCATATCAATCATTACATATCGTAATGACATAGTTGCCGGAGGGCTATCTTTGTGTACCCTTCAATAGGGCATGTTTATAGCCATAAAGTTCAGTGATATCAACGTGAGAAGCAAGGAGACGCCATGCCACGGAGACAAACTTGTGCTTCCTACAGCCAACTGAGCGGGTTATTTGAAAGGGGTCAAATTGTGGTCTCCGTAGTGGCGGGATGGCCTTTACGGAGAATTGCCTCACAATCTTGATGTGCTGGGTCAGCTGTACAACGATGCTGGCAGCAGTGGCACGTGAACATTCTGCTCACCCATGGACGAGGTTCTGGACTGCTTCGCAGCACAGGCGTCCGCCAATAGCGTCGTATTGCAAGACAGCAGTGCCAATTCGTACAGCTACCACAGCACGGATAACAGCGTTAGTAAGGCCAGAAGTTTCAACACAAACGCTTACTAGCAGTGAGACACGCACGCCTGCAGCCCGTGTTGCACTCACCCCACAGCACCGACGTGCACTGCTCGACTGCTGACGTCAGAGGATCACTTGAGAGATGGCATGGCGCAGTGTGGTCTTTAGTAATGAAAGCAGATGCTGCTGCGCGCAAGTTATGTTCGTTTATGCTATGAATAACCGGACATCACCAGTTGGGATTTTTTGTGATCTCTCAAAGGCTTTTGATTGTGTAAATCATGGGATTCTTCTAGATAAGCTTAAGTATTGCGGTATGAGTGCGACAGTGTACAAATGATTTAAATCATACTTAACTGGAAGAGTGCAGAAAGTTGAAATAAGCAGTTCACATGATATAGAAGAAACAATATATTCTTCTAACTGGGGAGTTATCAAGAAATAGGGTCCCACAACGTTCGGTCTTCGGTACATTGCTGTTCTTAATATATATTAGTGACTTGCCATTCTACATTCACGAAGATGCTAAGCTAGTTCTTTTTGCTGATGTTACAAGTATAACTATCACTCCTGACAAACAGGAATTAACTGATGAAATTGTAAATGATGTCTTTCAGAAAATTATTAAGTGGTTCTCCACAAATGTACTCTCATTAAATTTTGATAAAACCCAGTATATACAGTCTCATACAGTAAATGGCATGACACCATTAATAAATT